>JAVKLA010000090.1:27331690-27373277 GCA_034782735.1 Sagittarius serpentarius | reverse complement strand
ATTCTTCTCATACTGAACTGAAAACACAGCACTGTACCAGCTACTAGGAAGACAATTAACTCTATCCCAGCTGAAACGAGGACAGCGCGTAATGGTACAATATAGGATACTAGTCTTTTGGAACTGGGCACATACTCCATCCGCAGTTCTTTGTGCCTGTGTTTCTTCTATCCTCTATTTCTTTGTTGGGTCCTTTGTTCCTGGAATCTGTTGCAAAACTGAGCAAATGCATTTAGCTATGAAAGGCTGGTGTGAACAGTTGTTTGGAAGCATAAACCATGTTAGGCATAAGTTAAAGTTTCCTTTAAGTTGAGAGAAATATTTTTTTGAGCTGCAATAGTATAAATAACCAAGCTGATGCCTTTTACTTAACACAGAAAGGTTAGAGTAAGCAATGCAGCAGAATTAGTAATTAAGCACAAGCAAAAAAAAAAAAAATAGAAACAGTATGGTTCACAAATATTTGGAAGTTATTTAAGGAAATAAAACCATGTTTTCTTCAGTTCAGTGGTGATTACTGTTTTCACAATTCAAAGTGATGTTTGAAACCCCTGTGAGAACTGTTTTGTTTTGCTGAACAAACTTACTTCTGGAAAATTTATTTTGTAAGTTTTTTATTACCTATGAAATGTGGAGAGATTCAATGACAGGGGAATCTTGCATCTAAAAGCATATTTTCTATGCCCTTGAATTTTCTTGCGTGGGGTGCTGACCAGCTTCTAAGCACTTTTGTAGTTTTCTAAGTATTTTATTATTAAATAAGTATTAAAATTGCTGGCTAAGCCTCTTCTGCTTTTAACATCTGCTCTCTAAACCTACAGTTTTCACAGGCCCATCACTATCCTAAGTAAGCTACATTACTTTTATTTCAAACAGGAGTATTAAAGATGCAATTATTCTGAAACAAAAACCTTCATATTTAGGCTTGCTAAGGACATGAAGTTTTAAATTAGTATTTTTTTAAGACTAATATGCTTACTTTATAGATAATGTTCAAGATCAAATACTTATCTAAATGTTCTGGAAAGTTATTTGCCTTTGATATGTAATGATTCTATGGAATTCTATGGATTATGACTGCATGACATTTGTGTATCTTCTAATTGCTTTTAGGAGTGTGTGTCTACTGATGCAGGTAGCAATGCCCTGTGTACTGTTTGCTGCTTCCCCATCAGAACTGCTTTTAAAAGGTGGGACTAATGCTGAGATGGCTCCTCAGATAGACTACACAGTCATGGTAGGGAAAAATTCCTTTGGCTTGGTGCATCTTTCATGCATATATATGCAATGTAACTACTATACTTCTGTTGCTCTTACTGCAAGTTTATTTGTAATTATGGAATTAGGCATGGGAATATAATGCTACTAGTGTGCTGTATGTAGAGAGCAACCAGTGTTTCAGGGAATTCCCTGAAACAGCAACTAGTCTGTTTGCTTGTAATTACTAAAGAAAATTTCACTTAAAATAAATTCTTTATTCTAGAAGTGCCGTGAATTTTTAAGAATTTCTCTTCCCCTTCGCATAAGAAAATCCTTTTACACAGTGTCATTCAGAACAAAATATGGGGAATGTCAAATAAGATGTATAGATGAGACTGGCTATCTTTTTTTTATATATATATAATGTAACTGAAATTTTTGTGTTGAATTTTTTTTTGTTTTGAAGACTGCATAAAATAGTGGGAAATTAGAAATGCAAAATAGATTTACTCTGTGGTTTTGTGTGTGCTTGTTTTTCAGGTTTTCAAGCCAATAGTTGAAAAGTTCAATTTCACATTTAATTGTGACATAAAAAAGAGGTGAGTTATGGAGACGTGGCAGAGGCAGGCCTTACTGAACCAGTGTGTGAGCACAGAGGCATACACACAAGGTGCCCTCAGTCAAGCTGAGGGATGAATTTATAATACATGAACTAATCTGTATTAGTTGCCCCTGTGTGTACTGTCACTGTATGATAAATGTGATATGGTTCCTTTCTGTCTTTTTTGTCATTGCTTAGTCAGGGAAGCACATGCTGAACAGGCAGTACCTTACTGAGCTCTTTCTGAGACGCCAGTTACGTTGGAGTCAGGTAGTTAATAAGATGCGTGTTATGAGGTAATACTGTTAGAGAACTTTATTATGAAGATTTCTAAGGCACACATCAAGAAAATTCATATCTACAGTAACAGAGAACATAAAAATGTATAATGAAATATATGAAGAGCCTTCTGGCTCTTTTCTTGGTTTCCTTGTGATCTTTGCATTTAATTATATCTGATTACTGTTTCTAAATAGGGGCTACTATCCTCAGGGGGGTGGTGAAGTTATAGTCCAGATGTCACCAGTCAAAGAGTTAAGCCCAATAAACTTAACAGAACGTGGCACAGTGACAAAGATATATGGAAGAGCATTTGTTGCTGGAGCGCTGCCTATAAAAGTAAGTGCTGATAATAGCTCTGGGAGTATCTAACTTCATATATCTGTATAAAACTGCATATAATCTGCTTAACATACCTCTGCTGTTCCTCTATTCTGCAGTCTTTCACATACGAACTAAGTAGCCTTATTAAATGGTTTCAGTTATTCAGGCCGTAGAATAAAATTTTGGACAGTTCTAAAGTGCATTTATTGCATAGCAATATGGTAGCCACTAAAACAGGAAATGAAAATGCTGTCTTTGATATCCTCAATATGACCGTTCAAAAGTCTTTAGCATATATTGAGGGGTACTTATATCTGATTTACATATCATTCATATTTACATGGATTGTTTTAAATCTGAAATCATGGCTCTCGTTCATAGATTTATGGGTAAACTGTGGTGCACTGTAATAGGCAGAGGTCAGACTACATCAGATTTTTCAACCATTGCTAAGGGTATTAGAACAAGTTAAGGGTAGGTTTAGCCAAAGAGAAAATGGAGAGAAATTTGTTCCTTTGTAGCCCCCCTTCTTTCTATTACTCCTATCCTGTCTGTGTTTACAGAGAATGAGTGGTGGGATCTCCTTAAGGCTCCTTCTCACACACAGGCTAGGAATTAGAGAAAGGAAGAGGAGAAACTAAGTTACTTTTGAAGAGCTGTGGACTGCTGGTTTTGATCTTAAAATCTCCAAACCTATGAATATTGGCTATGATTGGATCACAAGGATGGGATAAGCTTCATCTGCCCCCACCTGCCTGTGATTTAAAATTGTTATTTTATATATCATATCTTATAGAGTATATCCTGTACATAATAATTGTGGGGTGGTAGTTTGGTGTGGGTTTTTCTGTTTTGTTTTGTTTTGTTACAATCTAGTAACTTGAGATAATGAAGACTAAAATCAAACCTTTTTCCCTGTGAATGGAGAAAAGTTCTTGAATTTCCATTGATATTGAAGCTTCTACATACATCACTGTAATTGTCATTTGTTCAGCATTTAATGTTACCTTAATTTTGTGGGAAAATTCTCAGAAGAGATAATGTTTGGTGCTTCCTTGTAGGGGTTTTATAACAATCCTTTGTTTTTCTAGTTAATAAAGTAGCTCCTTTATTCAGGGGTTCGCTGTAATAATTAGACTTATGAGGAAAAGGTATTACTATAGTTACATAATTTAATTAATATTTTTACCTCTTATCTTCATAGCTGGCAAAAGACATGTCAGCAGCAGCAGTGAGATGCATCAGAAAAGAAATTAGAGATCTTTACATTAACATTCAGCCAGTCCGAGAACCTGATGATCAAGCCTTTGGGACTGGAAGTGGAATAATGTAAGATGAGCCCAAACTTTCTATTGATACCTGTAACGTTGCTGGTTCATTAGCTAGATCTTGATTACATCCCTGGTAAATAAAGTGTAATGTGGTTTTGTTCTTAATATTGATTCTGTTTTTTCTGCTTAGCATTGTTGCAGAGACTTCAACAGGTTGTTTGTTAGCTGGGTCATCACTTGGCAAGAGAGGTAAGAGTTCCATGAAGTATACCTCTTTCAGATTTAACTTACTGTGCTATTAACAAATAGGAATCTGAAATATATTCAAAGATCTGATGCTTTGAGTGTTGCATTTTTAAATGGATGTTGTTTAGTAATAAAGAACAGTAGAAATGAGCAGATTTTAAACATAGTAAATGGAATCCTACACTTTGTACTAAACTGCTTCTGCATAGTGACAAAAATTACAAAATTATTAAACTCACCTTTTACCAGAATGGATTGTTAAGGATCACTGAGCTGAAAATGCTTCTGGACTTTAAGAACGTACAGTCTGTGGTTTACCTGTGAAGTTTTTGTTCAACAGTGTGTCTAGATGTGTATGTAGATTAAAAGGAATAAAAGTGATTTTGGTTTTAAATGGTTTGAATAAAATGTTTCTCTAACTAAATGGGGCTACTTCTTTCCACTGCTTAGGAAGTATGAACCGTATGTCATCATAAGATGGGAGGGGTTTTTTAAGCAAACATTTGAGACAAGAGCATGGAAGTAAGGTTTAAAAAGTTGATCATTCTGTGATTTTTTTTTTTCCCCCCTTCTGTATTTTTAAAATGTTAAATAATAATTGGCAGCATCCTAATCTGGATTTCTCTGTTAGGAAAGAATTCTGACAAGGTTGGCATTGAAGCAGCTGAGATACTGCTTAGGAATCTTAAACATGGTGGAACTGTGGATGATTCTATGCAAGACCAAGTAAGGCTTCTGTATGTGTTTACATGAAGTTGAAGTAGCAAGAACATGCATGTATGTATTACTCATAAGGAATATAAATCTGAACAGGGAAAGAACGAGATGTAGATTTCAAAGTTAGACTGTATCCCCCCCCCCAGGTAGGCGTGGCATTACATAATTATTTGATTATTAGAAGTTGTAGGAGGTTTCTGGGTGTGGTCACAGTATCACTAGGATTAGCAAATTACATACAGTTCTTAGGAACCACAGATGCTCCTGGCTTTTGCACAAACACCCTTAAATTCTCCCTTCCTATAAATCTTAGTAGGTATGAAAGAAAGAGGTAAGAATTTGCTTCTATTTGGCACTGCAGGTAGTGGAGTAAAGATAGCTTCACTTAGTATCATTCTTAATATGTAACCAGGGAGCTATTAGAGAACAGAGTATCTAGGAGGTGCTCCTGTTTGTCTTGCTCACCTAATTTCATTTGAGAATGAAGACCCTCAACTATCTTATTTTCAGTAATGCAGCCTGATAAGAATCTTGGGCTGTTCTAGACAGGATGACATTACCTTTTAGCTGTAAACACCTGGCCATGCATTATTATGTAGTATAATAGGAAGTATTCAGGTCTTGGACTCATCCTACTTTTTCTAAAACATGCACAGTACAGTTGGTGGAAACATGCTACAGCTAGATTCAGTATGTATAGGAACTGCTTAGAGTTGTATCACGCTTTACAGAGTACTTGTCATGGTGATGTTTGTAAATCAAATCAGATTTTTTTAGATATCTGTCTGGCGAATATGTGATCAGAAGGTGTTAGAATTAAAAAGCCTCTTCCTGAGTTTTTCTCTCCGTAAAGGTAATCTGCCAGTCTGGAGTCTGACATGACTTCGGGGAATTTCAGGATGTGGGGGTGGGGGAGAGCAAAGGTAAATGTAGTAAGAGGAATTCAGTGGCAAACTCCACTGTGGAAAAGTAGCAGCCCTTCTGTAGTAGGCATTACAGTAGTAATTTCCAAGCTTCTTGAGCCTTGGATCACTCTTAACACTCAGCACCATGAACTTTTATGAAACTTGGCAGACCACATTTTTACCTCTACAGACATTTTGCATGTTTTTCCTTCTTTTTTTTTTTTAATCACGAAGTTCCTGGGATCTGAAGAGTTAATAATTACCTTTCCCTCCCTTTCAGCTGATCATTTTTATGGCACTAGCAAAGGGGGTGTCTAGAGTGAAAAGTGGACCAATTACACTTCATACTCAAACGGCTATACACTTTGCAGAGCAGCTGACAAAGGTGAGTCCAAAAGCTCAGGAAGTTTTACCTACTGGTTGTCATCCAGTAACTAGGAAATGTACAGTTTAGCAGGCATTTTGAACTGAACTTGATTATGGAGGACAAGCATTGATAAAATAATTGCTACAATATTTATATGGGAGTTTACCTGTAGAAAGTGAACATACTTTAGAGTTAAATGCCTTTAGAATGGTTAGATACTTTTACCACCTTTATAAATGTTTTTTAATGAAATCAGTCAAAGCTGTAATATACATAAACACATGCCAATACAATTACTGGGCATCAGATATTGAATATTTAAACTTATGTATGTTATAACTTAAGTAGTAATATATTTTTAATGCTGTTTTAGGCCAAATTTACTGTGACAAAATCAGAAGAGGAAGATCCCAGTAAAGATACCTACATCATTGAGTGCCAAGGAATGGGGATGATAAACCCGAACTTTTAGGGTTTAAAAAAAAAAAAAAAAAGCAGCAAGCTGACAACAGCAAAACTCAACATACCTCAGTGATGTATTGCACTACATTTCAATGGATGTATAATATGCATGTGAACAGGAGGAGCCTTCTGTCGCATCTGAGTGATTTAACTTCAAGGATGATGTCGAGTTTTTCCTTGGTATGCTGAGAATCTGTGGTGTGAAAAATGCAAACTTTACTTTTTTTTTTTTTTTTTTACTATTAGCAGCAGAATGAGTACAGACAGGACAGCAAATAGAATACATTGTATGTATTTGAGAGCTTCAGTTAGAAGCTTTGAAAACTCAGATTCACCAAAGTAGAAAATCACCATTTCAGTTTTGAAAAGATACTGATACATTCTTTCCCCTTTAAAAAAATGTAAGTTTTATTCTTTGGGAACCTTTATGGTATGATGTGTATGGAAGCAAGTGCACCATCAAATCTGTATCGCTGTTCTTCCTTAACGATTTTGCTTAAATTGTGTGTGAGAAATAATAAAGCAGTATCACCATATGAAAGCCTGGTATTTATATTTGCTGTTACCTCAGCAGGTTGTGTTAGTGGGAGATGGATACAAAGTAACGTTTCAGAAGCATAATTTCTTTCTTTCCCTGCAGAAAGAACACTCAATGCATAGAATAATCTTCTTTTAAATCTTCTCATCTATTTAAAAAAAACACCTCAGGCAAGATAAAACAATGTACCACATTACGTCCCAAACACAAAGTATTAACTTTATGATATGACTGGATTTTCTATCTACACTTGTCTTTGTTAGTATACTAACTGGGTCTACATTTTCCCCAAGCTGTTGTCGTTCGTTCTTTCTAAAGGAAGTACTTAATTTCAGCTGAGGGAGCTGTTGAACACACATATGTAGACACAGATATATACATATATGTACACTCAGCACTGCATATACACAGAGGTGTATTTAGGCATATAAAATCCAGTTGTGTTATTCCCCCATCTGTGGATTAAGTAAGGAAGACCTTCTGCCAGTCTGGCCTTGATCGCGCTACAAAAGCTTTTTATGAAGTAAAAGAAAGATCAAAGGAGAGATAAGGCATAATTTGTTTTGCACATGAATAACTGAATCAGAGTTGGAATCACTTAACCAGAACTATATAAATGCACTCTGGAAGCTTGAATTGATTTACAGGTTTTGCACACCATAGTCTGCAGCCTTTGCTCCAAGATCTTCTTCTCAGTTGTGACTATTGAGCCTAACAGCTAAAGATGTAACTTGAAGTACCATTTGTCTTACTCATTAAGATAATTGCATTATTGTGCATTTCTAACAGAAAAAAAAAATCCTTTGCTGACATACAAAAACGTTCACCAACTATCTACTTAACAATATCTTTCTTCTTAGGGTTCTTCCCCTCTCCCCACCCGAAAACTAGTGCAAAAGAATGGGATGCTATTAATTTCTGACTAGTGATTCTTTTTCTCCAATACTCGGAATGGTCTCAAGGGGGCAGCAGATACCCGGTGAAGTACGTTTGTAACACCTGCTCGGCTGCCGTTGAAGACCACCTCTGAATTACTAGTCTGTGCTGCTGATGATTTTCAGTGTTTCCTTTTGGAAGAACTCTGACTGTATCTTTCAAAAAAACTTGAAAGCAAGCCCCCAGAGAGTTGTTGTCTGTGCTTAAGAAAACAAGCTCTTCTAAACCACATTTGATTGGATCTTTACTTGTTTCCACAATTAAAAAAATTAATATACTTGACTAATTTAGCTTCTAATGGAGAGATTCCTGCTGAAGGGATGGGTGGGTGTAATTTCATTCAACCTCCTGATCAAAGCACCACTAACTTAGAAGTTATATCGGGTTGATTAGAGCCTTGTCTAGTCAGGGTTTGAAAATTTTCGAAGATGGAGGTTCTACAATTTTCCTGGACAACTTGTTAACAGAGTTTAATCGTTCCCAGAACTGATATTTAATGTAAGCAGGCAAAAGGGTTAGGCTTTTTGTTTGTTGTTTTTGCAGGGGGGGGTTGGTTTGTTTCTTAAGCTGAGGCACTGCTTATTAAATGGAAGTTACTTTTTGCTACAGGGAACATATTGGGAAGGTGAGCTTAGCAATATACCAGTTCTTCACTATTTCTTCAGAAGAAAATGATATAATCAGTCCTACCTTACTCAGAAGATTTCTGGTATGTGGGAAGTACTCAGGTTGCTCGGGCAGCTGAGAACAAGGAATCTTCAGTAAGCCCTAGAACTAAGACGCTAAAACCAAAAATTGGTTACAAATAGTTATATATCCTTGCTGAAAATTAAGACAGAAAAGTATATTGAATACAGTTTGTAACCTACGTAGTTAAAGTATTCCTTTTTGTTACCTTTTGAAGTTCAGTAGTTGGATTCTCTGTAATTTAAAATCTTTTTACCAATATCCAATCAAGCAACTTGCAGAGAGTACAGGCAATTAAATTTATTTTTTATTATGCAGTTCTAACATTTGTAGAAATTATGCTCCTCGAGAAGTAATAAAATCGCCATTCTTTGTACTGTTAGTCAAAGTAAGCCAATATTGTGTACATCTTTATAAATTACAATCCAGAACTAATGCCTTCCCTTTAGGTTTTAAAATCTCTAGTGAGTGCCTAACTCACTTGGCCTTCTTGCCCTATGATCACTGCTTCACTGCAGCAATCAAATAAGAATGACCCACTTTCTTGCCTAATAGATTATTTGTGGACTACAAGCATACATAAATGTTAATGCCTAGATGGTTTAAAAACTAAATGAATCAGCATAACTAGCTCCTGTCATGTTAAGAAAACCTTATGAATAAAAGCATAGCTAAATTACATCTTTTAAACTGAGGCGGACTTTTATATATTTGTGCAAATATACATACTGCGTTATGTATAAAAAGCAGGATAAGCTTGAGCATGATTTTGTATCTGGTCTCAAAGGCTGGCTAGAGTTCCTTTTCATAGCTTTTGCATGGCTTTTCTTTGCTTGTGAAAAACTATGCCAGCTTGCACACCTGAGATGTGGTCTGCAGTGCTACAAATTTTTTTCCCACATTCACAAATGCCCAAGACTGTCTTGGAACAATTGCAGCAAAAAAGAAGAGCTAGTGAAACCTGGAGAGAACTCTCATGTTAGAATTTCTAGCTCTCTCCAACACCTCCTGGAATCAGGTCTATCTAACTACAAATGTCTTTTGGAAAGAATTTAAAAATGTGCAGGTTTTGTTTCTAAGGAAAATTAAAAAAAAAAAACCCACAACAAAACAAAATTCAGTTGAACAAAAAATTCCCATTGAAAAATGGAAATGCAATTCCTGTCTTCGAAAGAGACATACAAAAGCATATAAATGATCAGCCAACATATTAAACAAATATTAACAAAACCCAGGTTACCAGAAAAAACACCTCCTCTTATCAAATGTACAATAAATAGCAGCTCAGCAATACTGACAACTATCACTGCCGCTCCCGGCTCTTCAGAAGCCTGTTAAAAAGAGCAGCTGGTCATTAATCGTTGGCAGTCCTTGGTAGCTTTCTTGCAGGCCCGTTCAAGTGTCCAGCCCCCTCTCCTTGTGACATGACCACTGGGGCCACCACTAGATGGATGAGGAGGCTGGTGAGCTGGCCCTTCCTTGCTCGCCTTCATCATCGGAATGGCTGTCCCCTTATGCCATCCCTGCAGCGCTTCCTGGGTTGGAGGAACCTGGTGCTGATTTGACCAGGCTTTACATGCAATCTTTTTCTCCTTGGGGGTTAGAAAATCTCTAGATGGGAGACATCCACAACAGATTTTACTCTTCAATAGGATTAAACTCCCAAAACAATTTTTACTCCCTGCTATGCACACGCACACAGAGAATTTTATTACCCAGGCCCAATTCACATCCTGTCACCTCATGGTGACCTCTTACCAGGAAATGTTTATCATAATTCCTGTTCTTTTTCTATATACAATAGTTAATTACTATTCATTACGTATATACTTGAACACGCTTTAACTGAGGTAATAAAATTCATAAAATGAATTTGGGACTACTAGTATCATTCATATTCTACCAAGCTGCTATTTGCCCTTTTCAACGGGGTTCCGCATCATAAAACTTAAATCCTCTGCGTTTACATTTACTTTCAATTCACTTAGATTTTAAATCTACAAGTGAAAACACGAGCTGCAGATCTTGTTACTTCACACTCCTACATTGCATGTGCTGTATGTACTTAAGCTTAAATTTTACAGCATAATTAATTCTTGGTAGTTAGTGGTGTAACTCTTCTTTTTTCAAACTTCCTGCCCTTTTTGAATATTAACTAATAATTACAGTGCATTACTTGAAGCTTTTTACCTTTCATTTATATCCATTTACAATCATATCATTTTTAGTGATAAGGTTGGATTAAGTCACTTCTGGGAATGTATTAACCTTTTGTTCAGGAAGAGATGAGACATTGTTTGCACCTGCTCTACAAATATGCACTGGGTTTTCTTATGTTAATCAGGCACATTTGAATCTTATATAAAAACTTCAGTGTGGGTGTATAGATACAACTAAGATGCTTACATTTAATACTGCTCAAACAAGCAGTGGTGATGACTCACAAGTGCTATATACCAAGGAAATGGGATTAAACCTCTCAAAGTGTGTGTCCCTAGTGTACTTCCATGAGATAGAATTGTGTTTGGATGGATGCAATGACTAGAGAAAGGCAGTGCACTGAGACATGTGGGGACTGAAGTATCAAGACAAATAATAAGGGCATTATGTGCAGCCAGTTACAAAAAGTTCCCCAGGAAATACTGCACTCTGGTTCTGACTGAACTCTGTTACTCTCAAAAAGAGTAACTTTGAACTTTTTCTCCTATCATGCCCTTAAATCTACTTCAGCTGGTAACTGTTCCTTTTCTGAGCCTACGTGTCTCATTCTCTCATGAAAATATTAGTGAAACATTTACTATTTTCTAGACCATGCTGAGAATACTGCATCCAATTTGGGGCCCCTCCATACAAGAAAAACACCAATGGTCAAGTTAGTTTGGGGCTGGATCCCTGTGAGGAGAGGCTGAGGGAAGGGGGCTTGCTCAGCCTGGGGAGGGGGTGGATTCGGGCGTCTACCAGCAACCTGCCAGTGCCTGTGAGGAGGTTATGGAGGAGACGGAGCCAGGCCCTCACACTGGTGCACGGCAGGAGGGAGATTGGCAGCCGGGGTAAACTGAAACAAAAGAGGCTCAGGCTGGACAAAGCCCTCACCAACCTAGCCTGAGCTCATAGCTGACCCTGCACTGAGCAGGGGTTTGGACCAGAGGCCTCCCTCGGTCCCTTCCCACCTCAATTATCCTATGACCCTGAATACCCTATCTGGCAACTAACGATCTTCTGAGCACAGTGTGGAAGAATTCTCTAAAATATTCCAGCACAGGTTATTTATAGCTGACATTGTTAAAATGAGCCATAGGTTAAATAAAACACTATACCAAATAAAGGTGCATATAGGGAAAAAAAGGCCAAATTCAATTCTTTACAATGGAAACAATGGAGAAGGTTTTTTTCAGAATTAGAGCTACATCTTCTTGAATTAAAAACAAGTGAATGCAAACACAGAGATTCAATCTGTTGGTGATTAGAGAGAACAGGAAGTAATATCAGTATCTAAAAATCAAGTAAAGTTACTCAACTGGAAAGTTCTTCCCTAATACTTAACTGCAGAAAAGTCTGTAAAGACTGAGGTAAAACAAGTGGGAACAGAGTCCTGTGTAAACTTTGGCAGAACCGGAATTTTTCCTTTAATCCCAGATTTACTCGTACATTGAAGACCAAAGTTCAAGGCTTAGGAAACCTACTGATAAATCCACTTAAAAGCTAAAAGCTCTTACAGAGTACGCTTATGGAGAAGCTCACACTACAAGCTGTGTGATACCGAGTTTTTGTACCATCCAGCTGCCTCTTACATGTTTCACAGTCTCTCCTCTGCCCAGGAGGCTTCCTGCCCAATGCTTTCCCAATCCAAAGCATTTGGAATCCCGTAATGATAGGACATCTGCTAAAACAAGGACCTCTGATTTGAAAATCCCACTTTCAAATAATAACTGAATATTTTTCTTCACATATGAGTATTTTAGGATGAAATTTTAGGCAAATTTTCTGCCACACCATGCAAATTTTCAAAGATCCATAAGAAGAACAAACCTTACTAGCTCAGAAAACATCTAGAATTATTTCTTTCTCTCCTTCCAAATATATTTGTCTAGCCACTTAAGACTTCCACTACCAGATGAATGATTCCTGTGTAAAAAGACAATTTGTGAAAGGGTTTAATGATTTTTCCAAATGGAAACCTCTCTATAAACAGAGAATTTTACATGCACTGCACTGTTCTAGTTTATACAACTCCAGCTGACCTGAAGTTTATGCAACTCTTGTAATCCAGGAATGTGCTAGTAGATTGTATGTATTCTCAGCCATTAATGCTTGTAGCATCTGAACAGTCAGGCTTGTTTTAATCCCGGACTTCTTTCATATACCTTCCAATACTGGTATTATATTCCATTAAAAAAAAAGGTGACGAATAAAGCATTTGCTTTTTATCAGAATGGGGTCTTATACAAAAAGGCTGTGCAGACTAAGACAAATTCCACTACACTGTATTTTAGAAATAGTGGTCAAGACTTTGCTATTATAATACCACAGCAAACCGTTGCTTATAATATGATGAAACCATGACTAAGGGAATTTACATTTGTGTAACTGAAGATGGAATTTGGGCTATATGCATAAATGAAAAAGATTATCAGCTTACAGCATTTGCCAAAGAAAGGAGGGGAGAGTAAGCAGTGAGTCTAAACAGCATTTCCATCACTTTTATTCTACAATCATCCCCCCAGACTGAGCCACAGACTACTCTGATTTTGAATTATATTTGCTGTAATGGCTTGCTAGGGAATACTCCACAGCAAATGAATTATGCTCACTCATTATCTTTCAGCTATGCAAATTTACCAATTATATTACCTTTTACAAAAGTTAGTCCTCTCTTCCCCAGCTCCCTTGCCCAGGATTCCTTAGATTTTTCCTTTCTCCCTGATCAAGGATAGGTTAAAAGTTAGGTCCTCTACATGTACCATTTTAAGATATGAGTGTAAAGAAAGATTCTCAATTTATAGCAATTAAATTCACAGAATATCCAAGTAAGTCAAAGAAGTTACTCTGAAGTAGCACTGGAAAGCACTGGCCCCAGCTGAACAGGGGATATCAACACGTGCTGACAAATCTTAGATAGCTACAGTGGGCTCGTCATCAGAAATGAGGATAAGCACATGGCCCCCTTATGTTTGAGTGATTTGGTGGTGCTGTATAAATATCTCCTATCAGAACAAGATTGCTAGCATTCTCTTCTATGTGGGAGAGTTCATTTTCAAGATCAAATTATCAGATGTAAAACTGCACAGGAAGACTCTGCAAGTTAAGCTCAACTGTATGAGCTCAAAATAGGACTTAAAAATTAATTACATTCCATAAAGCCCAGAAAATCTTGGGCCTTCTATCCATTCAAACCTTTCATCTTTTTATTATCCCGCACATCATAGCTCTGGACTTTAAACTTCAGCTCCTCAACTTTACCAGTGATTTTGCTACACACAATTGACTTCTCAGCTGAAACATTCCTAATAGTACCACTAATTGTTTTTTCCTCTTTCGATTCCAAAATGTAAAAGCCTCTGGTCTCAAAAAGCCTTTGAAAATACCTCTTAATTCTATATTTTTTCTTTCTCTGTTTTACAGTGCTAAAAGAGGAACAATTAAAAAAAAACCACACCCCCCCCCCCCCCCCCAATCAATCTAAGATGCTGCTTTTGTTGGAGGGCTGAGAAAAGACCTATACAGCTAATTGATGAAAACATTCAAATGTGCTGATTTCCTTCACTTTATTAATTACAACTGGAACAAAATTTTCAAACATGATGGACTGCTGGAGCAAAATTTTAAAAGCAACTAACTGATTTAGAAGTTTATATCTTTCAATAGGACAGGGCCTGCTCCCAGGTAAAGTAAAGAACACTTACGTACCTGTCTTATTTCCAGAAGTGGCTACTTGTACTTCCACAGAAGTTTACAATTGTTGCAGTGTGCTCAGCTGAGGACATATTTAAGTTTTCTTTGCTGCTTTTTTTTTCTTTGAATTAGTTGTAAAACCTGCACAGCTGAAGACAGACTTGATTAGTAATAATGAAATAGAATATTTAGAATGGGTTAATGCAGTCCAGAAAGCCATATACTAAATAAAAATACTTCATATATTAACCCTTCGTACTTGCAGAAAGGAATTAAGGTAACTGAATCAATGATAACCACTGTCAGAGAAGAAAGGTCAACATGATGTTGAACTAACTTGCTTTTAACATATTTTGGTCAGTCAGCACAAGTAATTTTGAAACTGTGCTTTTGGATACATTTTTTTGCTTCCGTCTTAGAAGATGGTGACCTCCACGACCACAAGATTTATGTCCTCTGACTGCAAGCCAGATTCCTGTATCCTGTTTATTATTTAACATGTGCTCTGTGAAATAAGCACAATTCAAATGCTTTGCCACTCAATCAAGAGTCAAGCCCAAGCCCACATTTAGACAGAATTTAGATACGTGTTTTATCCCATGATTATTTAATGATCCTGAAACAGAACCAATGAAACTTTCTTCCATATGAACAGCCCAGCCACTCTGGTTATCATGCAGGAAAACAGGAGAGCCTGTCTCCCACAGCAAATTGGATAGCTAGTGATTACCGCAATTTGGAGGGAAAACTATTTAAATCCTTTCTGGCAGAGGAAGAAGTTAAACTTGGATCTCTTACTTCCTGGATGATGCTTTAACTCACACACTGTGAAAAGAATGAAATCCTACCACGTCTTATCCTTGTTAAATGACTCCTGCTGTCTTTCTGAGGAAAAGATTGCTGGTCTCTAACACTGCAAGATCACAAACAGACGGAAAGTTGTCCCTGCAGGAATAACTGGCTTTTGAGCATACCCACGTACCACTTAGGTCTCAGCAGTGATCACCAAGAATTTGGATGGTTCCCTGCTCCACTCCTCATGGACTGCACAATGAGCCTGGGGGGCTCCCACTGTCCAGGAATTTGAGTCTCCGAGCCAGCCACCACAATCTAACCATTTTTCCTTAAAGCTGCTTCTCCCACCATGTGACTGCATGAAGTTCAAGTTTCCAGTAAATCATAGGCAGGCTGTTTCTAGGAGCCACTAGCCTCCTGGACACGTCAGTAGCATGGATAAGATAAATAAGGCCAAAATTCAGCAGAAGAAAATAAGGAAATCTCAGCAAAAACTGCACAATTTTCCATATGATCTCATGACATATTACAACATCTCTGATACTTAGCAGGTTTAAATTACACAGTCTCACCCTATTGATCCAAGCCTTTCTTTTGCCTTCTTTCTCATTCTCTCTCCCTAGTCACTATTCACTGTTTTTGTATCACTGCCTGTAGCATGTGAATCTGTGAAGAAGTGAGCAACCCAATGCCCATTTTCTGCACTGCAGACTGTCAGCATCTCCAGCTTGCACACTCACTTGCAGTGGAACCAAGTACTTATGACAAATAGGATCAAATTAAAAAAAAATTGTCTTTTTTACTTCTTGTTGCTTTTTTACTTCCTCTTCTAATTTTTTCTATGCTCTGCTTTCAAGTTAATTTCTTTCCTGCTTTTGTGCATTTCCTCACCTTCCCTCCAAATTTACATTTATTTCCTTTCTCCTCCCTCCTCTCACATTCACATCTACTTACAGAAGCATTACAGTATCACAGTGCTGTTAAACTAGAGAATTAGAAGTACAGTCTGGCTCCAGCTAACCTTGGTCCTTGTAAAACCATTTTACTTCCTGCAAACTACAAGAATTGGAGACGCAGAAAGCATTCAAGGACATCTCTGCAAGCCCCTCCTACGGTTTAACTGGACAGAGGCTCAGTTCCCGTGAACGCAGCACTAGCCTCTGCCTGCAGAGACAGCTACAGTCAATAGTGGTTCATGATGTCTTATGAAATAGAAGGAATACTGGAATATGGGATTCACCTTATTTCTGTGTGAACAGAGGAGAGACACATCCTCCTACAGAGTTTGGTTGGGATTTTTTGCACCAAATAATTTGTTCTTTAAACCATATGAAACCGAAAGCAATTAAGCTCACATATATAATGCTGTAGCTGTGCTTGAGTTTATGCTCGGGCTTCTGGAGCCAGCTGCACCCACAGAACATAGAGGGGTAAGACTTTCATGTGAACCTGGCTATCGCCATGTCTGAGTCACTTCTCCTGGAGAGCCCTTGGCTCAACCAGCTTAGACAAAATGAGATTTAATGTGTAGGCAGCATGGATTATCTGGGAGTTCCAGCTCAAGCAAGCTAAAAAGTAAAGTCTAGACAAATATGTAGCCAAATACCATTCTAGCAAAAATGGATCCCCATTGTGTACGTGGAGATTTGTGAAGGCTTGCAACTACTTCCTAGTCCTTAGCAAATAACAGTCATTGGCCCATAGACAACAGACACTTTTGAAAGAAGGATGTTTTCTTTTCGTTCTCCTCGTTTAGGTGACACAGTATTTTTCAGAGCATGGCTAAGGCTGCATCCAAACTGCTGGGAGGCTGTGATGGAAATTTCACACAATGACTTGCATGAGATTCCTGAGGTTTCCCAGCTTCATCCAGGAAAAGAACAAGACTGGCTTTTCTCACATAAATGTAAGACTGACCTTCAATTAAACCAAGATATGCAAAATCCACAAAAAGCCCAGAAACAAAACAGATTAAAGAAAATTTTATCAAATTTTAGAAAAGTCTCTTTCCCAGCATTTTACTCCTACATATGCTTTATCTACCCCGTATTCAAACTACCACCATATGAGGAAGAGCATTCTTTTGCCTCAGAGTCATTCTCTTAGTAGTTAAAAAGTGATTTACATGCATTAAGCTTCACTGTATGCTTGTAAGAAAGAGAGTATAACAAGGCAGGATGCAGGACAGACAGACAAGTGAAATCAATTGTTAAAAGACATATTAGAAAAGATTGAGTCAAAAAGTAGGTTTCAGGACCCCTGGTTCTTAGTTCCTAGTTGCACTACCTGACTGCTGTTACTATTTCGTAATGATTGTGAAATTTATAACTATCGTGAAGGTTCCCACACATCACTGATGGTAATGATATTTTCAATCTCTCTAGTATAGCACTAAAAACTATCTTTTTCATGCTAACAGATCTCTCAAAAGTCCAAAAGTGCCTCATATACTGTTAAAATTTAGCACAATTTTCTTCTCTGGAACAAAATCTAGCACCCACTTGTGTGCTGTACCACAGCTGTTCCAGAACTCTCCCAAACACACAGAACATTTAATGCCTCTTTACAAATAAGAATGCAGCATGAAAACAGGATGAGAGTAATTCAGAAACAACTTTCATTTGTGAGTCTGGGGGATCTGAGCTTAGGATCAAGTGCAATTTTGTCGGAATTTTTAGGATTTTATGCACAAAATCAAGAGGAAAACCTTTGCAGGGAAACTGCTGCATCTGGAAAGCTTTTTGAGAACCTAGGTCACTGTGCTTCATGATGACTGGCTCTTGCATGGCCATCCTTCCACTGTCTTACAAGCTGCTACCCTGTCTCCTCTCCGTAACATTTCTGCAATCACATCCCCACAGCTCTATGGTCACACATCTTGCATGTGGCATAGGGTTGGGTCACAGTCTTCAGAAGACTTACTGAAGCCTCAGTGAAGGGCACTGAATTTACTTACACATTTAAAAAGCATTGTGTTTTGTTAATACATGATTTTCTGGCTCAGATTGTTACTTTATGTGAGCATCATGGTAATTTTTAAAAACTAACAAAATAGATCTTAGCCTTTGGGATAACTTATGTCTGGTGCAAAAATTTGTGGGATCAACTTATTTAGTTACTTCTTACCTTGTCGATACCATTGCAACTCAGCCATTCAGAAAGGAGACAAATTTGTTAACAAAGTTAAATTAAAGGTTCATCAAATTAAATTGCAGCTATTAGTAATATTAAAAATAATGCCTTCTACTATCCAAAAAAGCCATCATAAACAGTACCAGCTTTTACTTAAACTGTTTACAGGTTTTAGTAATTAACAGAGTAAAACCTACTCTGGCACAGCTTTACAACTGCATGCAGATAGAGACATTATTTCCCCCTTTAATCTTAGAAGCACATAGTAGTAGTGTTGGCAGTGGTGAAAAACACCCAAGTTTAGGTCAGGGGATTAAATAGCTGTGAGGACAGCTGTCAGTTCACACTACAGTTATGCTTCTCTAAAATGGCACAGCTGTTGGTTGACATGAATTTTGATGTTACACAGATATGTGTCTAAACCAGCTGACTCTAGATTATCACAGAAAAATTATTTCCCAAGCAATTTCTTTATGAGAAGACAGTAGGAAGACAAACAGCAGCAATTTGTAGATTTATGTTCTTGACTCATGTATTTTGACACAAAGTTTTGGGTTTGGGGAGGGGGTGGGGTTGTGGTTGTTGTTGAGCAAGTGGGTGATAATAAAAGATGACAGGAACAGCATGTATTCTTAACCAACTTGCTGTTTCAAAACATGCTGGGAAGCTGCTGACATACCAATATATATCACTTGTATGAAAAAAATGCTGAAAATAACTCAGAATGCACATTCATCTACAGCTTTAGATCTGCTCATCAAGTTCCTTAGGGAAAGCGCCTGGCTGCAGACTGCAGGCTTTCTCCAGGGGGAGTGAACACTGAACCATCCTGATGCAGCTCACAGCCCTGGGTTTGTCCTGCGCACCAGGCGTCCCACTGTTAAACCCAGCATGACTCTTGGTTAATGCCATCACTGAGGTGGAAGATACTGAAGAGGTGTTATCTCAGTAACATAGGGAAGCACATACTGGAGTCCATGGCTGCACCTGGGATGTGGCTGGTGTGGTCATAAGACAGGTAATCCAGAACATATGTACAAGTGAGAATGTTCAAACAGGAGAGGAGCAGAAGAGGTGTTTTCTATAACTAATACTAACGAGAAGTGAAAACTTCTTTTACTCAATACTTATTAATTGAAAACAGAATATACTGACATTCCCCCACATCGACAGTTCTTACAACTTTCCATAGTGAGCAAATCTAAATTTTAATTGGCTTCTGATTACATTGGTGATTTATGGATGGCTGATCCTAAATGCCATTTGCAATAACCTGAAAAGGAAACTGATATGGCTGCAAAGCACTGCAGGGCCATGGGAGGAGAGATATAGGCCATCATCACATCTTCCTTTGTAAGGGCTGAATCCTGTATCCTGTGTAATCTCTGACAAATCTCATCTCATTTATTTCTACAGTACAGGTCTTTGCATTTAAAAGAACGTTAAGACAACCTTAAACTGTTTCTGGGAATAAAGATTTACTTGAAAACACTTTTCAATCAAGGATATTCTAAAGGAAGCCCTAAATGTGGTTATCAAACACACTTCAAATGTCCAGAGAAATGGAAAATATTTTTCAGTCAACTTCTTTGGAAAATCCAGGTCAGGCTTTATAAATATCAAAGACTTCCAAAGAGAAGCTAACTGCTTTTGACTTCCTACAGGAAATTTTTGCTGTGTGACTTGCTGAACAATGACCATTTAGATGAAGTTATTAAATCCACTGTAAGTTTAGTGTGCATGTTACTAAGTAGGCAATTAACGATCACTGTTCTAAGCTCAGTAAAAGTCTCTGCTGACTGTGCATCTATGGTTAAAAAAAGGTCAGCTATCAGGAGTAACTGGTTTCACAGACACTTTCAATTGATGCAAGTGTGGGAGAGATGGCTCTGTCATCATGCTGATGATCACCACTATTAGCTTGGTTGCACTAGAATAAATACGAGTAAGACCCTACATCAATTTGGATTCAGGACCTGATCCAGTCAAAAATTAACCTAGCAGAAAAAAAAGGGGTAGGTGTGTGAAAAGTTAGTTTTCAGCAAGAAGCAGACTTTCATTTTGGCCTGCTATGGGTGATTGGGATTGGAAATTATGAAATGCCTTCTTTTGGTATCAGCCAGTCTTTGTCAGCTTAAGACAGCAATATCCCAAAATATTAGGATCTGCAAGGAATGAGATGCAGACTAATACAAGTAACTTTTTAACTCCTTTAAGGTAACTAAATGATGGTGCTTCATTTGGAATAGAAAGTACCAGACTGATCACTGCCTATAAAAGGTGACATTGCACTAGAAGTTTTAGAGAGAGTGACAGAGATTATTGACATGTGAAAAGCATTTCTAAATATAAACATTTAAAAGAGTGATATTTTGGTGATTTTTTTTTTATTTAGAAAAGATATGAGTAAGACAGAATTGCACACGTTAATGATTAGTAGAAAAATGGTAGATGGCAAACTTTTACTCTTCCTGCATCGTAATTCAAAAATAAGGGGACAAAAGGGAGAAGTATTTTAAACCAATCAAAGGAAATACTTTTTACAAAGTGTCTAATTAAACTATGCAACTCTTTTCCACAGGAAGTAATTTGAGACAGCACTTTAAAACGAGTCATGAAATGACTGGACATTTAGACTTACTACTAATGCCAGTGATTTGGAAGAAAGACTAAGTCTCATGCCTGCAGACTTACATTTACGCAATCTACGTCAGATATCAAAAAAGCTCAATACTGTAGAAGCAGCTTTTCAAAAAATCTGTCTTCAGGGGTGTTTCTTACATCCTCCTGCGAAACTTTGGTTGCTGCTTATTGCCAAAGACCAGTGTACTGAACTGTTTGAATCTTTTTCATTTGATCTTGTATGGGAATCACATTGCTTCTTACAAAACAAGCCATGATATCTTGTGGAAGCCTGTGTCACACATAGTTACATGAAAATTTAGGTGGACATGACCACAGGAGATCATCAAGTCCAACGTCCCACTCAAAGCAAGGCTAACTTTACAGTTAGATTAGGCTGACCAGGGTCTTTTCCAGCTGAATTGCAAAAATCCTCAAGGACGGAGGTTCTACAGCTGCTGAGCAACCTGTTGAGTGCTGAACCACCATCACCATGAATTTGTTGCTCACATAAAATTGGAACTTCCTTTGTCACATCTTTTGACCGTATCCCCTTGTCTTTTTATTGTATACCTCTGAGAAGAGACTGTCTCTCTGTTCTTTCTAACCCCTACTAAGTGGAGGGGTATTGAAAGACTACAATCAGTCCAGAAATACACTTTGCCCTTCTAAGATGTTTTTTATCTGGCAACAGTATTTAGACATATCTGCAGATTACAAACTTCAAATTGCAAAACTGATTAAATGGGATGGAAAAGTAGGCCTACATTAGCCATAAAATTTCTCATACTTTGGCTTTTAAACCTGCCATCAGTGTATTTTCCAGAAAGTCTATGCTTTTAATTCAGTCTAATTGTGACCTCTTCAGAGTCAGGAAATCAAATTATCAAGAAGTAAATTGATCAGGCATATTATATGAAATTTAAGGTGCTTTTTTGTACAACCTGTGTATGGGCCATAATCTCAGTGTGACCTAGAAGATGCACTGTACTACATTCTTTTATCTAGACTGCAGACTTCTGTCTCTTTCCATAAAAAAACAGGAGCCTGAGGATGGCTCTTTTAAGACACTCAAAAAATATGCTTTCAAGATGTCTGTGCTTGACAGTTCAACTGCAGGAAAGATACAACAAAAAAGAGGTATTCATCTTTTAAGTAGAGGCAGGGATGTTAATCTTGTAGTTCAGAACTGACAGTTTTTCTTTTCAAGTGTCATAGTCTTGAGCTCTGATTACACACTCTTCACAGGCTCCAACAAAAGAAGCTCTTGTTTCATCTGTGCTTCATGCTGTTGGTCTTTTGTTTCACTTATTCATTTTGATAAATCATACAAAATGCTACCCTGAAATTAAGTTTTTGTCATTAACAGTGGAAACAATACCTATGTAAACAATCTTTTATAAAATTCTATGATATAAAAAATGCTCTAACGATTCAGTAACATTCCCAATATTTCTCTATCATCTGTTTTATTACTACTCTCTACCCTGTTTTATTATTACTCTTATTTTACCGTTTAGAACATTTAACAACATATCAGCCATTCTTCTTTAACACTCTTTGGTCAAGATTTCTACATACCAAAAGCATTAGACTTTCTTCGAATCTGAATAACCTACATCAAAATTTTTCCCAGGGTTGTTGTGAAAAGCATAGTGAAGCCTGTCATTTTTTTTCCAATGAACATGAGAAGGTGCGGTGGCTACTCTTGCTCCTGGCAGCCCTGAACCTGACTGGCACAGCCGACCCCTGCTTCATTATATGTTCCACAGAAGGAACAGGGTAGCACAGCGTAACAGAAAAAGAAGTCAAACAATCCCTCTGCAACAAACCCAAGGGAACTTTTCTTCAGTCCTTCAATGAGTCAAAAAAACCAGCTTCCCCCACCCCAAAACTGTCCTCCTTTACCTTGATTTCAGTTCCTTGGAAGGGCCCAATCCCCAAAAGGAGCAATATTCTAAATTACTATACACCTTCTGGACAAGAAATGTTTTTAACTTTACTAAGTGAAAAGCAATTTTGTGAACTCTCTTCCAGTGAAATAACCTCAGTTTTTATTTCAAAGAGATACAGCACAAAAACAGTGATTTTTTTTTGAAAGTTTTTAACATAATACTCTGTTTCAAATATAAACTCTTAATAAAAATACTATTACAGCAGTAGTATGACTAACCTCCTCAAAAGTAAAAAAATCAGGGTTTTTTTCAATCCTAATTCTACAGGAAAAGACCTAATTTTTAAAGTAATTATCCAATCTGCTTACATTCGTTTTAAAAAATAGTAAATTGAATGTTAAATAGCTAAGTAAGAGTTCTTCAAATATGAAAGTAATTGATTACTCACTTGCACTGTGTTAAATACAGTAATTGGCAATACAGATTGTATGGAGAATTACTCCTTAATAAATTTTGTACAATCAGCCCTCCAGCCAGAATTTGTGGGATCACTGCCAAATCCCTCCCTCCTGCTGCTGATCGCTTGTGGCAACGCTATGCAGAGTTCTTCACACTATGTTCTCCACACTATGTTCTCTTGTGCCCCAGACATTATCTAGAAATCTAGATAGCTCAGTGTTGAAAGATTGCTCAAACTTTCTCCTGCTTTCTTCCATTTTGAAAAGAACACAAAGCAAAAGAGTATAAAACAGGAACTTCAAAAGCACCCACACGTACCTCCACAAGATAACGAACTCAGCAAAGCAGTACTTCATTCCTTGCAAACAAGGATGTTGTGTGTGCTACGAATTTACATAATTTCAAGTGACAAAACAAACAGAAAACAAATCATTGCAAGTTACTTAATGCAGTGAAGCAAACTGACTCAGGAAACTCCAGAGCTTCAAAACTGTTGGAGGCTGGGAGTGTATTTGGAGAATATATTACAACACTTTTTGGTTTTACAGCATTTTTGAGGCATTAACTTTTGCCCACTGCTGGTTAAAAAACTTGGTCTGACCTAGTGTGGTCATTCTTGCACTCTGCATCATAGTGAATCACATTTCCCTTTCACTGGGTCTTTCTAAGATCATCTTGTTACCTCCTTACCTGGATCTGGTTCCAAAATTATGTGTGTGCACTCAGGCTGCAGAAACCTTGGAGGTGAGTCAGCATTAATCTCACCCAGCATTTACCTTCACTTCCCTATTCAATCAAGCCCAAGGCTAAACAGGTGCCTCAATCCTAACTCATACCTACTCACCTGTCTCTCATCTCTGCAACAAGAGTGCTTTGCTAACAAAAACCACAACAGCTTTTAGAAGATGGATTTTCATGTCCAAAGAAGTGCGGTTTGGAGGTTTATACAGCTCCATTCCATTGAATTAACAGTGAGCTAGACACAGGAAAGAAAAAGGAATAATCATACATGCAGACTACTGGCAAAGTGTGCTCTTCAACTGCTTGCTACTACAGATACTTGCTACAAAACAGGGAACAAGAGGAATTAAGTTCTGTCAGTAAGTTTATACATACAATAAACAGGATATTTCAGTACATTTGTATTTTGAACACATAATTTTCAACCTATGGATTTACCTTTAGATGTGGAAATAAATTCTCCTGTATCCTATACATTTCTTTAGCTGTTTCTACAGATATACCTCTCTTTTGGCTGGCAGGCAAAGCAAGTAGAGCACTATTGTGCTGCGTTCTCCCTTTTTACTTCAACTCAGACCTCTTGGGAAAAGTGATTTATGCCAACAATGTCACAATTTCTCAAAAGAAGTGATGTTCTTTAATCAATACAAACAAAATCGTGCTATCTGCTCCATCCCTGCTCTGTTATCGGCACCAAGGCCATTGTGACTATGAACTAGAACAAAAGACACAACAACAGTGTGATGCTGGAATTGCATTTTGTTTGTGAGAAGGAATTTTTCTTTCCTTTTTCCCAGAGCTTATCTACAAAAACAAAATTATCTCCCTAAAATGTTTATTTCTCTATGCTTTTCAGATAAGAGTGCCTGAATGAATTATTCAACAGTGAAGAATCATGCTGTCTTACCTCACTCTACTGTTATGATGCTTGGATATAATATGGAAGGACAAAATGTTATTTTAGTTGAACAGGGAATCAATAGAAACAGTAGCAGATACATTTTCGATGTAATTTTAAAAACTGCAGGCAGTTGTGTTTTAATTCTATTTCATAGAATATTTCTGATATTGAACAAGCAAACAAATGCACAATTTGTGGTAAGATTTTGCTGCTTAAGCCCATCAGCTGGAGGTCAAGATACAATGCTAGTAAATACCCCAGCCCCATTTTCTGAAGTTCTCTCTTCAGCTGCATGTTAGAAGTAGTGCTAAAGGATCTAGTGCTGGATTTTTCCGTGCACACCAAGTGCATGGGAATGTAAAAAGCTAGTTTAATCTACTAGGTATGACTAGCCAAAGCAAGGAGGCTCTGTGGCTCAACCAGTAGCATTGCCTCCAAGTTACATCACTGTTAAAACTGATAGTCTCCATCACTGTAAGTCTCTGAGCCCTTAATAAATATGAAAGAACAACATAAAATATAACAGTCTGAAATAGGTGGGAGAGTTCAAGACATGATATCTGTGTTGGGAACATCAATTCCTTCAACATCTATGGCACCATTTCTTTCCGCTACTGAGAGCAAATGTCCCATATCTACCTCTCATTCAAAGGAAAGGTAAAATACTTAAGAGAAAAAATCAACAGCATTAAGTCACAACATTCTGGTTTTTACAATTAAGCACAGCAAAGAGCAGTAAAGTCATTCTGGTTTCCTTATATGCTCTTTTCTGGTTCAGTTAACACATACAGGTATAGTTTTCATCATTGCAATGAAAAAACAAAAAGTAATTGTTGTCTTACTTCAAGTCACATAAGCAGAGAGACCCAAAACCTCTGTCACATCTGTTTATAAAATATGTATTTGCCTTTTTTTTTTAAACAAATCTTCAGTTAGTCCTGGCACAAATCTTAGGATCTAAATGCCTAAATTTCTTCACATCTCAAAAAGCAAAAGGTGCCCTCGTACGGGTAAATTTTCAACCTATCAAAACACTGTTCCCCTTGTTTCATTCACAACAAACCTTAAACACAGCAGAATCACCAAGAGGAACCAAGAACACAGTAAGCAAGGTGAACTTCTCACCCCTGTATTTCATAGACACACATTTGGCCATTCTGTGTACTTCAACAGCGTCAGAAGGATTCCTGAGGTGGGAAAGGCAGAGGGACAGAAAGATATTCCCTGCTTTGGTACCTGGTGGCTACCCAAGTACTCAGAACAATACATTTTAACTACTAAGATGCCTGATAGATAACTTGCAAAGCACATCACTCTTTTTACTTTTCCATATTTCTGTTAGCATAACTTGCATCACTTTGGTCCAGGATACATACCGTGGACCCCAAAAGATTGTGAGGCTTAAAGGCTCTTAAGCTCCACAACAGACAACAGAACAAGAGAGGTAGTTTCCCTGATATAACTGCTTCTCTCATTTCTTTTTTAAATGTGAAGTGGCCTTCAAACTGACCATAGAGCAGTGTCAAAAATTCTGTTAGGTTTTGATTGGTAAGCTGAATGATCTGGGTTAAATTCAGACTGGTTGGTACAACAAAGTTTTAAATAATGGGAAAAGCTGGTACAGGGATTACAGGATAGAAAACATAATTAGTGCCAGTCAGTATGGTTTTATGGAACATAGGCATTATCAGCAAATTAGATTTAAGGTATTTGGACTCATGAGCCATTTGACTTTGTATCACGTAGCTTTCTGTTTCAAAAAAACATACCAAGAACAGCTCTGAAAGACTGTCTCCTACAGAGGACTAAGAAACTGTAATGGGAGTAAGGAACTGACTTATTCTTTATTCCCTGCAGTGATTCTCTGACAAAAAAATGGCAAAGTGAAAAGGCTGTTTATGGAAGCAGAGCTGCACAGAGGAGGAGTAAAGAAGCAAAATCACCTCTGGCACTGGCAGAAACAGCACTGGAGGATCACCTACAGATCTTTTGCCACATGTTAAAGGGTATGTTGAAGTGCTGGAGGGGTTTTAGGAAAGACCGCAAGGATTATTTACTGATGTAGAAAATGCCTTTTAGAGAAAGGTAGGCTTACAACAGCTCAATCTGTTTAGTTTATCAAAGAAGTAAGAGATGGCTTTATTATAGGATGCAATTATCTCGTGGGGAGAAAGGCATAAAAGGCCAGACAAATTTGACTAGGAAGGAGGCCATGTATATACACAGAAAGGGCACAGATAGTTACCAAGGACAATGGTATACTCTCCATTTGCGAGGAATTTCCAGCCAAAATCAGATTCCTTACAGGGGGACACGCTCTGTGCAGAGAAGTTACCTGATCCAGCACAGCAGAAAGTCGATGAAGCTGAATGGCCTGCCACAGCCAGAGACACCAGGTCATCGTTAGGCCTTGTACATCATGATCAGGCCCTGCTGGTCCCTGAAACCGGGGCAAGCCTGTCCCTGCAAACACAGGGCCTCCAGTGTTATCTCCAGCAGATAACAGCACCTCTGCCATGGGATATATTAACTGTTCTCTTTGGTATACCTACAAAATAATTTGAAAGCGTTCAGTTTAAAAAAATATATCTTCTTCTGTTTGAGCTTTACATTTTAAGGAAGAGCACATCCTGAACTAGCCGCAGGGAGTGAGATTTTGCAATCACCTTTTAAAATCCAGGCTCATTTTAGCATTAGCTTTTAGCATTGCCCCATGGTATTGCTAGATAAACCCCTGCTCTGAGGACACAAGGGCAATTGGTGTGCTTGAGCACAGGCCCAGGCAGGGGAAAACACAACTCTATAATCTGTGGAGTGACTTTGCAGAGAAAACCTGAATGGACCTGTCACAGCCCTTTGCTCTGCAGACCACTTCCTTGGTCATAAAGACAAGCCCCATGGCACGGACTCTTACCTAGACCTCCGGGTGGCTCTGACCCCTTCTGAAAGCACTTGCTGGGCTGGAGCTGCTGTTCATGCCTTTTTGCCAGGGCAGAGGCTCTGTATTTTGCTTGATGAGAAACAGTGCAAGGAGAAACAATACTCCTTCTGCAATTTTCAATAAAAAGAGAAGTTATTTGACTCTGAACTTTTAACCTCCATAGAACTAGCTTCTGCCCAAATCATTAAGTGTCCTGGAAAATACCGAGAATCAGGCAGTAGGGTAGGAGATCCCCTGGCAAGGTCCTTCTTTGTGATTTCACTGAGAGGAAGCTTGCTGCCCACACAAGAGCAGCCTCTCCTAAAATGAGCACTACAAGCTCTATCTATTCAGTTACTGTTTCTGGGTGAAAAACTAGCCCTGTTAAAACCACAGGCCAACTCCTATTGACTTAAATGACTTAATACTGAGACCCTGAGAAGGCAGACAAGCCATGTAGACATTAAGGTCTGTATACGCGTCACAAATACAGGTGAAACCAACAGCCAAGAGGATATTGGGAACCCATGGAGGAATTTCCAGGAAAGCCTACACAAGTACAAAAGCGCTGTTGCAAGATGACTCCTATTTCTCTCCCACTCATCTTTCCTCTTTTTATTCCTTCTAAGGGACTACAGGAGAGGGAAAAACAGCACCAGAACTGCTAAGCCCCTTTTCCAAGTAGGCCTGGCCCAAGATGGCTCAGAGAAGGCATAAGAAGGCAAGACATACCGTACTGGGTCTCACCAGTGATCCAGCTATCTGCAGTATGGCTCCAGCAGTGGGAGACGCTGTTTCAGGAGAGCATGCAAACGTGGCCACTTTCTGCAGTATATTCCCTGAGGATTGCTCATTATCAATGGCCATTGGGTTAGGGAAGTTATACAGTACATTTCTGCCTATGCCTTTTAGCATTTGTTTATGGACCTTTAGTCCATTATTTTTTCCATTACCCTTTTGAGCCAACTGATACTGCTATCCTTCACAACCTTCTGCAGCAGCTTTCAGTAGTTCACCATTCACTGTGTAAAGAAGTATTTTCTATTATTTTTGTTAAACCACTCTCTCCTTAGTTTGTGTGCCCTGCAGTTCTGGCATTGCATGATTTAGCAAACAGCAGTTCTGCATCTGTTGTTTGCTATCAACTGCCTTCACAATTTGGAAAACATCAGTCACAGCCCCTCCTCCTCCAGAATTCCCTCTCCAACCTGGAAAGTCCCAGGCATTTTCATTTTTCCTGTTTTCTAGTTCTCCTTCTGTGTATCTTTTCTAACTATCCTTCTTGCAATACAGATACCAGAACTATACCCAGTAGGCAAAATGTGTGTGCACCAAAGTTTTGCACAGTGGAAAAATCAT
This sequence comes from Sagittarius serpentarius, assembly GCA_034782735.1. Taxonomy (NCBI): domain Eukaryota; kingdom Metazoa; phylum Chordata; class Aves; order Accipitriformes; family Sagittariidae; genus Sagittarius; species Sagittarius serpentarius. Next base: position 27,344,028 of record JAVKLA010000090.1, on the reverse strand, counting down.
GCTTTCTGGTTTGTTCACAAGACAGCACTGAGACAGGCCTGACATTATTCTGAATAAATATGCCTGGCACCACCTCCAAGAAATTTATGTCATGGGCCTGTCAAAGCTCTCCTCCTCCTCTGTCTTCAATCTTTTCTTCACCCTCCTACTGCATGCTCACATTCCTCCAAGCCAAGTCCACACTACTCTCCCATTTTTCTGCTACACCCCCACTTTCTAAGCCTCCCTTTCCAACTGTAGATAAGCACAGGACCCTGCATGCAGTGATTTACTGTGCACAAAACACTGTTGAACATGCTATGAAAAAGATTCGGGAGATCTGCCCCACCGCCTCATCCCACAGCTAGCTACCAAGAGACATCTGCATTTGTATTGCTGTTGGGGGCAGTTGTTACCATTTTTATAATGTAGAGAAACTCTTTTCACATATCTCTGCTTGACCTTGTGTGTGCAAGTTTGGGGGAACCAAGCCCACCTTCCGGTGCCTAACACAGTGGCTCAGGGCTGCTGAGACTAGATGCACTTCAGCATCTCGGCCACAGTGCCTGCACCTCCCACAACCTTGCCTTCAGCGCTGAACATCACCAACGAGATGAGTCAAAGCAGCCCTGCTAGCCAGGAGAAGGGATGGAAGAGAGAATACCATCAAACTCCACCTCTCCTTCCCCCTCATCTTTGCCCCTGCACAGGAAGTCCACTATTTTCACAGCCGTTTTGCCAACACTGGAGAGAGTGCGCAGTGAAAAAAGGCACTAACCAGGGTGACACTTGCAGGCAGCGGTTGTCTATTAAAAAGAAAGTTGTCAGGCAAGTGGTTTAGTTTTCCACAGCGAGCAGCTTGGCAAGGGCATTTCTTCAGGAAACAACTCAATCACCATTGCTGAGGCTGCATAGATTCTGCCTCTCCCCCTTGCCTATGCCTTCAGGTCACTGCCAGCCTTGCTTGTGCCTTTACAGCTAGTGCTCCCCATGACACTCGAAGCTGCTGTTGCTAAGTGCAATAGTTTTCACTGGTTCCTTCCATAGGAATGTGTATTCTGACATAATCTTAAGCAAGAATCACTAGGGGGATTTAGTCAAAGAAAGCTACTGGCAGTTTTATTTTGCAGTGGAAAGTGATAAAGCATATTTATTGCCAGCATATATTCTAAATGAAGGGTCTGATTTGGCTCATCATGAAACTATGGAATTCTGACACTGATCTGAGAATGATTAAACCCTACAAAGACACCTCAGCTGTCCTAAAACTAACCAGACTATAATCCCAGACACTTTCTGAATAATATTTAAAATAAAATGTTTCACAAATGAGCCCCAAGATCTTAAATCAACTTAAATTAATTAGAAATGCATAGCCCAGGGATTGTGTAACTTCATTGAAGGTACAGAGTTTATGGCAACATGAGTGAAAAGAGAACATTTTCCAAACTTTACCACAACCACACAAATTATATTTAAAACATTCACTCTGTAGAGTAATATGAAATAAAATATTATCATCTGATCAGCTCAAGTAATGCTGATTTATACCTTTGAATTAACAACATTTCTCTGTACAGTTGCAGTAAGTCTGCAATTTTACAAACTGATACACAGTTGAACATATTTATAACACAAATTATACACTATGTACAAACCTAGTTCTCCAAGGAACTCTTTGTTCAGCGTGCTTCAACACGGAAGTGATTTACCAATTTCTAGGACAGGATGCTAGCATTCACTTTAATTTAAATACTGGCATACTTATCAAAACATGAAAAAAAAATCCATTTGCTATCACACGGTGGTGTTCTTAAGTCACTTGTTTGTTACCACATGGTATAGAAGAGTAGAACCAGTCACAACAATAAATAACATTGCTTATTATGAACTTAAACTTATATTCATGCAATCACACTTTCAGCCTGAGTGCTTTTACAAGACTGTAGGATCCGTTTATCTTTGCTTTTCTTGACACGTAGATCAAAATTGCAACTACGGGTACCGCTATTGCTGTTACACAGGAGAATACAATAATCAGTGGTATCATTTGATCTGTTTTTTCCATTCTTCCTGAAAATGGAGACAAAAGGAGAAAAAATTGTGTAAAAATTGATTGAAACAGATACATGTATATTACTGTAAAAGCAGTGTTATTAATGACCTTCATTTGGAACACTATTTCTGTTTTCATGTACAAAGCACATTTCAAAATGTTTTCCTTATGCTTTTTTCTTTAGTAACTCCATATTCCATTCTTGAATTCCTAGCCACTGCCTTGGTCTTGAATTTGCTATGCAAGTTCAGACCCATCCAGTATCATCTACAATGAAGGATACCGTGGAGCTCATGAAGAATACAAGAAGAATATAATATATTTTACCCAAGAAACATTTGGGAACATTTCTACCTCCTGGAAACAACGCTTCAGGAGAATATCACATTAAAAAAGCCAAAAGCTTAGATCTTTTTGTGAAACAGAACTTTCTGTGGATTAGTCTCACTGTTCATACATATGGACAGAAATGCAGCCAGGATCCACCTTTTTCTGGCCCTATCAAAGCTACTGCACCATCTTGGGTAAGAGAGACAATAACATCCACACTGTAAGGAGGTTAAATACAGCTTATCATCAGCTGTTCTATCATTTAGTTTGATTTTTGGAACTTTTTTAGGTTAACTGCAGTATTGTTGCACAAGGATCAGCCATGAACTAGTAGTGCTCACCTTGACACAGAATTCATCAGAATGTATGAACAAAATAAATTCAAGGCAATCAATCTACCTACCTACAACAGCTATCTCAATCACTTTGATGTTGTTTCCAACCTCGTTGAAAACATCAAGCAAATATCTGCCTGTATCATTTTTGGTGACATTGTAGAGTATAAAGGTTCCATTCACTGATGGCAGAATAATTTCTTTCTCCTGATGGACTTTTTTCAGGACCATCTGTGATGGTGGGTTACTGTATGTGCTACATGTAATAGTGACATTTTCTCCTTCTTTAACATTTTCTGATGGATATACTAACACAGTAATATTTTGGGGAGGAACTGAAAAGAAAAGAAATGCAAGGCAGGATTTAGTAACAAACAGAAGCAAAAAACTAATGAGGTATCAGCAGCTTGTACACACAAAGTACTAATCCGGTTAATGGATTCACTATAATATTCGAGCACATAGCTTCAGACACTACTCTGTCACTAGCTATCCTTCACATACTGCAGTCAACTGCAGCTGACAGAAAGAACATTTTATCAATTGATGGATTATGTTGGCTATCTTTCACATTATATGGAGCCTTTTCTTCTTTTCTTATTTTAAATTCACTGTTTATTCATTTGAGTTCATGAAAGGACACAGACCAACAGACCCAGAGGTTGATGTCCTCTTTCAACAGAAGAGGAATAGGAAAAGGAAAGGAAGGAGTCCTAGAACAGTATTTTTTTCACTGGGTTCCACAATTTTACATCCCGTTTTCAAAGGTGTAAGAGGAACTATGAAAAATTTTGAAGCAGCAAATATTTTGTGCCGTTTTGGACAGTTTTCATTAGCACTAAGATCCTACCACTGATGACAAGAACCTGTGCAAGTCATCTCGATTTTTTTAAAGACAATTCATTCTTAATGGAACTGAAGTGAAGATGTCATTCTGTCTGTCTGTCTAAAACAAATCCTGATATTAACTCTGTACAGCAGTTATTTTAACTAACCTTTGACATAAAACACTATGTGCTGAGACTGCTCTCCCAGTTCATTAATGATATGCTTCATATGTTCCTCCATCCTTTAGCTAAGCCCTGTCTATGGTATATTTACTAACTACTGTTTCAAGGGTTGTGATCCCATCACCTGTTTTCTTTCACAGAGTACTCTGAACGGATGTAACATCCCCAGATGTGCAAGAGATGGTAACACTTTCTCCTTGTATCACTGCACTTGAAGGGAAAACTGAAAGTGTATTTTTTGGTGCAGCTACAAAAATAGTAAAGAATAAGGAAGAGAGATGGACTAGTGGCAGAAGCGATCCCTAAGCAATACCCTGTTGCCATGCAATAAACAGAAGCAGCAGCACTAAAGCAGAGAAGTCCACTTCCTACCGAAAATGAAACTTTGCTATCATTGCATGTAGGCTGAGGAATCAGCACCTGGTATAGCTTAAATGCAGCTTGCGAGAACAGGATAAGAGTAACTTAAAGGAGAGCCAAGCGGCTGTAATACAGTCCCTCCACAGAAGTTTCAGCATGTACTTTCTCTTTGCATCTTTTGTATGCAGGTATCTGGATCCTCCACTGATACCTATTTGGAAGAAAATACAGGCACTGCATAGCTTCTTTGCCTCATGCATGTGTTTACCAATTGGAAGGAGTGATGGAAGGTCAACTGATGTGAGACCTTCGCATAAGCTATCTGTACTAAGACAGATTTCACCCTTCATTGTTTAAAGCTTCCTAAATGACTTAATGACATTAGGGCCACCTTTTAACTCCACTGACAACCAAGACAGAATTCCCCTGTCCTTCACAGAATGAGATCTGGACCTAAAATACATAAAACAAAACTTGTGTTCTGTCTTGTTCTACTAACCTTGAACAAGTAATTTCACAGCTTTTTCTTCTTTGCCGAATTGGTTATAAGCTTCACATTCATAAAGCCCCAGATCCTGACTTTTTATGTTCTGTATAGTTAAAGTTGCATCTTTAAAAGTTTTCTCCAGCTCCCCAGTGGCCTTCTTTTTCCTCCAAGAGATTACTGGAGCCGGATTACCAGAACTAGTACATTTCATTGTCACGGTTTCTCCTTCTTTAACAGCAGTAGCAGGGATAACAGAAATCATTGTATTCTTTGGTCCACCTGCAAGGAAGAATCCTGTAGTTAATCACCACTGGATTTTTTAGAGATGGATCCAACATGTCCTCCTGCACACCAGGTTGCCAGCCTCCCAAAGTTAGTTTCTTTTTCTTTCTCAGAATAAGTAAAGCACACAGTATCAGAGCTTCTATACAAACTCTTTATAGCCTAAATGTACTAACCAAGTACTTCTAAACAAGAATGTTAAGAAGGTACATCAGTTTCTCGCTCATTCAGATCCTGACTTAAGACTGTCATTACATTAAAGATTTCACATCTTTCTTTTGCTCATCAGCACTGCTCCTTTCTTTGGGGAAGAGCAGAGGACTATGCTGATTTTTTTGTACTCACAGGGTTTTGTTTAGTTCGATTGTTACATTTACCACTGAAGTAAGTGGAGAATTAACTAGTTATTTTTAAATAATTGGGAAAACATTACACATACTCACATTCCACATTAAGTGTTATTTCACTTTTACTTTTCCCAAACTTATTTTCTGCTACACATTCATAGTCTCCTCCATTTAGGAATGTCACAGATGGAAGAAGGAGAATTCTTCCCTCATTGTAAGGCCCCATGTCTACACTGTCAGGTTTTCTCCTTAAAATAATCTTGGGAGGAGGGTTACTCTCAGCAGAACATTGTATGGAAACATTTTCCCCTTCTCGAACTGTTGTAGAAGGCTCAATGGACAGTTCTGCAATGTTCGGAGGACCTGCATGACAGAAGAGAAGGCTGTAATACTAATGCAAAAATACTAAAAATTGAGAGAGTTTTAAGGAAGCAGGAATTGCTTGCCCAAGGACCTGTTCATTTTGGTTTTGGTCCCAGGCTCCATCTGAGAATTTTAGCTCTATTGAAACAGTAGTAGTAGTAGTAGTAGTAATCAACAACAACAACAACAATAATGTGTCCCAAATAGTTTTACTATTAAATGACTACTAAATTTACTACTAATGACTAAAACTACTAGTTCACAGAAGGAAACTGTGACATCCCTGTGAAATTTCTACGTACATCAGCATTTCAAGGAAATAAGTGTCCTCCACACCACCACTTTCCCAGATTCTTCTGTCACTGCATTGCAGGAAATGTATAGAGGTATGCATGTACAACAGCAGTATAGAGAGAATTAGCTGAAAATTAAGCATAGAAATGAAAAGCACAGCCCATGAAGAGCAGCAGTAAATTGAAAGCTAAATTCTGAATATATAACAAGGAAGGACCATAATTTCCTAATTTTCAGTGTTTCCGCATCCTCCAACCCGACAGGCAGCTGCCAGTTGGGTACTGGATAATGAAAGTTACATTCAAACAGACCTTTACCTTGTATAATAATGTCCACAGTTGCTTTCTGTGTTTTATTAGTTACCAGATTAATTACTTCACAGACGTACAGTCCTGAATCAGTGAAACGGGCATGGGGAATAGAAAGGACATTGTTTTCTATCAGATGTTGAATGCTTTCATTAGCCAGATGTTTTCTCCAAATTATTTGTGGTGGTGGACTACTCTCAGTCACACAAGTGAGTTTTAGAGGGTCTCCTTCCATTGGTGAGCTGCCTGGAGATGCAGTAATGACAGTATTTTGTGGACCAACTGGAAGAGAACAAAAGTGAGAGAAAGGTCAGTAAGTTAATGAAGAATGACATGCATGTCTTTATCACTAGCTTCTCTAGAGGCACGTTTCACACAATACCAAGAAAAAATGAATAATGTATATTCCAGTAACACAGTGGAACAATTTTTCCAGACTTGATGAGACATTTAGCTTGCAACTTTGAAAGTTAACCTAGACAAAATGTGTACAATTTTTTTTTTTACTCTTACATTTGTCTCCCTATTGTTTAGGACTATAAACTTCGAACTGCTAAGTATACAATGGCAATTTTAAAATCAATTGTTTATCTGCATGCTGCCATTTTTCTTCTGGTCTTTACTTTTTGACTGAGCACCAGTACCCAAGGTAAGAGAGTGAGAGGAGAGTTACTAAAGGCCTTACTTCTGTCATGAACAACAGTGGGTATTTAATGACTAAGTAACTGTTACTGAATACAAAAGAGTTCAACTGAATACAATAGATAAGAAGTGCAGATTATAAATGATTTATAGCACACACTTTATAAACCCATTCCATGAAACTTAACATTAAACAGCATTTGGTGTGAAAGCCCTAGAATAAAAATACTTACAGTTTGCATTCAGTTTCTGAGAAGTTACTCTTTCTTTGGGTTCAAAGTCCATATTAGCAATTGGTAACTTGGCCACACAAGTAATCTCTTTCCCAATATCTTCAGCCGTGGGATTAAATGAATATGTCACAGTTTTGGTCTCTGTATTTGTGCTGTCATCTTCATAAAAATGTTCCTCATGAAGAACATGTTCCTCTTTCTTTAGGAGTACTTCCAGGCGATCAGAAGGATACACATCAGGAATTTTACAGATGACAGTGACTGGTTCTCCAGCAACTAAGGATGGGCTGATCTCAATGATAGGATCACTGGGGAAAGCTAAAAGAGTAAAATCAATTTCTTTAGTCTAGCAGAGATGAGCTCTAGGGGCAACATAAGAGCAAGATCCAGACATCAAACACCTTGAGTTCAGAGGCATTGAGAACATGACATTTTATCAACTTTATTACAAGACATATCTTGACATGAAGACATACAGGTCTTCTATAAGCAGTTTTATATACACTAACAAGAATTCTATTTGTACAATTGTTGAAATATGATCACAAATGATCTAATAAGATCCAACAAGGCACCTAGGCAGTGATACAGCTGCCTAAATATAGGCATCCAGAGCAGTCCATACACTGGTGGTATCCTGTTTTCTGTGCTGGTATGTTTAGACATCTGAATCATTATCCTGCAAACTGCAAAGGCTTTGATTTTTTTTTTCCAGCCCTATGGATGTCTTGGGGAGTCTATGTTTTAGCTTTCAAGTATTACCAAGAATAAGTACTACCTTCAGTGCAGAAAGCTAAGCAGAAAGGGGCTGAGAAAGAGTCCTGAACAGACAAAGGAATCTTACAAGGAAATATATGTTGAGCTATAGCAGTCTCATTATCCTAGCATTATCAGTTAACTACCAACCATGATATCTAAAAACAATTATTGATTTTTTACAAACATGTACTACTTAAAGAGAATTTTACATTTTTACTTACAGTAAAGTTCAACTTTGATACTCTTCTCTTTTTTCTCTTTCTCACCACAGAAGACAGTACACAGATAATCATGAGAATTCACAATGCTAACTGGATTCATAGACAAGGTAGAATATGTCCTACGGTTGTTCACTGTTCCTCCAAGGGGGTTGTCCATCTGGGTTCTCCAGGAAAAACTTGGTGATGCACAGCCAGTAGTATTGCATGTGAGTATGAGTGTTTCTCCAATCTGTGCAACAATTCTGTTAGCAGGTATAATCTCCATTTCAAATGCTGTAACTACAATAGGGAGAACATATATAAACTCAGTAGCATTCTCAACATTTATTTTCCCATTTCTTCTCCTGTTCTACCGTGACCTGAGGTCATTAATTTGCAAGTTTACTTCACATTTGTGTGGAGGTTAAACTAATAAAGTTCATACATCAGTTTATATCTCCAAAATACCCCATAAACATTGCTATTTTTGTCAAAGATAATACAGACTCAGATGACTAACAGACAGTTCTCATGTATAAAATGGCATAAACCCAATGCTGTCAGTGAAAATAAATGCATTGGCACAATATAACTTTTTTTTGTCAGGTGGATCTGGTTCTATAACTTTGTAACATTTATGGGGAGGGGTGGTAAGTAAGATAGCAAGGACAACCCGGAATCACTTTCAACAGGACATTTAGTACCAAACTTGACTGATACTGTCATCCCTGACAGTAAAAATCGAACATGCAGTTGTCTCCTAGACTGTCTTTTAGCAAACTCAGTAAGAAAATGACTGTGTCATTGCAGAGCACAGAAAAGCTCAAAGTAAATTTCAAAAAAAGCTTCCTGACATACTGACAGAACTGCTTAATTGACAGTTGTATTCACTGAAATGTAAAAGCAACTGGAACAAAGAGAAATAAAGATCAAACAGTAAATTGTAGGTCAGTTTACACTTAACAAAATTAAAAACAAAGCAAACACCCCCATCCCCCCAACTTACCAGTCATAAACACATGCAAAAATATTAGCACAGCTTGGCTTGTTCTTCCCATCTGTTTTAACATTTGTAATTGCTGTTACTAGGTAAAGAAAGTAAATTCAAAAGCCTTGCTTTCTGTTTTCTGTGAAGAAGCACAGTGAGATCCTGCTGCTCTGCAGCAGTTCATTAGAAGAGAGCCAGCACGGTCTTTATAAAGGCTCTCCTTAAGGTGGGGTGGGAAATCCCTGGATGGGGAAATCCAGAGCAGGAAGAGATCCACACTGGGCTGTGCCAGTGGGCTCGGCGCCCTCTGCTGCTTTTTTTAATAAAGAATTTAAAGCCCAGTGAAACCGTAAGTATTAACACTTGTAATACAGTGCCTACTAGACTTGAAAAAGACCAAGTCAAGATCTGATCCTACAAACAGATAAAATGAAAGAATGTGGGTAATTCCAAGTAATTGAATGGCACTGTATCTCAGATGGAAAAGTTATTCAAGCTTCCTTTCAGTGCAAATATATTTGTAAGGCTGAGTCCTGAGAATACTTCCAACAATCCTCAATTCTGTGAATAACTTTACTTCAGTATTCCCTTTGAAAACTGAGCTACTGGTTTAAGAGGTGACGTTACTCACGTTTGTAAGTATTTTTGATACCTAAAAATGAAGAAATAAGTCAGATAACAGAACTCTGGAGATCCAACTTGATCACCTTGAATCAGGCTCATCCTGTTCAGATGAACTGAATGAACTAATTTTCCCAATCCCACTTTAAAAATGTCTCTAAAATGTCCCTCTTTCAAGAGGCTACTGCTATGCATTATGTTACTGATATGTCTCTTAGATCTCTTATGTCCTGTTTACATATAATTGAACCATAGCAGTTGATAATACAACTCTGTGATTATTTTCAGCATTTGGTTTCCAGTGGGTATACGAATCCAGTTTGGAATATCTGAGGACAACCATTACTGGCTAATATAGTGACAATGTTATAAAAAAAGTAAAATAACATTTTCAGTGTTTAATTTTCAATTGGGAAATGCTATGGATGCAAGTAATGGATAAAGGTTCCCAAATCTCAATTGTTTACTTATTCAACTACTTGAGTAGTTCATATTGGTCAATTATAAATCACTAAATAAAAGCAGCAAGAAATTCAAAACAAAACATATATGCTTTTAAAATGTCTCTGGCAAATTGTTTCGTATGTAATACTTTGGTCTTTTGATGTCAGTGAAATATTTTCATCATATAGTATATTTTATAAATGGCACAGATTCAAATATCTAGTAAATGAGTAATAACTTGGAAAAATAAAGGCTGTAGTAACAATGCTGTAAATGTTAAAGAAATTTAATTGCTGAAAAGCTGGCACCACCTCAACATAATACTTTTTGAGTACAGCAGATTTTACAGTTAATAACCTAATGGTAGCTCCAAAATACCATGTTCAGGTGAGAGAGGTACCAGAGGATATAAGGCCCCCGCTGGCCTACAGGCAGCGTGTCTTTTTCAGGAACTATTTTTTTCTGCTTTTTGCCTGACTGCAGCTGCCCCTACATTTACGTCCTCATCAAAGTATAGCTGGACAGTACCAGCCGCTACAGAAACAATATAGATAAAGTAAGAAGCATCAAGCACTTTTTTCATACACTTTTCATAAACTCATAAATATAGAAGGGATGTAATGATTGTGGGAAGATAAAATTGTGATCTCAGGCAGAAAATACGTCTTCAAAATAATAATAATTAATAATAACAACAATATTCAGAAATACAAAAAAACTAAAAAAGACAACCCAGAAGACAGTAAAACAGGGAAAACTGAAGCACCTAGCAATGCCTGACCAAAAGTCACTAATGCTGAAATTCACTGAAAATGCCACAGTGGATTCTCCCATAATGTATTATTGTTATTATCATCACCATTGTTTTTATTAGAGGAGGAGCAAAAAAAAATAAATCTTGTAAGTCTCAGGAAATGCAAGTAGAGTACTGTTCTGGAAGTACTGTTATCAAATCCAGAAATCCAAAATCTATTCACAGTAGGTAACCACATCTACAGAATGTGATTTTACTTAACAGAAAAGGGTTTTGTTAAAGAAAAGTGTACTCTCTTAGTTAAGTTGCAAATAAATAGTTATTAATCACAGGCAGAGAGAAGCAAAAAATGAAACTCTTCTGCTTTGACTGCTTAAATAATCATAGGCTAAACTGAAGGAGAAAAGGCAAAATTTCCCTATTTCTGGGAAATCAGTTTCTAGATGCAAAAAGATATAAACATAGAAGGCTGTATCCGCATGCTGGAAAAAATGTAATCAAGTCCTTCATCAGATAACATGAAATAGGAAATAACTTTGATCCAGCTCTCAGTAAATTAAACTGGACAGCTGCCATTAACTTTACTGGAGTTGGATGCTTACCAGAAGGACTACTGTACTGAGTGACCAGACAAATTTAACTCAGTATAGGTAAGAGCAGGGTTAGCCAACAAATGTTATTAAAGGAAGTACAGATCTGCCAAGAAATTAAAAAATTTCTTAAAAGTTGCTCTTTACCCGTCTTCAAATGTGAGCCTTCTATGTGTTTTAAAAAGAACATATACTTTACTGTTGCTCCTACTATCCTCAGCATCAACCTGCAAACAGAAAAATGGGTATGAAGTTTTCTTATTTTCAGAACTGGCTGTTCTGTCTGAAAACAAATAGAGATCAGCTGACAAGTTTTAGCAGTTGACCTCAAGAGTTCAGATAATCTAGTTTTTTATTCAAATGGCACAGAGGAGGACACTGGGGATAAAAATAGAGGATGCATCTAGATTCACAGTGAGATCAAGTATTATAGGATCAACTGGAAGAAATCCTGACACATGCAGAGCATAATGAAGACTGGAATGTAACAAGTATTACAAAAATATTACTAAAGGCAAAAGAGATTAAAAGAATTAAGCACTGGGATGTACATATATGTTTTCCAATACATCTAGTAATTAAAAGAGACTTTTCTCAGGCTTTGATGGATAAAGATAAAACAATTGTGTGTCTCAGAAGGGAGTCTGGAAATACTGAACACGTCATTTTTGGCCTGGCACCAGAAAATACAAATGTCTTTCAGGAAACTGAAACTTACTTCGGACTTTTCTGGAGTGTAAGAAAAGAAAACCATTTTAGAACTGTGCTAAGCTGTCCTGGTTTCAGCTGGATAGAGTTGTCTTAATAGTAGCTGGTATAGTGCCGTCTTAATAGTAGCTGGTATAGTGACGTGTTTTGGGGTTAGTATGAGAAGAATACTGATAACACCCTGATGTTTTCAGTTGTTGCTAAGTCGTGTTTAGACTAACTCAAGGACTTTTCAGCTTCTCATGCCC
>JAVKLA010000090.1:27303233-27331590 GCA_034782735.1 Sagittarius serpentarius | reverse complement strand
GAAGGCTGGAGGGGCACAAGAAAGTTGGGAGGGGATACAGCCAGGACAGCTGACCCAAACTGGCCAAAGGGGTATTCAATACCATGGGACATCACGTCCAGTATATAAACCGGGGGGGAGTTGGCTGGGGGAGGAGCGCTGCTCGGGCGTCAGTTGGTGAGTGGTGTGCAATTGGCTTGTGCATTGCTTGTTTTGTATAGTCCAAAGCTTTTATTGTGATTGTCACTTTTTTGTTATTATTGTCATTGTTAATTTCTTCCTTTCTGTTCTATTAAACTGTTCTTATCTCAACTCCACGAGCTTTATCTTTCTTCGGATTCTCTCCCCCATCCCACTGGGTTGGGGGGGAAGTAAGCGAGCGGCTGCATGGTGCTTAGTTGCTGGCTGGGGTTAAACCACGCCATAAGCATTTGCTTTAACTCATGCTTCTACAACCCTGCTAAATACCTGTATGATGAACTTCAATTTATTTCCTCTAGACAAAAGACAACAAGTTCTTGATATCTTAATGTATTATTTGAACAAAATGCACATTATCTAACATTTTAGTTATCCAACATTTCTAACCCTCTTCCTGCATTTTTAATGTACTGTACTGTCTCATGGAGGCTATTAGGGGAAAGGTGAAAGGCTAAACTTCATGTAGAATTTGGTCTCTTAAAACCTTCACCAATGGTTTTGTGATTTATGGCCAAGGACCTACGGAGAAGAGGGCTAATCCTTCTCTTTTGGCAGAGGAGATTTAAAAAAAAAAAGGTAGAAGGAAACTCACCTAATTCGACATTCTATTTCTTATGTCGCAATAAAATGCTTCATGGCACTTCATCCCAATATCTGCATCTAGAGCCACCATTTGGGATTTCTGCTAAAAATACCCAGTGGTGGAATAACAACTTCTATACAGGGCCCCAACACAGAAACATATGCAACATGTTTATTACTAAGCATCTTTGTGTCCCATCAGCTTGAGAGGGCAGAATCCTCCTGTGGAAGGCATGGCATTCAGGTGAGAAGCAGCAGCTAAGTCTGACTCAACAATTCTTCAGCTTTAGATCATAGAAGTATCATAGGAAGTTCACACTTAGGTCCCCCATTCAAACTGCAGCCCTCACCCATCTCATGAAAGATCTCCTTGGGATGCACACTGGATGTCTGAGTATAAGAAAGCCTCTCACAGGGTTTCTGATGCTTTATGGAAGCACCTGGGATGAAGAGCTTTCACCCTATGCAAAGAGCATCTGATACCTCCACAGTACAATCATGCAAGAGGAATATACTGTACCTCAAATGAGAACTATTCTCGGAGGGAAAATATACCTGCATCAGCAAAGATGGAATGCCCTTCAGGCACCACAGCCAAGGTAACACCTTTAATATGGTCATATCTTGATCAAATAACTGAAAAAACCATGAACCTAGAGGACATATATGAATGCTGATTACTATATGGCTTATACAGCTGATAATGATCTGCCAGCCTCAAAATTTTCAGTTCTCAGCAACCTCAATAGCCTGCTATATGGGTTATATAGTGTCTTTCCTTCCTCAGTGCCTACTGGCTTTTTGGTTCCCTGACCCTTTGGCTTTCCCTAACTCCCTCCACTTTCTTTTTCATCACCTGACAATAATACAAGCTCTGTATAGTCCCCAAGATGGGGAGGAGAGCATCACTGACTCCCTATAATTTTCATCTCTGGATGGGAAGGATGAGATCTACATGCAGATCTATTTAAAGGGTTGTGTCTGCTTTAGGAATTGTAACTTTGTTCCTAGCTACAAAAAGAACACCAACGCATTACCTTGTAACCCACATCACACCTTACAATTGTACTCCACATCTAACCTGTCATCTATTGAAAAAAGGGAAAAAAGAAACAACTTAAGAAAGTTCTATCATCTGCTTCTTTCCCTTTTCTGGAATTTCTGAAATACTGTATATGAAAATAAATGCATCTGCTTCCTTCATTACCTTGCTCAGGCACCAGCTCCCCAGCTATGACACTTCCTCTTGGTTAGTCTGAAGGCATCCAAAATCTACAAAAGATGCCAGATAAAATAATACAGACATATGATAACTTGCATAGACTACAAAATAGCTAATTTCTTGTTTTCTTCTATTCAGAGGCATTGCTGATTTCACTTCACAGAAGGAACAAGAAGTTCATCTAAAAATAAATAGAAGCCACTACAGAAAAAAGTCCCTACTTTTTATCTTAGTCTCTTGTTGCTGGCAAAAAATAAGCTGTGGAAATTCCAAATCTTATTTCTTAAAAAAAGAAAGTATGATTTTAGTGATGCTGGATCTAAAAGTGAAACTGTTGAATAGCCTTTAAATCCACATACTTAGAGTGTCAAGTATTGTATTGTATGTCAAACTTTATTAGTTTGGGTAGCTGAGCTTCTATTTTCTTCATAGTGACATACATAAAAAAAGTTTCCCTTTTGAAATATTCTCCAGTGTATATCAAGAGCCAAATTCAAATACGAGCCTTGGAGTATTCAAAATATCTTTGGGAATTTTGAAGTGAGAGCTCAGATCTACTTTTATTTTGAGCCAAATATACTGAGACATGTCCAAGTCATTTGTTCTCACTGGAATTACAGCTTTTCAGACTAAACTTATTCAAAATGGTCAGAGTAAAAAAAACAAAGTGGGAGTTGGGTCAACGTGCAGATGCTGGCTAGGACCTGGGATACAGCAAAATAAAGTCAGCTGAAAACATTTAACAAGGAATATGACCAAGTTACTTAATTCCTCCAGCACTCCACATGAAAGTCCAGTACCATTAAATATCATTGTGTGCCTCATTAAGACCAGCATTTCACACGATCAGATGAAGTTAATCAAGAACAGGGTGGAGAACTTTTTGACCAAACTTGTTATTACTTACCAGCTCTCCAAGGCACTTGTAGATCCTTGACTATGGGAAAATGGAGATCATTCCCACCTCCTTCCTGCTCTTCATACATGAAGTACATGTATGTCCCTATGGACCCAGATAGACAAAGGGGAATGATGAGAGCAAGGTCTATAACAGACCATTCCAGCTGGAACACATGCAGAACTTGGATTCTCCTACACGGGCTGCTGCTAACTGCACTGCTACTAATTGATTATCCTTCAACCTGTGCATCACAGACTATATTCTTAATTCTCTTACAATGGTTCACGTTCTGAAGAGCTGTGTTCAGCTGTATAGATGTTATTTTTGCTGCATTGCGTTATGTAAATGTTATCTTTGTAGTTCCACAGTGGAGTGGCTCACTAATAGGTAGAAATACTACACAGATATCAAAAAGGAATTAAATGACTTAACATTGCATGATTCAAGAATAATAAATTTTAAATCTTCCATACATGTGATAACAGGGATTGCTCAGTTTTTAAATTAATTTTTTTAAAGACACATAAGGAAATCTTTCTTATCTAGATATTGTCACTTTTCCCTCTCTCAAAGTGGGCTGAAAGTTCTAAAGAAAATGACCCTCCAAATACAGAAAAGAAGGAATAAACTTATTTTTACTTCCATTAAGCCAAAATGACAAGTGTCCAAGAGAAAGCATTTTGCAGTAGCAAAGTATGTATGTTTGTGTGAGTGTACATATACTAATAAACTGAGTGACACTTAAAGCCGGCTGCAAGTCTGTTAAGGATCTGGCACCTTTCCTTTATCTCTTGGATGTGCTCTATCCTAAATCAACAACATGCTGTTTTGCTACTCAGACTATTTCTCTCTTTCATTTTTTCCCCACAGAGCTAAGTATCATCTTAACTACTTGCTTTGTTATCACTTTCATGGAAGGAATATACTAATGTAGGAGTAGCTAAGTGATAAAAACCATGGGCAGCTCAGTTTTTCTAGACAAGCAAGGGTAAGAAAGATGCGAGTCGCTGGGATTTATTTCCCCTTTCAAGACAATTACTTGGCTAGGCATCAAAGCCCCAATCCTTGCTGTCTGATATAGGCAACTGAGCAAGAATTACTTTCATAGTTGTGTCACCCTCTATCATAGACCACGTTACTCTCTAGTGATAAGAGAGGCAACTTGAGAAATGTGACACGTGTTTGAAATTGCTGTCAGGCAGGATAAAGGTCTGCGCTGAATTAGCTTGACAAATGTCTGACTTTCAGCATTCCCATGCTTCTTAGCTAACGATCCCTCCTGAAATTTCCCACATTATATGTGAATACCAATTCATAAGGAACACATAACTTAATGACCCTTTTCATTGGACAAATTTTGCCTCTATTGGCTTCATTTCTGACTATAATTAGCTCCACACCATGAGGAACAGATATTAGTACCGCTCTTCCAACAGCTCAGCTCCAGACAAATGCTCTGCCTATATGGTTTTCTGGTGGAGGTTCTCTGCCTGCTGAATGAAATCACCACTGACCATGCTAGGGCTTTTACTTGGAAGCTGGGACATCCTAAGGGGAAACAAAGCATTTCTGTGCAGCACACCATTTCTAAGACATAAGGAAGACATGTAAATGTTGCATATGTGGTGTTGAATCCTTTTGTGGATCAAGGACCAAATGCAGTTGAGTTCTGGTAGGCTCATAGACTGGAGATTAGTCTTACCTCTGTAATGTCTTTCTGTATTCAGGATAGCAAGTAGCATAGTGACTTGGTATCAGCAAGGCCATCAGGATCAAGGCACAGGAATTTCCAGGGGCATGTTCAAGGGTGAATTCATTAATATTTTGAGCAAATTATCCTACACTCGATTCCCTAGATTATTTGAATGAATACAATACAGTTATCTCACAGTGAAAAAGAAATACTCTCTAGTAATTCTGTATTATTGATCTAAAGTGTTTGATGTAAAACTATCAGCCTTTAAATGATTTGTTATTACATTTTATTACACTGATTCATCTGCTACAGTGCCATGATCCAGCTGCTGACTTCGCTTTTCTTGCACTTTCAGGTGTCTTGTGCCAGGACTGTATTGAATTTTGTGGCATGAAGAAACGTTCATTCTACCTTTAAGGTCAGCATGTGGATCCTGCTGTAGTTTACGGCTTCAGAAAATGGGTTCGTACACAGCAAATATATTCCATTAACAATTTAGGATCTCAGATAATTTAAGAAAAATTGTTTCCCTTTATCCTGCATATTGTATTTTTTAATTAGAATGTGTATTTTTTATTTATTTTTATATGCAATTTATTAATTGGAAAATCAATAAATAAAATTTATTTTAAAAGATGACTAGAAGGTTTTCACATTTAACGTAAAGGAGGACAAATTTTCAGGTGGAATCTACAGCTCAGAATGATTACAAGAATGAACAGAAATTTATCACAAGGTTGGAAAGTAAGCAGTGTGTTTAAAAATCCGTAACTACCCAGGGGGTACTAAATTAATCTGCACTATTTACTAATGCCTACTAGATCATCATATTACTATTTTAATACAAATGACAACACTGCTTTCTAAGTTGTCAAAAGGATTGGACAGTACAGTTGAAAAAGACCATTAATTTAGACTAAAGCTGCAGATTATTATAAAGATGAATTAATTATAAGTTGACAATTTTGCATAACATTCCTTGTGAAGCTGGTTTCATTTTTGCGAATTATCTGTAAACTTACCTTGATCTTCTATTTTCTTACTCTTCATTATAAATATTTGACATTTTAATGAATGCATTTCATACTACATTATTCATCTATTTTTGTCAGGATTTGTATTGTACAACATGCCATTTAAGATTCACTTAATCCTTCTGATCCTTCTTTAGATGACCAAAACTCAGACAAGGAAGTTCTGTGTTTTGACTGACAGACGCAATTATCTACTGGACTTGATTGGGCATAGCACTTTTCTGGCACATAGCTATAATGAAAACCATTGTGAATAGCTGGAAATCCTGGCAGGATCTAATTAGGAGAACTAGGACATCAAAACAAGCAAAAAGTCATTGGTAATTTCTTGGTAATCTCATAATAACCAAGTTGTATCAGTTGTAATGACTTCATAGCTACCCTTTAAGGTCACTGAAGGTGAAATGCTATGGAAGCCTAACTTGATATGTGATAGAGAACTTCCAGTTTTATCTTAGCTGTAATTGCTCGCTATGTCTCAAAAGAGAAATGTCTACATTATTCAGAAAGCGCTCTCAAGTACATGGAATGTCAAGAGCCTGAAGTGAAAGTGAGTATAGCCTGCATTGTCACATCTGGGTTTACAACACACAGAAGTGTTCAGTAACAGTGACAGCAGCTTTGTGCTTCCCAAATTAATACGCAGTAAGTGTCCAGGAGCCCAAGGCAGCTTTAAAATCTTGCTGTTAAAGAGGAATGAAATCTACCATTCCTGCCAATGTAATAGTGCTTTACATAGAGATAAATTTCACAGGCTCTTCTCTGAGAAATTTACTACTCAACTGAGAAATTTACTACTCAACGTATGCATGAATGCCAGACACTGCCACAAACTGCTTCATAAAATTTCCAGGATCCACATAGTGAGAGGCTATTTGAAAGAGCAGTAAAACGAATTCTTATAAACACCATAAGTTCTTCTTACTCTAAACCTTAAAATCTGTCTTGACAAACCCCAGCTTCTGCTCAGGAATCACTTATAGTTGCTCCACAAAACAAAATAAATAATGCAAATAGATAAAAGACACAAAATACAGGAAAAAATGGAAAACAGGAAATGGATATTAAGGAAAAAGCTCTTCTGGAAACATTATTACATAGTCTTAAGCCTTCAGTATCTCACACATTTTAGGAGAAATGTTTTGTCTTCTCAAGTAGTTCAAATGGAAGTTCAGATAAAAGAAAATATTATAGAGAATATTCTTATTCTTCTTTTCATGTATCATAAAACACATGACGCATTTTGGGTTGGAGGTTAAACTTTTTACCTTCTTACACGAAAAAGAACCTTTTTCACCCATAAATTCTGCTGCTGCTGTTTCTTTCTTATATTTAGAACTATTTGCTGGTGATCTTCTCCATCATACACTAAAAGAAATGCAACCCTACACCAAAACTTTTGACATAAAGGTCTGCTATTTTAAGAGAAAGAGGGTTTTTCCAGTTAACTCAATATTCCTCTGAAACCATGTAAGAATCATGGAAAGAAGGCCAGAGTACCCCAGATTTCACTCCTCCTCCCCGATTTACCGTATTTCTGAATTCAAATCCTGTTTGAATGTACTCGTCAGTGTAGTTTTTGTAAGGAGAAAGAGATGGCATTATCCAGACTTTGACACACCACTGAGGTTTTGGTTTATCAAACTTAGACTTTTTTATCAGAATATATAAACACCTGCAGTGGACCAGTCAGAATTTTATCGAGCGAGAATCCCATCTCTGATGCTGGCCAAAAGCAGATGAAAAGATAAAAGCTTGAGAATGGGGGAAGCACAAGTGACACAGTTACTTACACAGGGACTCGGAGAGAGATATAGTCTCTATGCATTTAGTTGGTGTTTTTGAGAGCATAATTCAATACAAGAAAAATTCTATGAGCAAACAGAAAGAAGTTCAAGAAACATCTAAGAGATTTGGAAATACAAGTCTGCTGACTTGTATTCCTAAAGCTTGTAGCCTTTGAAAATCTTACCCTAAACAATGTAGAAAAATAGAAATTAATAGTACTAATTAACACCAGATCATTTAGAACTCAGGGATCACCTGCTCTGTTCTGCCACTCCAAAACCAGCTCTGCTGCTTTATACAGCTCTTCTCTGCACTACTAGTGCAAAATCTCTTTCTCTCCATGCAACTGCAGAACGTCAGTCATTCCTGAATCTAGAATGCCACTGAACTTCATCAAATGAGCTTTTCTGAGCATCCCAATTTTGCACAGAGACTCTGCCAAACCTTTGCATTGCAAAACAGCTGTTGCTGTCTGCCAGCTACTGCTAATGCATTACTCCCAGGCCACCCCACAGTCCTATTACCACATTTTGGCTGCCTCTACTGTGTAGCAGCTTCTCCATCCACTGACTTTTCACTACACGCTGTTACAAAGCTGCCTATTGGCATCCAGCTCTAAAGGCAAGTTTTCCCTAAGTTAATCACGTCACCTTCTTACTTAGGTTTTCCTTCTGGCCTAACATAAACCCCAATGGACTCAAATAGAGAATCTCCTAGAGATACTGTTAGATTTTGCATTGTCTCCTTCAGCTGTGTAATGACTTATTAATTGATTTCTTAACATTGAAAGCACCACATTTACTACCATTAAAAATTGGAATGACTGAAAGACTAAAGAGCTACTTTGCTGCCAAAGATCTGTGTAACCGAAGTCACAAGGAACAAGATTCTTAAGTACTTTATAGGTGACCTCCTGCTATGACAGGCCACACAGCCCAAGGCTCAAGCACAAAGCATGGCTGTAGTTCAGAAGGCTGTCTGCCATAGTACCAAAGTTTGCAAACTTTATCACAAAGAATAAACATCTTTATCTAAAGACCGAAAGTTGGCTTTGCAACACAACTTGAAAATACATATCAAAACTAATTTCAAAATACAAAGAGGTTTCAAAGGAAATGCATGGTATAGTAAATCTCTAAAGCATACAGTCAAAATCACTTTATTTTCTGATGTGTTTTTTTCCATTCTCCTCTTGGGAGAAAATTGGCATTTACCTTTTTAGTAGCATCTATTATCACTCTTTAAGCATTTCTCAATTTTAGTAAAAAAAATCTCCACCTTCTCCAAATACGCCATAGATTAAACCTTTCCATGCCTTGAGTCCTTTTCAAAATCCCAATGTCACACAGGGGATAAAGAAAGGAACAGGATATCCAAGTAAAATATACAAAAATAGGAAGAAGTTTGTTTATCAAATGGCAACCAGAGTCCTGACATATACAATATTCTCATTGTTTTTTCCTTTGCCATAAGTTTTCTGACCCTTCTGTTTTGTTTTTCTGGTTGACTTATTCATCAGCTTTTTCTATCACTATGGCAAAGGCAAATATCCTTTGGAAGGAAGACCATCTTCCCTCCTCCACACTTCCTCCCGGACAGAGAAGAAAGAACATCGATTTATTGTCCTGACAGATTTGGCCACCTGGACAGAGAGACCCATCATTCTCAGGCCAGAAGTGCAAGACTAGAGCGTACTCCGGCAAAACCTGCCTGAGGAACAGATCATTTGCCACATCAGCAGCATTTACTGTTGGTCCACTGTCTAACTTACAGCAACAGTCAACAGCGGGTGCTTCAGCGGAAGATGAAGACTGCACATAACAGGCCAAGTTCATCATGCACTGCTTTAAATAATTTCCTTATTTGCACAGAATATTATGTCCCCTTACTTGAGGTATGACTTCCTTTTTTAGCTTGGCTTACTTTACTGCAAATATTATTCCTTTATTCCTTCAACAGTGAAAAACCACAAATTTTTTTTTAAAAACTAAAAACCTAAGCAGAATTAACAATACATACATAAAAAGAGTGGTAAATACTGTAGCATAAAATTTGTATAAAATTCCAGCATTTTCTCTCTGAAAACAGCAAGAAACTTCCTGAAAGTTTCCCAAATAAGAGGTATCATATAATCAGACAATATCATTATCTGAAATCAAAACCTACTTAATTCAAGGAAACGTGAAACATTTGACTGGAAATGAGAGGAATTCTCACTTATCAAAGCACAGTGCTTGCTATTCTTCAGATAAGAAAAGTAATCTTCCTAATGTCATCTATCCTGTGATATTTATAACATTGGAATTGCTTGTATTTAGGCTGTGAGCTTAATATTTTACCTTTAATCAAAATAAGTTATAGAAAGACAGAAGAAAAAATGTAAAAAAAAAAAGGAACTTAAGGTTTATGATGGTCTAGAAGTCAAAATCATTGCCATGCAAGAACTGATTTTTGCATTTTTATTTTTTATACATTCCACCTAGCTGTAGGACTTAGACAGGTTTTATTGAACTTCAGTAACTGTGAGCTGACACATGGACCCCTACAGATATCCTGCAGATATCTTACATTAGGTGTTTATATCTGCAGTTTAGTCCCATCCTGTTACGTCCCTTTGAAAGGATATTCATTCCCAGTTACTCCTTACAACACAAAACTTCATGGCCTATACTAATACTATAAAAATGTTCTGTGTTACGTGAAACATATGCCGATATATCGATATAATAAGTTATTAATGTCTAAGTGACGTACATACTAAGTAATTGTATGCAAAAGAGAAAACACACATCTGTTTCTCCATATATTATCATTTCTTCTAGAAGAAGTTTTTACCTAGTGATTTATATATATACTGCAGATTACTACTGAAAATACCTCCTATAAGTTATCTTTTAGTAAAGCTACATAAAATACAAATAATTTGTTTCCTAATGCCACAAGGAGTGCTATATCTGCATCTATTTTTTCAGTATTAAGAAACTCCATACCAAAAAGAGAAACTCAACTTATTTCAACAATTAACTTACTAGTCCCATTCTCCGTAAGACAAAGAATTTATAGTTGAAATTATCTCAGATTTATTGAAATTTAAGTTCATTTATAAACATTTTTCTGATTTTGCTGGTGAATGCCATTATCACCAAGTTGTTTATATGTGTACAAGTGGAGGCCATGGACTACTGTTTCTGATGGAAACTGCTATTTCTCTTTGTCTAACCAGCTCAGAGGAAATGTGTGCTTCTGTTCAAGCTGGAATGGAAAATACTCACTGTGAACGAACTACAAGGGAAAGTTAAAAACCTAACTGTAGTATTAAAGGGAGAGAAAATAATACAACATTGCAAGTTCTATTGGAATCTTTCTAGACAACTCAAATGTTGAACCAATGTATCTACATGTTGAATTATGTCAGTCTTCAGAAGTACTGTATTCTCTACAGGGCACATACAGTCCATATACAAGTAAACAGGTAAATCAATCTCAATTTTAGTTTTCTTTAAAAAATGGTTGAAAAATATTTTCAGTTACAAAAAGTAAAAATTCACCCATAACTTGTTTTGATTTTCACATATTGTCATGTGTGTTCACCAGCAGAACACAATTAGATTAGTCATCTCCTCAATGCAGGTACACAATTGCTTTCGATATCCTAACTTTTTTTCTTTTTCTGTGTAATACATTCTATTCCTTATTATATTATTATAGATTTTTTTGAATTGACATTCTAGTCAAATTTTTATAAATGTCCATCCAGCATTGTTATGTATTAAAGCATCACTGTTACTAATATTATTATTAATAATAACAGATAAGTACTCATTCGGAAAAAAATTAAGGCAATTGGTAGACACTGCTATTTTTTTACTTACTTCTCTACAGAGAAATGTGCGACCAGAGTGATTTGGCCATACAATATTCATGAGAATTTCCTCATGTGGGCCCTGTACATCTTGCCACTAATCATGCATTGCAAGTTCTTTATTTGCAATAACTTCAGAAAGTTATCGGCAAGGATTAGTGCTAGCCATTGAATTTTGATTCTTTTGGAGCAATTCAAAGAGGGTGGAGCCTTGTCTTCCTTTGGAAGGACTTCAAAATTATAAATGACTGCCAAGACAAGCAGCCTTTGCTAGGAAAAATAATGTAAAACAATGCAAGAGGTCACTGGAAGTTTCCCTCTGAATTTTTTTATATGCAGCCTTTTGGGGAGCAGAGTGGGGTAGGGCCTTTCATTTGAAACAATAAAGCCCAACCAAATACGATTTAAAATGGCCTTTAAAAGGAAAAATATTCTTAGGACAGTTGGAAACTAACTACTGCTATGTAGCACTGGGCTGCTACAGTCTGTTCTCTTAATTCACAATGTTACTCTAATGAGCCCTGCTGTGTGTCCCTAATTGAATGAAAATCTTCCAGGACTAACACAGCTGGAGCAACAATAGTGAAGAATGACTTTTTCTTCTGTTACAGAGGGCAGTATCTGGGGCAGCTGTAAATGTATGCACTGTGGCTTGTACCATGCCCCTGGATGAGCTCTACACAATTCAGGATGAGCTGTTCCATATGAAATACAAGCAGAAAAAATGGTTTTGGTAAAATATATAGCACATGGTAACAGGTAGGACACATTTTAACAAAACGCATGGTATGCGAGACCATATAGCTTCCAGTATGTTATGCTATGCCATGGCATGCGGAATGGAGATGGAATGGAGCAGTTTCTAAGAATTTTTTAGTTATGAGAGAAGACTGTCACATTTAGGAGCAAGTCAACCTGCTGTAATGCTACTGTTGCAATCAGGTTGGTTTTGTATTACTTTTTACTGGGTGTGGGTACATACCAAGCTAACATACAGCCAGTTCCCAGATGCAGAATAATTTTAATCTTGGTTTTCAGTACATCTTTTAGGACCAATCATTTTTTAATTTCTTTCTTAAGTCAGTCTTGCTTTGTACTGGCTGTACTGGGAACCAACTCTGTGATGGAAGCATGATAAAATTCCTCCCTCTGCTATGGCCAATTTTTTTCCAAATATTTTGCTAAAGCTAATTTCCAAGCTTTTGTTCATTTTGGTGTCTATTTGAAAGATGGAAAGAGGCAGTTACTCAACAACTCAGTAGAAGCTTAAAAATACTGAGGAAGCAAAAAGAAAAATAAAGAACCCCAAA
Source organism: Sagittarius serpentarius (assembly GCA_034782735.1). NCBI lineage: Eukaryota > Metazoa > Chordata > Aves > Accipitriformes > Sagittariidae > Sagittarius > Sagittarius serpentarius. The sequence goes on along the minus strand of JAVKLA010000090.1, from coordinate 27,319,015 downwards.
TGCCCACGTAGCGGTTACAGAAACAGGCATTTCACACAGTTATGTTAAAGAACAGTAGGTGCTTTAGGAGTCCCCACCCGAAAAGTTTCCTGTTTTTCAAAACTTCAGCTACAGATGCTAAATGCTAAAAGATTCACCTTAATGCAGCTTATGTCATTACAGCCCCTATTCCCTGTTTGTAAATCTTCTCAATCACTGAAATTAAGTTTTCAAATGCCTGTGAATGCTATGCAAACTGACCACCATGCACATACCAGATCAGAACCTGATGTGAACTTACCTGAATTAAGGACCTGTCTTTTCACCTGCTCTGTGGGGTACCTCATATTTCTGAGATGGTATAGTAATAATTAAAAGCCTTAAAAATACACAAAAAAAAGAAAATGGAACCATTGAACTAAACTAATCTCCTAGTTCTTGATGAGTTTGTTCATTCAGCTACAGGGTTAGCTTTAGACTTTAAAAACGCCCATTGAAACCACAAAGATACATTCATGAAAACACAGCTTCACAGGATAAAAGCAGTTAGTCATGGATCAAATACTGTTAATAAATTGGAAGTGCTTTGTACTTCCAAACTTGTTCTAGTGAAGATGACTATTGATCAAAACACTTTCTTAGAAACTCCCACATCAATAGCTATATGTAGAAACAAAAAAAATTACATAGTCAAATTCTGTATTGACATCATCTGATAAAAAAAAATCTGTCTCAGGGTCCCTTCCAAAGTATATCTCCTGTTTTAGTCCATTTTCTCTCTTTGATAAAAAGAGAATGAGTCAGGCTTTAAAGAAACCTGGAGAGTAGACAAGGAAGTACTGCCCTTCCCAAGTCATATCTAAGCTCTTAAGATACTTTTTAATGATCTCAGAAATCTGTTCTGGTAAAGTATGAACACTGCTTAAGAGAATTTCTCTAGAATCTCTCAATTTGATTAGTGTGGGGTTTTTTTTTTTTTTGGCTGGTATCTCAAGCAATGGTTTTCAAAGTACAGGCTGCAAGAGCATGAAATCTGATTAGACCTGTGGTGCTTTACTGCACTGATCTGATTCTCAGACATTAATGACAACCAAAAAAAAAAATTTAAATTTGATCCAGACATACAAAGCCTCATCAGTCCCCACTCATTGTCTTTACAGTATGTGAGTTAAAGCAGGTTGATAGGAATGACTGTATTTTTCATATAAAGGCTTTTTGGCTTTGAGATACTGTCTGGCAATTAAAACTATTTCAAAAACATCTGCACCCCTCACAATATCCACTGAATTGTGTAAATTTTCTGTACTGCCATCATCCTTAAAAATCACTACAGAATCATTTCCTAGGTAAAATCTGAAAATAGTCAACATCAGTTTAGACCTTTCATAAAATTTTTCTATTTGTTAAGCTTTGAGGCACGATTCTTCCTTACACATATGAATGCCTGTGTACATATGTATTTTACAAATACAGTAGAAAACCTATTTTTAAGTTCTTGTTTATTCAACCCTGTTAGAGTTTAAAACACATCACCAGTTTTTTAGCAACTTCCATATAAAACAGACTGGTCATAGCAAAGTCCTCAGTGGATTTCATGGTATATATGCTGCTCTTATGATACAATTTTTAATATCCTGAACCCAAAAATATATAGTTGCTTACATTACTTATTTTAAGATGTTCCTTAAAACACTCACAACTCTGCAAAATTCAACATTTTTTATTAATTTTTTTGACCAAAAATTTCATCTATTTCCAAATTGAGGTATTATCTAACTATCGTGTATGACCAGACCATACACATACCACACTTTCAGAGCAAATAAACGTGTTTCAGTTCTTGCTTGCATTTACTCAGGAAAGTCCTAAATGCACATCCATCATAGCTCAACAGCACAGCTGATCTGGTGGAACGGCAAGTTTAAGGCATTCCCACTGTCTCTGTCACTATGACATGGAATTTCTGTAATCAGATATTATGTTTAAAAATGCTATTAAGGTTGGAAATCCACATGCTATAAAATGGGAAAGAAGAGAATTAAAGTTCACTTACATGCTTACATACTTTTTTTCCCTGGGAAACCTTCAGTTCTTTTACTCTAGGAGAAAGATTGACTGGGGGGACGAATAAGGAGCTGGAGGACAAGGGAGTCTTTTAGTACCTGAACTTTGCCTTATTTAGCCACAATTAAAGTTAGTGGGAACTATCTTTTGCCTAATTAAAGTAGTAAGGAATGCTTATTACTCTGAAAACACAGGTGCTCAAATTAGGCATTCAAAGTTAATGGAGTTGAGGTGCTCCAGAGAAGTCGGTGGAAAAAAACAATAAATTAACCAGTGGTGGTTATCTTTCACATTTTGGTAATCTACATCAACTATGTGGGCACAGGTACAATAAAAACACATGCGTTCAATTCAGTACATCTGCTGTCCTCTGAATAAGCTGCAAGGGAAGCATCCTGGTTTCTGCTGGGACAGAGTTAATTGTCTTCCTAGTAGCTGGTACAGCGCTGTGTTTTGGGTTTAGTATGAGAAGAATGCTGATAACACCCTGATGTTTTCAGTTGTTGCCAAGTCATGTTTAGACTGAGTCAAGGACTTTTCAGCTTCTCCTGCCCAGCCAGCAAGAAGGCTGGAGGGGCATATGAAAGGTGGGAGGGGACACAGCCAGGACAGCTGACCCAAACTAGCCAAAGAGGTATTCCATACCATGGGACGTCATGCCCAGTATATACTGGGGGGCGTTGGCCAGCGGAGGAGCGCTGCTCGGGCATCTGTCGGCAAGTGGTGAGCACTTGCACTGTGCATCACTTGGTTTTGTGTATTTCAATCCTTTTATTATTATTGTCACTTTATTGTTGTTATTAGTGTCATTGTTAGTTTCTTCCTTTCTGTTCTATTAAACTGTTCTTATCTCAACCCATGAGCTTTACCTTTTTTCTGATTCTCTCCCCCATCCCACTGGGTTGGGGGGGAAGTGAGCGAGCAGCTGCATGGTGCTTAGTTGCTGGCTGGGGTTAAACTCTGACAGGAACGGAAAGTTTTTTTAAATCCTGTTACTAATGGGAATTACCGTAATATCCTCATGATTATGAGGAAATGCTTTGAGATTACAGATGAAAATGAGAAACCATCATAACTGAGCAACTGAAAAAACAGCTTTAGGCTATATCCAGCTTCTAGACAGTTTTTACATGGGAAGTGACACCCATTTGTCTCATTTCTGACACAGACATCCACTTCTACAAGGAAAGAACACCAAGCAAGACCCAGATCCTCACAGCAGTTTCTCTTACCAGAATTTGATGTTTTTTCTGTACTAAGTGCACCTAAATTCCAGATAACTTGAGGGAAATAGCACTCCCAAGCAGAGACTGAGATTTTAGTCCCTGGAGCAGGACACATGCAGAGTCCTTCAGTTACACCAGGAAAACACTTCCTTTTTAGAAATGGGCCTGATAAAGAACTTCCTCTGTGACAGTCCATCTTATAACATACAATGATAAATCTGAGATCAGTGAAGCTTGGACGAGGAGCGACTCACAGATAACAGTCCAGCGCTTGTGGAGAACCCAGGCGCCTGATCCCAAGCAGCCAGCAGCGTCTGCTGTGAGCCCCTCCACGGCACGGGCTCCTCTGGGCACCTACAAGAAAGTCTTAAAGTTGACCATGAAGAATCTATCCAGAGAGTTCATCAACCAAAGAACAACATTTGGACTATGGACAGAAAGACCTCATGCAGAATTTAGATTCAACAGTGATTCCTAACACTGGGGGACTGTGTGCAATGTAACACTTGCAGTAGGGAGTTACAACGCAAAAAATGAGTGGAATTGAGCTTGTTTAATATCTGGTAACTTTATATTCCTTGTAACCTTAAAAAGATTTATTTACAACAAACGTACAAAAGTATATGCTCTGGAGGTCTCAAAAGCTTCAGAACACTACTATTACCATCTCCATTTTCAAACATGGATGGGCTAATGCTGCAAGAGAAACCTTTGCTCATGTTAAAATCTTATGCTTCAGCTAGCTGTTGTACAAATCATTCACAGCCAGATGTCCCATGCACAATAGCCTACATTATACAATGGCAAAAATAATAGTCTGCCTTTTAACATCTTCATAACACACACAATTTGCTGCTCTTTCTAGAATTTTCTGCATAATAGCATACTTTGTCAACAGTGTGCAAAGGTCAACATAATCTTTTCTAAATTTCCTTTTTTTTACATGCTCTCACTATACCCAGAGAAAGTAAACCAGCCCACAGTAAAACATTTACTAACTTGTTGATAGACTGATGCACATTAATAGAGATCCTTCCTGATAAAAATACCAATGACTGAGCCCCAATGACTTGTCATTGTGTGAATATGTACATAGTTTTTCTTATTCAGACATACAGACAGCTGCAGGTCACATTCTCACAGTAATTTCCTCTTTCTTCTTTTCCTTTTGGACAGTCAGAAGTTGTGCAAACTCCTTCCAAGTATGCTGATGGCCTTATGCAGTGGGGAATAGGAAGTCATGGCATAAATACCTAATGAGCACAAACACGCAAAGAACCAGTATCTTAGGAAAGGATAGCTACAAAGATAAATTCACCCTTGGGAAGAAAGCTGCCTCTCTGCCAAGCAGTTTTGCAGTACTGCAATGGCAAATGCCCCAAGTTATTTTGGCAAGTTCAAGATTGGTGAAACCTCACTGCACAAAGCACTGAAACACTTTGAACACTACTGTTTGAAAAGTATCTGAAAGATCTACTTTCCACAAGTGTATCGTTCTCCATGTATACAAAATTGTTCTCAGAACCAAAGGAACTTAAAATATTTCCTTCTTCACATCACATGCTTGTACTTCCTTCTTGATTAATGCCTTAGCAGCCTCTGGTTCCCTGCAACTGTTTGGCACTTTTGCCCAAGCAAACAGCAATAACCTAGAATGATGAAGACAATCTGCTGACAAAGGTAACTTGCTCTGTCATTCTATCCTTATGAGTTTGTACAATATCAAACCTTGACTATTCTCCTGTGATAGAACAGTTGCAAGTGCTAGCATTTAAATTCACATCAGGTGTATGAAACTTTTGAACCTTTGTTGCAGAAGTGTCTCTTTAAGTACCTGGGCTCTCCTCTTTCAATTTCCTTTCAGTTATCAGTAAGTTAAGAGTTATTTTGAAACTCTTCTTGCTGGTAATTAGTTTTTCATCTTATTTTCAGGATTTCAGTTTGACTCTTTCTCCTTAATTATGAAATCATCTGCAACTTTATACACTAGTTTCAGCACATCCAGTTTCCCTTTGCATATTTATTTTCTCTTCCCAATTCTGCAGAGGGTAACTTCAAAAACCTGCTCTTCTTTTGTTTAAGGACTCTCTTCTACACAGTCAGTTCTCATATTTTCTATCATCGCAACCGTTCTTGTGTCTTTTTCCAGTCCTCTCAAGATCACAGGCTAAACATTCTCATTTCTCTTCCAATATGCCATACCAGAAGTAATTTTCCGACATTTTGAATTATAGTTAATCTCTTACTCAGTATGCTAACATCTCTCTTACTCCTTTGCCAACGTTTCCTCACTTGTACCTGAAAAGAGTTAGCAAGACCACTCAGGTGACTACTTTTTCAAAAGGCATTAATGGTTCAAACCGCTACTGAATGTAGCCTGCATTTGCTCTGATAGCTAAAACTAGCAGAACTGTAAGGTATTTTGTAGCACAGTATTTGCAGGCATTTAACCTGTTTACATTTCTTGTAACTTCCAATACTAGCTGCACTCTCAAACTCCTTGCTTCCAAATCCTTCCTAAATCTAGCCCCATATTACTCACTAGTATTGTGTAAACATGCTATTGTTCTTTTCCCACCTAGCTCCTGCTCTGTCATTCCAGCTAGTTCATTTGTACAAAAATAGTAGAATTAAATTGATTAAGATTTCCTACAATTCTTTCTTTCAGTTATCTTGTTGGAAATGCCCCACCTACTTAGAAAGCTGAAAAAAAAATCTGAGATATTGAAACTGAAACCTTCTACAGAAGAATAAAAAAAAAAGAAGAAAAAAGGGATAAAAATTCCTCTTACTTGTTAAATAAAAGAAAAGTGGATTTTAAAAATTCTCTTCATGCTCTTCACACTAAGTTCAGTGTAGGCTCTCAGCACATTGCAGACTCTCAAAACTGAAAAAAATAGTATTTAGAAGTTACTCTGCAGTTAAGTCTTTTTGGTTATTAGTTCTCCAGAATACTGAAATACATACATAACATCAGTGAAGGCATTAGTTCCAGTTAACTAGGTAACTGAAGTCTCATATCTGCTTAAGAATTTTGCTAAAAGAGCCCTTACTATCATTAAATAAGAAGTGTAAATGAAGGTGTAAAAATGGTAGAAGATACTCCCCTTGGCAGAGCATTAACCAATGAACTCAGAGGTTCATAGGCTTTGTGTAAAAAAACTTTAACAAACTTTTACTATAGCAATCACATCTCAGTAGCTCTGAACACGTTTTGTACGTAGGTACTAAGAGCAGACAGCTGTTTAATGAGGGTTCAAAGGCTGTGGAAATACCCTTGTAAAAGAGAGGAATGGAAATCCCTCCACATCCACTATCACTTCAAAAATTAATTTGTGTAAAATTAGTATTCAGTCATAGGTGAAGTTGAACGTTTAGGAATATGGAAAAACATTCCTGCGTTCCTGACGTTTTGTAGAGATCCACAGGGGCCTGTGTTGTTCCAAAAATCTCCTGCTCATAACTATTCTTTCCCAGTAAAAAAACTCATCTCTGTCAGATATTGGTCCCTTCTTTATTTTTTGTTGGAATCACTCTTGTATTTCACAAGACTAGAGCAGAACAGAAAGAAAAGGAAAAGGAACGTACATGATCAAACTAACAGCTGCTTCACCCAAATGCTGCAGACAGCAGAGCAGATGCATGGCTCTTTTCTCTGGCTTGTTCCACTGGTTATGAATGTTCTCGTCTTTTTTTATTTAGACCTCACCTGTGCTGTAGCAAGTTGCTTTTAGACGTTCCCACTCATAATAGAAATACTGTAGTTTAGAGCTGCATTACTGGTCAAAGCTTACACTCGGAGAGAAAACAGAGAAAGAGAAGCAAAAAAGAGTGGTGCACAAGTGAGAAACAAGAGGGAATCTCTGTCCTTCCCCCACGCAGCAGGCCCTGGAAGGAAGGCTGCTGCTCCTGGGAAGGTGTCTTGCAGGTGGGGAGCAACTCCAGAAGCTGCAGATGATTTCAAAGCTGTAAAGGAAAGAGATGCTGGGCAGACAGACTGGAGTCACTTGCATATAAGCTATTACCACAGCCAGCAACATCAAGAGTTTCAACAGGAGATGAAAAGAAAGATGTGTGGCTTTCCATAAGCTGTCTCTTTATCTGCAAATGCAGTAGCAAGCTTGGGGTTTACAATCTAAACTGGGGCAAGCAGAAAAATGGTCTTTCAGCCTCAGCTCTTACTCTGTTCTCTGCCCTGCCTTCTTCAGTAGGTAGCCTGGGAACAAATTGCAGCTAAATTACTGCAACTAAGTTAGGGTATCTCTGGAAATACTGAGGCAGGGTTGGGAATTTGTCATGCAATTTGAAACATAATATTGCAGCAAATATTCACTGAGGATTGAAAAAAACATAATTAATTTGGCACCTTCCAAGAATGTTAAACAAATTATTTTACGAGAAACAGTTTTTTAAGCAGAAGAGTGATTTACAAGTGACTATTGCAGTATAAATGCATTTATAATAATTATCTGAAATTCTAACCCCTCTTCAAATCAGTACGATGCAAAATGCTATGTCAATGAAGAGCGTATTCAACATGCCATTATAATGTTGTATATTTCTAATATGTTCCTACCATTGCTCAGAAACTATTTTCATTGTAGTAAATAATTGTTCATTAATTCAGAGCAATTAACACCTTTAAGTAATGTTAGTATTTTCATGTACTGTCTGTGTCTTCTGCTAGAAGACTCACAATGCCCTACGTCTGTTTCACAGGCCCTGTTTGGACTTCCTGTGAACAGTCACCAGACAAAATTTAATTATCCTGTTACTTTCAGTATTTTACAAATAAGTTGCCATTTTCCCTTAAAATATACTGTTTTGATGAACTGTCTTGTGGGTAAATTCATCCAAGGATAATGAAGTAAAATGAGTGGTTTCAATGTATGGTAAGCAATTAAAAAAAAACAACCACAACTTTTTAGAACAATTATTTTTAAACATTCTCACAGATTTAAAGTACATTGAATTTATCAGCTGATGCTTTCTTCAGTTCACCTATGGCACTAAATCCAAAAAACAGTCATGTTGGATTTCTTGCTGAGTGTGCTCATTTTAGGGCAGTTGCTGCAATCCAAAATTAGTACTTTATTTAGCATCAGCACTTTCTTGAAAACAAATACAAAGTTGATGGTTATTTTTAAGAATTTGCTGCATCACACATTTAGAAAATACAAATAATGCCAGCAAACATGAAGGAGATGTACCTGATAGACTGTCACAGGAAACAGAAATCTGATAGAACAAAGAGGTCTTCCTACCACCAATAACTAGAAATTGGACCTGCTATTGTTTATTTAAAACACAGGGAAAACTCTGCTTCCTGTCCCTATACATGTATTTTTCTCCATATACAACAGGACCCTTGACTTATAATAGACATTAGAGAACTTCTTGGCTTTCATTCAGTTTAGCCATTATAGACTGAACCTGCAGAAGGCTCAGCCAACATCCACACTACTTTAAAAGGATTTGACACATCATCAGAAAAAAGAAAATGTGAGTTTCCTTGAATTCTAGGGGGAAAGCACTTGAATGGCAAAAAAAGAAAAGAACAGAAACATTGTTAGGTCAGACAGTACTCTGTGGACAGTCCTGGTCCTTGTTGCTGAGGCAGCACAAAGCAAAACTCACAGCTATACAAGTACTGTATCAGCACTACTGTATTTCTTAGGATTTTTGAAGGCTGAAACCTGCAGTCAGTTCTCAGATATCCACAGCCAAATGGCAAACTCCACAGTACAGTCCCCATAAAGGAAAAAACTCTATGATTCCCATTAGGTTAAAAAGAAATTGAAAAATAAAGACTGAGGTTCAATAAAGCAGCAGTAATCCATGGTTAATTGAGAACAAGGCTCATGATCTGCCATGCCTTAATGTACACTGGAGGAATGATACTACTTACTGGATGATGCTCATTTTTCTGGGTAATCTATGACAAACGGGACAGATCAGCAAGCATGTGGTGTTTCTAAAAGATTTTGACAGTAACTAGAGTTTTTCACATGCTGTTGACAGAAGGAAAATCTTTTGTAATTTGTTATAGTTTATTCTGAATTTTCTTCCTAAATACCTCCAGTTAGCCATTTTGGTCATGGAGGGCTTTTATGTTTTCAGTCTCTTGGGAAGCATCATTTTTCCCATTTAAACTTGCAAGTATGTCCTCCTAGCATACTGATATTAAGCACAGGGGCTAAAAAGGACTCTTGAATCATCAAATACACAATAAAGCAGGGGCTGACAATTTCAGTATATTTTGAAATGGGAGGAAGATCTCAAAAATAATGGCTGTGAAATTAATTTCTTTTTTTTCTTATTTTTAAACAAAGTGCCATGTTAAAAGTAATTGATTTTTTGCTCTTTGTAAGCTGAAGGGAAATTTGCTTTGCTGTTCCAGCATGTGGTTGTTCTAGTAGCCTGGTTCTTCACATTTCCAGCCCCACTGCCAATTAATATGGACCTGCTTCTCTGCACACTTTCTACAAAACTTCTGACCTTGTTCTTCCACTATGACTTCTGTCTACAGATGATTCCCTCTCTTCTAGCCCCTTTTGAAACATCTTTGATAAACTTCCTAGTTCCTTGCCAGTATTGGCTATGTCCATTATCTCATTTTCACTTCCAAGGAGGTGTCTTGTTATCCCATTCCTTCCGACCCCATTTTCTCCTCTTCATTCCTACTCCTTGGCTCTATTTCTTTTCCAGCCGCTAGTTCCTTAACACAGTCCTTGTAGGACTGCAGTTCTATGAATTTGCTTCACTGACCTTCATATGCTGCTTTGCAATGGTGTAAGCATTAAAATTCTGTAATTATATCAAGCTTTTAACTTCATCTTGCTCGTCCTTTTTTGCAGATTTCCCAGAAGTACCTCAAGTGTCTCCCTAGCAACTACTGACCTTGAAGCTTTTCTAGCATTTCCAAATTATTTACATGTCCATCCATACACCTTACTGTCATGTTAATGACATACTGAACTCTGAAGGAACAGTATGGTATTCTATGGTTACCTTCTGCCATGATAAAATACTACAAAATCAGTCATTTATTGCATCTGTTTTGTGACAGATGCATGTTTGTGTAACTTGCCAGTTTGTATAGCAATACCTCACCTCTAAGCCAGCAGCTATTGAACTCTTCTAAAAAAGGGACTCTTCCTTTAGCAGAAGACCTTGGTTCAAGCATAGCATGCCACAATGCAGACCCCTTCATTGCATAACCAAAATATACTAATGAAAAAGCCTACAGGCTGGCTTTACTACAGATGCAAAGTTGTTTGGCTGCCTGGATTTTATTTACTTTCAAATACTGAGACCTTCTTTAAACCCATTATTAAATAAGACCTCCCCAGACATCCAAAGCTTAGAGATATTCTTGTTTATTTGTTTTGCATTTTAATAACTTTCACATTCTTCTAAGGAATTCTTAAGCTTAAATTGCCTACTTGTAGTCTTAAATACTAATTACAGGTTAGGTAAAGGCTTTGGTTTGCCTTATAATTTTAATAAAAACTACATTAATATATTCTTGTCTGATTTTCATTTCTGACAAAGATACAAATGGATGAATTACATATATTATTTAATTAAAAACTAGTATAACTTAGTGAAAAAAAATCATTGTGTCCTAAAAATAGAGATTAGGAAAACTGACATATGAAAATGAAAATATATGTATATAAAGATAACTTAATGAGTGTCTTCCAGTAACTACCCCAGATATTTGCTTGTACAAAATTTATACTTTAGCAATGCAGGTCCCTTTATTTCTGTCCCTAAAAAATCATCAAAGAAAAGTTTTTTGAGTGGATCAGGGTGAACTTTTTTCCCCTCTAGCTTGCTGGACCAAATAAGATAAGTGTGTTGGTTTCCTTTAACTGCACACGTGGTTCATTGCTTATCTACTTGATACACATTAACGTATTTGAGCAGAAATATCTAGGTGTTATGTTTAAAAAACACAAACATATTTAAGTTATGTTGAGGCAATGATGCACAACCCATTTCTCACAGTTTTATCTGTGTAGGCAGTCTTAAAGCCATTTTACATCTGTAATCTCTTTTATGTCTATATGCTTCAGTTTAAGCCTGTGTGTGTTATAAAAACCAAAAGCTAAATAACTGTATTACTGCAAAGCCCGTTCTCTCCCTAACTCCACTTCAGGAAATCTGACTCTGGTTTTGCTGATATCTATTACATTCTAGAGGCTTTTTAGACCAAATGACTTGCACAGCTTCCTCTTGTTCACCACCAGCACATGATCTCTTTGGACCATAGTGCCATCTAGCTTCTCTTTTCCTCACCTCAGTAACTCTGTGTGCTGAACACAATTGCGTGGTGGACGTCCAGGGAGCTATTGTTAATATAATTGTCAAGCTAGTCTTGACTATTTGTCTAGACATACAGCTGAATAAGGGGAAGAAATTACTCACTGAGCCTCTCAATAAACTCTGATCACCCATTCAAAAATGGGAGACAAAAGTATGTATTTTCCTTTGGAATAGGTCTTATTTCTTCCCTCTGAAATGGAAAATCAAGATCCATACCAATGTTCTAGGCAAACTACCTGTGCCTTTGCGAAAGCTCTGGCACCACACCAATACTAATACACACTTCACAGGACATCAAGGGCAATGTGGCTAAATCCTCTCGCATTGCTGAAGGCATTTGTCTCTTAAAGGAAAATCCCTGCTCTCAAAGGAGCAATATTTGAAAAGACTTGGAAGATTCCCTGACGTGCCAAGAAAGGAAAAATGCTAGAGGAAAATACTTTTCATTCACATGAGGGGGGGTTTGTGTCTCTTCCTTTAGCAACAAACACTTTTTTACAAGAATAGCACAGTAGACATGAAATGGTCCACCATAACTCCTTGTAAGAGGCTGTGTGAAATGGGAACCCTTTTGGGGTAATGGATTTCTCTGTATACACCTGGAATCTGAGACCCACTCAAAGATGCCTGGGTTTCATTTGCTTTTGCAATATATGCGGGACCTACCTATATGCAAGCATACAACAAATCCAGTCCCCTTAACAAAGGTGTAACCTCATAACAAAGGCTGCAGTAGAAGAGCAGATAAAGTCTCTTCCACATGTGGGTCTGGCTCACGTCCTTGGCAGCTTCTGGTAAGGCAGGACTATACAAGATCCAATCTAGTTGCCTTAATCTTTCTTTTTTTCCCTCTTTACTGCTAGGAGGGATATTTCCTGCTGTGTCTCATGAGCATGGTTTGCTTCTATCAACTGGCATCATTTCATGAACTTCTCACTGTTAATGCCCAGTAGCAAAACAGCTGAGTCTTCAAACTCTCACTTCAGACTCAATGGTAAGATGAAGACTTTCCACGAAATTCTACTACTCAACCAAACTTCTTAAATGATTAGGGTATAATAAGGCCTTAATCCCTAAATAATTAACAAACTAATTAAGATTCCACTGCCCTTAGTGCTTTTCACATAAACCGCTTTAAGTCTGTGAAGATATGAGTGCTACTGAGTGTGTAAAGGTGGCATGTATGTGCAGCTTTTAGAGGGATGCAGTAGTTGTGAGCTCTTGCAACTGGCTTGGATGAGGGAGAATAACTCAGTCAGATCCCTGGCTGGACACCAGAGAAGAGTGGGCTGCCAGCTAGCAGCCTTTGTGTTCCTAAAGAGCATACAGACACAACTATCCCCACTGCTGACAGCATCCACTAGCATCAGACATCCTTGCTTAACATCTACAGAAAACCTTATGATCACTGAATGTTTTAATGGACATTCTTGGCAACAGTTTGTTCATAGACTATCTGACTAAAAGTATTTACATAATAGGTACCTATGCCAACCTAGGAATGGCTGGCACATAAATAGCTTTGTACACTCACGCTTGGAATTGATGTCAAATATTGATGTCAAAATACTACCAAAAATATATTACAAAAACTCAACAAGTTTGTTCTCAAAATCAATTAATAAAAAGCAGTATTTCAACATAGTACTGAGTAAGTGATAAGATACAAAACAACACTGCAGTATTTCTACATATATCTCATTTAAAGACAAAAACTTGTATGTGACATTCTATCCTGATTATGGTGATCATAATTATTTTCAAATTACAGATAAGATTAACATTTAATCAGCTGTTTTATTCATTAGTTTAACGTAATATTTATAGTGTTAGATGTTACTAAATGAGATAACGGTTACAAGACCCTTAGTTTTACATGTAGTGGATTTTTATTTTGAACTATTTGCTCCCTGAGTTGCATTCACACAGATTCCTCAATGTGGTTTCCCTAGAACATTTTTACATTTGGGAAGAGAATTGTTTCATACATTTGCATACTTATGAGACAATATTTTTTTCTTTAGAATTAAATGAACAATTGTCTCCCAAATCTAAAAGAAAATAGACCAATGATAGCAATAAAATCTGAAGAAGATACCAGATAGTGACTTAAAATCTGTTCTTAGAGTTCTGCCCTTACATTCTACAGAAATCAGATTACTCTTTGAAAGCATATATTTTATTCTCTGGGAAGTCACCCTCTACCTGCCACCTACAATCTGCAATCTTGTAAACATGCGTCTCCCAGGAGTCCTGGCTCTGGTTCCCAGATCAGTTTCTGGGTCACCAACCTCTGCCATGAGACAGACCTTGGGGGAGGTACAGCCAGAACGCCCAGGGCACCATGTATTGCACTGCAAAAGGGTACGGGCTTATCTACCACACTGACACATGCTGCCAAACAAACTTTCACGTGATTTCTTTGATCTCTGAGTAATAACTGCATTTTTAAAGTATTCTTAAATTACCAAACTCAGACAAAGGGTTGTTCGGCAGGGGATAAAATATTCTGACAAGTTTTGTTTATCTCAAATGAAGTAAAGCCATAGTTCAAAAGGCTACATGTTTTTTAATTATATACACATATATGTACATATAAGTATATAATTTTCCTTGGATGTTAATAAAAGGCTATATATATTTTCATATATACACATATATGTACATATAACTGTATAATTTTCCTTGAATGTTAATAACTCAGAAACAAAATATTTTTCCCCTCAAAAATCTCAAAATGTATTCATGTTTGGGCTGACACCAAGCATGGGACACTACCATCTCAAACATACATTTTTTTAGCATAGCATGACTACATTGCAGAAGAGACTATAATTATAATCTTGACATTACCATAACGACTGTGGTTGCTATCAGGTGACAGGTATAATATAGATAATCAGTAGACAGTACAACGGCAATATTTAATGATGCATTAGATAGAAGAAAATTAATTCATACAGCTCAGAGCCATCATTTGTTATATGTGTGTGACTTTCCTAATCCTGTTAGTATGTACGTAACAGTTACATTAAACAGCAGAGCCAAGCAAGATATCTACTGCAGAATCCAGAGAGCTTACATTTACTCATCATATACAATGAATAATTTTTGTGTTCCTATTTATCTCTTTTTTAAAACATGGTAGATAGTTCTACTGTCTCATTTTAATACTATACAAAAAAAGCCGATAGCCACAGCGAAAGCTATTTAAAGTGCCTTTGCCTTGAAATCAAACAGAAGCAGTAGTGAGGCTGTTCTTTTGTTTTCCCATGTTGCAGTCTACCAACTCTCTCATTTCATCAGCCTGAGAGAAATAATTCCACAAATCAAAAAAACCCTGGTCTAGAGTAAAGGAAGATGCTCTGTTGAATTAAAGACAATTACACTCACTGGAGGAGCTAACATGCCTGCACATTTCAAATCCTGCAAGACTTTACCACTACCTTTATAAAAAAAGCATTAATTGAATGAGATTTTTTTTTATGGAAAAAGACACTCCTGCAATGAAGCTATTCTAATATGTGTAGATAGCAATGGATGAAACACAACAGAAGGCAAAAAAGTAATACTCAAACATAGATATGAAGAAGTACTACTCACATATCTTCACAATATTTATGGTTATTACCTCTGTTCAAACCTTGCTGCTCCTGTCTCCACAGCTACAACACTGCTACAGCCATGAATGATGAAATGAATGATGCAAATGAAATGAATGATGCATGAATGAAAGACGCAAAGTTTTATAAAGAATCACAGAAACAGTGTTTCATGAAATGACATCAAAGTTAGTGTCAGAGGCTTAGGGTGAGAAGAAAGTGTCTATCCCCACACTGTGGTACACTGAGGCAAGGCAGACAAAGGGGGGCAGAAGGAAACAATGAGGACATTTCACTGTGAAACCTCAGTGGAACAAACATAAGCAAAGTTTGTGTAACGCTTTGCAAAACTCTGGCTATTGTTCGATTCATCAACTTTGTTTCTCAGGCTCTCTCTTTCATAGTTTTCTTCTGTTGCTAAAGCTCACTTCATTGCTTTCAGACCAACATTGCACCTCTACCACATCATCAGCTTCAGAACAGATCAGGATGGATGCAGCTCTTGCCTGAAGGATATCTGCATTTTCAGTTCTGCCCTGAGACTGCCACAGGACACGTGAAGACTTTGGACAGCCTGAAC
>JAVKLA010000090.1:27286367-27296775 GCA_034782735.1 Sagittarius serpentarius | reverse complement strand
CCGGCGGCAGCGGCGGGGCGCGGGGCGGTGGCGGGGCCCTCGCCGCGGGGTAGGACGGAGCGGGCCGCCCGCCGGAACTCCTCGCTGCGCCACGTGTAGAGCAGGGGGTTGAGGGCCGAGAGGGAGCAGAGTAGCAACCAGCTGGCGGCCTGCAGCGCCGGCGGCGCCGGCCGCAGGAAGAAGCCCAGGAGGCTCACCCACACCAGGGGCTGGGTGCCCAGGAGGAAGACGCAGCAGAGCAGCAGGACGGAGACGCTGCTGAGGCGGCGCTGGGCGCGCCGGGGCGGCGGCGGGGCGGCCGGGAAGGGCAGCTGGTGGAGGAGGTGGAAGTTGAGGACGCTGACCCGCTTGGCGCTGCCCCGCACCCGCCGCACGATGCCGAGGTAGCAGTGGAGCAGCAGCGCGGTCTGGCCCAGCACGGCCAGGGCGAGGAGCAGGGCGGTGTAGCGAGAGCTGCCGTCCGTCTGCCGCGGGGGCGGCTGCTGGGCAGAGCCTGGGCTCCAGAGCCCGGGCAGCAGCGGGAGTAGGAGCAGGGCGAGGGCCCAGGACAGCCCGATCATGCAGCCCGTGTGCCTCCGCTGGTAGAGGGCCTGGTACACGCTGGGTAGCTTGGTGATGAGCACGTACCTGTTGAAGGCCACCAGCAGGTGAGAGACCAGGGAGACGGTGAGGCCGAGACCGAGGAGTCCCCCTCGGAGCAGCCGGTACTCCGCCGAGCGAAGGGAGGAAGAGTTGGGAGGTAGCAGCCCCAGCACAGCCTCCTGGGGCATCCACAGGGCACACACGCTTAGGTCTGCCGCACAGCCGTTCACAATGAAGGCATTGCTGGTTGTCTGCAGCTTCTTGAAGGAGAAGACTAAATAGATGACCATCACATTGGATAAAGTCCCCGAGATGGCTAAGACGGCATAAAGCAGCGACAGGAAGATGCGGGTCCCGGAGGAGTCCTCCCAGAGCAGCAGCAGAGGCGAGCTAGCACTCCACGAAGAGGCGTTGGGCATCTCGCTGAATGCAGCTCAGTTTTGACTTCTCCCTGTAAAACCCATCCTTGTCTGGGTCAGAAGATCCTGCTGCAGGAGTCCACCACCAAGCACGAGGGAGGATGTGCTGCTGAGGGACTCTAAGGCAGGTTTCAGTCATACAAGCTGCAAGAAAATGCAGTTTGCAGTAACGATCCAGAGAACGGCAGTGTCCAAGGCAGGTAGGTAGCAAGAGATCCCACAGATTGTGGCTAGCGAAGGTGGGTCCATAGGGAGCAGATGGCTGTTAGCAGACCAGAGCACGACTGAGGATTCTGTAGCTGTGAAAATGCCAAAAGCATCAGCACCTTGCAATCAGCAGCAGAAACGGCAGCAACTGATACAAAGCTTTGCAGTTTCTTCTGTGCCTCAGTATGTACACTGTATATCATTCCAGGAAGATTCAGCCCTTCCACTCTTCATGAATTATTCAGCAGATTTTCAATTTGTTAAATCAAGAAGAAAAAAAAAAAACCAAACCCTATCATGCTCCAGAAATACTGCAACTACACAGTCTGACTTTTCTCTCTGCCTTACCAGTTTCCTGGTTCTAACTCATTTACACAACTTTCATTTGCAGTAAGCTTTCAAACCAGTATCAGTCACTTCTGTCTGAAATACAATCTATTTACTGTAGAAACTCCTTTGCTAGATGGTCACTTAAACTGATTTTTTTCTGATCTTGTTTTTGTTAAGAGAAAGCGCACTATGCTTCTGCAAGCTTAAAGTTAATTTTAGAACTGGTCTATAACAACAATGTACTTTCCAAATTAAAACTTTCAAACACAATAGATACACAGATCCTTGGTAAGATAGTACTTCTTATTTGAGGAAGGTGGTCCTCAATCTAAATATTCTACATTTCTTCACAAAACTCAAGTCCTCAGGAAATCCTGCATTGCCAACCTGCCAGCGGTGAATGCTGTTGTCAGTAAGCACACAGATAAAACATAATCAGCACAGCATTTGAAACTGTCTCACACCAAAATTAATTCAGAGCACAAGTTCCCACAAAGGTGAATGACAGGTTCTTAGGCGGACTAAAAACTGCCTGAAGAGTAGGGCTTAACTATCCCTTCCCAAATGGAGGAAAGTGAGTAGTGGGATTCTCCCAGAAACTACAGTGCTTTACTCAAACAGGGACAAAATGTTAACTGTCCTTACCCTGGACAAAACTTATTAAGAAACTGAGTAAAAAGCACTTGCATTTCCTCTCAAAAGCTT
Source organism: Sagittarius serpentarius (assembly GCA_034782735.1). NCBI lineage: Eukaryota > Metazoa > Chordata > Aves > Accipitriformes > Sagittariidae > Sagittarius > Sagittarius serpentarius. The sequence goes on along the minus strand of JAVKLA010000090.1, from coordinate 27,294,532 downwards.
TCCAGAGAAGGAATGCTGATTAATTTTGTTGTGGGTTTAGGAGAAAAGCTGTTTTTACAAGTGAGTTATATGTAGGCTACAGAAGTAAGCAATCTCAGCTCATAAGCTATTACCTGTTTATTGACCAAATATCTTTAGGTGTTTTTAAATATTGTTAAACTCACAACGATAACAAATGACAATACCAAAATAATGTATTAGGAGGTAATTATAGTTACAATATACATTCTTTAAGATAATGAATTTGTGTGGGTTAATGGATTATTTTGTTGCAATATAGCACATTTGACAGAAAGGCTCATGTTTGCAATTGACAGGACTATTGATCCAAATGTGGATTCGTTAAACATGAATACCTATGCTCTTTTTTAATTAGATTGCTCATGTGCTTAAAGTTAGACATACCTGAGTGATTTACTTGATCAGGCCCTTAATTACCATATTTTTTGCCTGCTGCACTTTACAGTGTAGATCTAATCAAGTGTCAAACCTTTTGAGGCCTTTCATTGTTTAGCTGTCAGTAGAGAACAGTTATTATAGAAACGAAAATCCTCCTCTTTCTGCAGTACTGTAACTGAAAAATATTCTCTAAATCTGTAACAAGAAATACCTCTCTAACCAAAAAGCTTCATAAAGCATACTTTAAGGAGATGATTAACAGTTTCATAAGGCATTAGCCACAGAATCATAGGCCTAGTAGAGACCTCTGGATTTAATCCATCCTTACATGTTTATCAAACCTCTTTTTAAAGAACTCATGTGCTACAGCTTGTTCTCACAGAACAAGAAGATATATTTACATATGAAGCAAGAGAAATGGTAAAGTTCAAGGGTAAGTGAACAGAGGATATGAAACAAATTTCAGAGTATTTCTTAAAAGCTACAAGGCCCTAAAGACCTCCCTGACCTTCCACTGTCCTCAAATTTGTTGTTGTTGTTAAGCTGATTGTTACAGAATACTAGGTATATTTATCATTCATTTTTAAGAACAAAAAAAAAAATGTTGTACATTAGCTGGCATTTACGTATTTCGTATAAGAAATCAGTAGAAGTCAAGTCTAGAAAAAGGCTAAGGGACAAGTTGATTCCTATGTACTAGAAACTTTTTAATTGGCTCTTCTTCTTTTGTATTTACTTTACACATCCAAATCACCATCCATTAATTGTCTGAATGCAGTGGCAGAAGCCTTTTATTGTGTTCTTATATTAGATTGTCACTAGGATTTGGGCAACTTCTAAAGCATCTGCTTTATTCCTGGCTTTGCCATTCCTTTAGAGTGACTGTTTAACACACACTGCCCACAACATCTATTGCAGTACAGACTTACCTGACAAGATTATTAAGCACTGTGGACAAATAATCATGCAAAACAACAAATCTGCTGAAAATAAGCAGCAGAGTTAAACAATGTTAGAACCATTTGTGACTAGTTTTTAATTGAAGGAAGGATAAAAAGCTAAATGAAAGCATGATCTTTTAGGTTCTTATAGACAAAGACTGTGCTGTTAGTGAGAGTAAAAAACCTGATGCACATGAAAGACAAGGGTCCTTGTCCAGGAAAAAAAAGTTTCCTCAATTCAGACACAGCTTTTAAATTATGGTATTGTGAAATATAACCTTTACATCGTATTATCAACATAGTGATTAAATACCTGATGTTACACAAAGCAAATTCAAGAAGGTTACATAGAGAGATAAGTTATAAAAGATACCTATCATACTAGTGTCATTTTGCAACGTCATCTTACTTATAAATACACTACATACTTTAGAAGAAAGAAGGTGATTTTGAAGAGCTACTCTTCAATTAGAGATCTAATCATATTAGTTTACATCAAAAGATCTAAGTAAGAAAAGCCAAGAAACAAGGAAGCTGGCTGATATAGGCATTTTATTATCAATTAGCTGTATGTGTATATAAGTATCTACATTTCAAAATGAAACAATATTTTATTAAGGAAAACTATTTATAACAAAGTACATGACAATTCTTTGTAAGAGGTAGAATTACCTTACCATTAATCTATAATTCATATACAGTATATTGTATATATATATGCACACACATATGCTACTTTGTGTGTGTATATGTTACATATACACAGTTGTAAAAAAGTACAGTATTTGCATGTAAATTTATTCAGTGATTTATATAGCTGCTCTCAGTATTGCTTATTAACGCTTTCAGTACAACTTTCCATAGCAATTTGTGATCTGATCTTTCTAAAGAAAAATGATGTGGCACTTCATCTTAACTTCAGTTGCAAAGCAAATGCAGGGCATTCACAGGTCTTCAGGAACAAAGACTGACAATTCAACCAAGTTTTATTTTCAAGTTTCCATAGATATCGTAAAAACTCATAGGTAGCAAATCTGTTTTGGTTTTGTCTTCTGAATTAGTGTCAAATTGAGTCCTCACAGCTGCTCACATTTTTTTGCTTACTATGCGCTTGTGGAGTTTGAAAACTACATGTGATCTCTAGTACTTCACTGTAACACCACTTCATTCCAAGTCTCATTCCTGATCACACCTGATTAAACTATACATTAAAGAGCATCTTTACTACTAACTAAAAATATTCTGTGATACAGGAGGTTACATTAGCTATATGTTTAACAATAGTTTTCACATTAGAAGGTTTATGAAGCATCCAACTGATAAGTGAAAATTTAATATACTTTCAACATTTACTTTAGTGTGCTTTGCTAATGAAACTGTACACATACTGCAAAATATAGGTTAAAAACATGTAAGTATGCAGCACTGCCAAATTCACTGTACGTGCACATTCTTACCAACTTAAGTTTGGTCTGCCTTCATTTTTGCAGTATATACGGCATAGCAAAATTTAACATTCCTTTAAGACAAATTGAAAGAAAGTGTTAATTTTACAATTGAATCATCAGATAAATTACTTTCTCTTTGCAGTGGAAGATGTAAGTTACATTATATCTCAACAAATATTTTCCCTTTATTTTTCTTTCATAGTGTTTCCTTACAGAACATCAGCAGCTGAAAGTGGAAACCAGACTATATATCAAGTGCTTTCAGTTGATAGTGTAACAACTAGTCTCTCACTACTTAAGACTTCCATTAAGTTACCAGAAGACCAATTAGTGAGAAAGTAATTACATTAGGCTTTAAGCAATAGTGATGGACCCATAAAAGAAGAGACTCTTGTTCATAAAAAGATTTTCATATCTTTGATAAACATCTAAAAATTCTTTAAAATACACATTTTTGTAGCAAAGTGAACACTAAATTAAAATATATTCTAATTTTTACATAATTTTTATATATCTTGCTTACCAAAATATTCTCTTAATACATATTTTAACACTGTACACAAGTTAATGTCTTAATAAAACTCATTAGAAATATATTCAAGCTGTCTCAACATTAAAAATTTAAATCTGTATATAACATGGGGTAATATTTTCCATAAATTCAACATCAGTGCATCTGCAGTAGTCATTAACAAGAAATTTCTGCCTGTTAAGTCTCCTCGTGGTGTTAAGGTTTTAATATGTCTTATATTGAAGATTCCTCCTCTGAGTGAGCAGCTTCCTTCCTCAAGTTGTTCTTCATGAAGGACTTCGATTTTAAGAGCTCAACAGGTTTCACCAAAGCAGCAAGGCTTTAGTACTGAACATACTCAGACCGAAGGGACTGTGCAGAGAAGAAAAACTGATTAAAACTCACTGGGGAGATTATATTTGTATATAATAAACATTTTGCACTTAAGAAGAGGGACAGGAAGGAGAAAAATAAACAGAGTTGGAGGGGGATCTGAATCTCTGCATAGGTAAAAGATCAATAAAATAGCAGAAACTCAAAAACCGGATACAGTAAAGTCCATCAGCTTTCCTGTATCTACACTTACATCTCCAAACCAAATTCTAAAGATACTTGAAGAAAGTGTTACAAATCCTTTAAAAGACCACCTTAAAACAATACCTTAAAAACGTGCTGGGAAAACATATGATTGCAATTACTATAATTGAATTATTTCCATTTATCCTGAATGAGATTCAAAGTGCTACTGTAAAAAATACAGCATACTTTAGATGTTGATCCAGGTAATGACATAGGAAACATAAGGTAGCAGATAATTACTGGAGGAAAAAAAAAAGCTACAGCAGCACAATTATGCATATGGATAAATTTATGTATGATTACTAAAACCAGATAAAAATGAAGCACTGCAAATGGTTCATCTGGATTAGCAAGCAGTCAGTATAATTAAGAGGAAAGCATAATCTGGTCTACTGTATATATTTACGTTTCTGGTTCTACTGAAGTCTAAGTTTTTATTATAAAGTAATTAATCAGTTCAGACAGCATCCAAAAATTTTATTACCTCCTATACAAATGTGTTCAGGAAGTCATTCTGATGAATAAAAAGTCTTATCAGAGAGCTCTTCACTGTACTAGTATGGTTATAAACAAATAGCAAATAAAAAACCCAAACCATATGTTGAAACTGCATCAATTCATCAGAATTGGAGAACTACTGGAGAACAACAGGAATCCCAAGCAAGCTCAGAACCCTGGAGTCTTCTCTTCCATTTTCCCTAACTAGTCACTACAGAAATGCTCTTTGGCATCCATAGTGAAACCAATTAGAAGTGTGTAAAAGATAGATAAACCTTTACAGCTCTAACTAACATCACAAGCCCACTTTTTTACTATATCTTAAGTATCAGTGTATATTTCCAAAGTTGTCTTTTAAATGCATTTTCACATCTTGAAAATCTGAGGCTATCTGGATATTCTTTCCTAGGCTGAAAAAGAAGTGCTGTCAGCATATAAAGATTTGAATTCCAGACTAAAGAGGGTCTGTTTTTAGTACTGAATGGATTCAACGTGAAGGGTATCATTTAATAGAAAATACTTTACTGTAAAACTAAACATGTAACAAGTATTTTTTTCATTATAGGCTCAGAATCACCATGGAATACACAATCATAGATGCTTATTTTTCCCCATTTCATTCACTAATAATCATTCTGGATTATTAGCTTTGGTGAGAGCATTTGTTTATTATTACACATGTAAGAGTGAGGCAGAAGGAATAACCCTTAATTAATGAGCACTTGAAACTTCTGCTCTGTTAATGATCCTCAAAGCTTTCTCATTTTCAGGTGTATTTTAACAGTCAAAGATGGTTACACTTAGAGCAGTATTTGAAATGGATCCTTCAAAACTGAAGTCCAAGTAAAGTTGATTAACATTAAAAAATGCATGAAATTTAATTATATACTCTCATATGTTGTACAGTAATAGATTACTTTAAGCTTGGACAGATGAAAGACAACAAGAAAGCACTGTATGCTTTTGGTGATCTTGGGAAAAGCTAGCATTAGTTGACAAAGAACTGTAACAACAGCCCTTTACTTAGCAGACAGTAGTAATCAGGAATTCTACATCATAATTTAAATAAACAAGCAAACCATAAATTAAAGATTCTGAAGTTGAAACCAAAATTCTTAAAACTGTTAGGAATCCAAGTTACAAAAATATGGAAAAAAATTAATAGCAACATATAAAACCCAACAAATATCCACATAGCGCAGACTGCTTGGAAACAAGATAGCATGTTTTGTTAATTTTCATTACAGATGGGTAGGCAGGGTTTATTTTATTTTCAAATTGAGAAATACGTTTTTCAGTGTGTTCCCACCCTCAGCATAGCTCTACTTCATATAGCAATGATTTCTTCCTAATGTTTCAAAGCCTTTTCTGAATACAGGGAAGAATTAAATCTAAGTAGCATTCTTCCCAGGTTAAGATTAACTGATATGACTTCCCATAAAGTTCTTATTACTAAAAACATGGTGATAGCTGTAACAACTGAGCTGTTGTAAAGTATACAGACTAATTTTTGAGTTTGAAAAATTAAATTATAGCTGGGGAGGGTTGTTTGGTGGTTTTTTTTGTTTGGTTTTTTTTTTTTTTTTTTGCTTTTGCAGTTCACTAATTTGTGCTCTTAAATTTCCTCACGTTGTCCAAAGAGATTGACTGTAATACTTCAAAGCCAGTAACTGATTTTTTTTTTTTTTTTAAATCTTTTGAGGAGTCTTCTGTTTTAAAATTTACCTTCCAACCTCTTATTTGCAGTGACTCAAAGTATGGCCTGTGATTCTGAAAGCTTTATTAAAAACAAAAAGCCCCAATCCACCTTTACAAGTCATATGCTGGTATTTAACAAAATCTTACTTAAAATATGGGTAAAAATAGAAGGGAGAAAACCAAAGAAAATTGATTGCTGAATTGCAATGATGAGAGTATAAAATCAGTTATTTGAGTAGAATTCTTAATGCGTACTCCTGCAGTGGTCCCATGCAGTGTCAAGCTTTGCGTTCTATACCCGAGTATCAGACATTTAAACAAAGAATTAAGAATTAGATAGGTTCACTGTAGTTAATGATATCTAATTAAATTCATGCTGAAGCAACTGCTTAGATCACTATCAGCTTTCTTCTTCAACAGGCGGCACAGAAAGCCTCCTGGAAGAGAAAATAAGCAACAGATCCATCTAGGCACTAGAACCATATTTGCATGCATTCAACTTCAGGACCAAGTCAGCTGCAACTTTTAAGAGGTAACAACCCTATAGTATTTAGGGCTATTTATCAGGAACATGCACTTTTTCCAGACAACTGCAAAAAGTAATTTAAGTTTTTGAATTTTGCGTCAACAGTTCCAAAAAATTGTTGCAACATTAGTGTTGCAGCAGGCAAGAATTACCATGAATACGCAGGATCCCCTCCAATAAATCAGGATATATTATAGAAAATGCATACACACTTGGAAGCGATCCTTTGAGTCTGCTAAATTTACCGATTAGCAAGATGCACTACTGTTTGTCTCTCTTTTTGCAAAGGCTGTCCTATATTCATTAATGGTAAGTTCTTATTAAGAAAAACCATTCTACAAGTATAAAGATCATGTATATGAATTTTAAAATACTGCTACACTTCTCAATTTTTGAAATTTTTCCATCCTGCCAGTTTCCATGACAGCTATAGAAGCAAAAGGTGACTCATCTTAAGACTACTCCGTTATGTACTCTTCAATAAAAATACATTTTACAGAGTGATATTTGGATTTAACACTTTTGTAAGAACAAAGTAAAAATCTTATTGTGGTACCTTAAATGTGATTATAGTCGATAAGAATATTTCTGCAAATTATAACTGCAAGACATTCTCTTTAATCAAAACATCCAATATGTAAAATTTGCAAATAAAATATTTATTCTATTTGGCTAGAATGGCAAGCTGTCTATTCTATGAAAATCAAGCTTTTCTTCTAGTTCATCAGCATACAACAGCATAAACACGATAAAAAGGAAGTAGATTAAAAGCTTAGGCGGATGAAGGAGGAAAACCATTAGGGAAAAATATATGTCTGACAAGAACAGGAAGTCATAGTCATGGTTATTTTTTGTTTGGTTTAAATGGAATGTGGAACAATAGTATTAATAATCTTTTTAAATGTTTCATTACAAAACAAACAAAAAAGAGTATTGAATAATGTGCTCTTCCATACGTTGGGGCGGGGGGGGGGAGGTACTTGCATTGCATAAAAATGAAGTTCCCAGTTTCCTCACTAATGAGATTGAAGAACATTAATTAGAACTGAAAACTTACTGTCCTAAACATCTTAAAATGCTCCTGCACCACTCGTGTTGATAGTTAACAAACTTAGAAAAACAAGTAAGAGTGATAAGGTGATTTTCTAAAATAAGAGTACTTATATGATTACAGATGGTTCGCTTGGTATCTAACTCAGGTAAGCGAGATTCTGCCAATAAAAAGAAGAGGAATATAATTCATATAATTCAAGAGTTCTTTGATGAGATAAATTAAATAAACATAACCACCAGTATATGTAATAGACTTCTGTCAGATACATTATCTGATGTGCTCCAATTAGAAAAAAGTACAGCGTAATACAAACACTGCAGCAAGACTAAGGTTTGGCTGTCAAGACTTCCAAGCAATTTCAGCATCTAAAGCAGTGTTTTTAACAGAATTTTAACAGAATTCTACCAGCACTGGTATTAAGGCTTGATGCTACTCCATATTTTGCTCTTGAGCTTAAGACCACTGATGAATATCAACAAAAATTTTATTTGGTTAGTCCTATTAAGAAGAG
>JAVKLA010000090.1:27247607-27286103 GCA_034782735.1 Sagittarius serpentarius | reverse complement strand
AGCAGCTTTCTGGACCCGAAAGATAAATATTAGTGTGCTGCATCTACTTCTTGAAAAAGGATTTTCAGAAACTGTACAGGATTTGAACACTTTCCAAAAGGATCTTTGAGCCAATTTAGCTTATCAAAAGACAATTAGGCTGAGATGACGACTACTATGAAATATCTTTATGACAAGAAAATAAGGTAATAAAGGACTATAACAGTGACACAATAAAGATATACAGCAAGTTTCAGATTAAAAGTGAAATGGCTTTAAGCATGACTGTATTCAACCAGTGGGACTTATCAAGAAAAAAATATATTGTCTTCAAAATAAACCACCATCAAGATGGATCTGTATTAGCCTGTACGTCAGAGGCTCACTACTAGACAGAAAGCATTCAGACATTAAATGTTCAGATAATCTACTCATCTTATACACCGTCACATCACAGTAAGTGCACTCAACTCAGCTGTGCATAAAACAGGTAACAATTTAGTGCACTCCACTGTGATTGTGACAGATGCAGAGCCATATTTAGAAGCACATGCAACATTCAGGACAAGTTTGAAAAACATTTTCCAAGCAGGAAAGCAGTTTAACCATTATTATATTGAAGTAAGATTACTTTACGGGCAAGTCAGAAACTTCTATTTTGCTACTTAGACTTGGCATGGCATTATTCTTCTTAAGAAATGCTGCTTCTCACATCGCAATACATAAAATCCTTTTTCTATCACCTCTCTCTTCCAGAGAAGACTAGATATAGCATCTCATTTAAAGATCTTGCTATATTTGACTGTGTATAACCTCTACTCCTCATCAGCAAATGATACAAAGCCAAGAATTGTTCAAAGGTTACACCCTTACATGCTTCCATGCATTACTAAGTCATTAAGATAGACAGGAGGAAGATTAAAAATATTCTTAAAGCAGGAGAAACATGCATTCTAGAAAGCTACTTTTTCTGCAAAAATGTTTCCCATTCAACCTAAAACTTCATACTATGCCCAAGATATTTCATTTAAATCACTGTTTTAAGTCACTTAGTAGTTCATTTCCCTCTTTACCAAGATGCGCATAGCTATAGTCCCTCTCTGATGTCAAGACAGCTGTTCACCTGTTCGTGAATTGCTCTTTTCCTCTTCCTTAAATTAAGCAGTAATCAACATTCTTTGCTTTTCTCCCTTTTCCTAAGTCAGCCTTATCTAAGGAGGAAACGTGCTACAATACTAGAAGAGACAGTTACATTTGTAAACCCAGCCCCTCTCCCCCACATATATATGAGGAGGTTTTGTGTCAATTCCATTATGTTGAAGCTTGAGAGTTTATGAGATTAAACAGAAACATAGTGCTAACCTTGAATTTTGTAAATATCTAGACATAAGTAAGGGTTGACACTTTGGTTTTTATTTAATTTCTTAGCCTATGCTTATGGAACAAGCCCCCTAACTTCGCCTTTGTTTTTTAAAATTATTTGTAGCATAAAGGTATGGCAACTACCTTTCCAAAGGAGATGACAGTTCTTATTTTTAAGATGTTATATTTTCATTCAACCTTTTAAGCTGTTTGAGGAAATGTGCTTATTTTTTCTGTAATGGTTTATATTATCATTTGGTACTCTTGTAACTTTTGGCCTATTGTGAACAATGTCAGATAATTTTCATGACAGTCACATTACAGTTTTAAGGCATTTCTTCCCTTTAGGGCTCGGCATGTAGGTTTACATATTTATGCATAATATGCAGCTGTAACTGGAATACGGAAAAAACTTCTAAGAATTGCTGCTGGCAGCATATAATTTACAGAAGGTACAATACAAAAGAATGGGAATGGGCTGACCTTCGAAAAGAATTATTGTTCAAATATATTAAATATGAGACAATACTGAAGGTGAGAAACAGGAAAAAAAAAAAAATATCAGACACTTTACCACTTAGTTATTCAGATGAGTAATTGCTCTCTACCATTGTTGGTGCACTGACTTTGGTTCCAGTATACTCAACTGGAGCCTGTCAGTACTCCTGAGGACTGAACTTCTGTAAGCATGTTGGATAAAAGACTGGAAGCACATAAAAAAGCTGACTTTCCAGAACCATCAGAATTCACGAACAAACAGAGGACTCCTGGATGTGTCTTAAAACAATCATCCTCGGCTTGCTATACATCTTTTCACCTCTCTCTTCTCTACACTTGGGAGGAATTAAACCAAATCAGTTACATAAACTAAACCAGTTCTCTTGTTCTTGAACTGGTTTCATCATAACAAAACCAGGACGGTTTCTATATCCAACTTGAGAAGAATCTCAATTATATATAATTTACCTCAATCCCATGTAGCAGTTAAAAACACAGCCAACGAGGTAAAACAACTTCAAAAAACTGAAAGGATGTGGCAATATTCAAGAAGTCCCTCGCAAATAAGTTACTGCTCATGTTTAAAGTAAACTTTAAACTCAAATTTAAGCTCAGTGCAGAACACTCAGTGACGCTAAGATCATGGAATGTTATAATTTCCAGATAAGTTGTAGTGGATAAGAAGCTAAATGTAATTTCAAACAAGCAGTCTGAATACATCAATTACTTCAAAGAGTTGCTTTAGGTCAAGTGCATCCTAGCACAGTAACTCTACTCCTTTTCCAGTGGAAGTATCCGTTGAATTTGAGGGAATACAGAATCAAGTTCCCTCAACTAACTTCATTTTCAATGTACTTTGTATACTAGTTAGGTTTCTGGCACTCATGCCACTTAATTCCACAATGGAACAATGAGAATTTATTTCCTACTGTCATCTACCCCCAGAAAGTGCAATTCATACTCCCAAGCTATATACATGTGGCTTCTAAACTGTAAGTGGTACCACATCCTAGCTGTTAAGAAGAGGATTAGATCCCCCGTTTCTTCAGGAAAAAGAACACAATCCATGAATGATCTTTTCAGCTGACATCTTAGTTACATGCAACATGTGTATTAGTTCAGACAGGGGACTCGCCACACTCAAAAACAGTAGCAGTTATAACACTAACACTTTGTACTGTTTTATCAGTGGTGAAGAAACAGAAAAGAAAGGTGTAATATTCTGAAGTTAATTTTATATGAAGGTAATTTTATTTCCGGCAGCTAAAAAAATAAAAATTGGAAGTGTCAGTACTACTAAACAGAGGCTGAGAGATTCAATTAGTTGTAGGCAATATATTCTATTAAAAATACTGCACTCGTTTTTATTATTAGTAGGATATCAATATCTTTGGAAACCAGGTATTTTAAATTTCTTTTTTTAGTTTTATAGTAGTAAATGTTTATTTTTACCCCTAAAATCGCTGAAGTTGTTTGTGATTTCATAATTGAAGTTTCTCTGCATTTTGGATAGAATCACTTTCAAGTTGCATTAATTTATCCATGCATCCTCTTTATACAGACCCTTTCACAGAGAAAAAGGGCACAAAATAAGCCCAAGGCAGCAAAGCTGTTGAGGAATGAAAGCTAAAATGCTGAGACCATCAAGAAATATGTTGCTCTAAAATACTTTTCACATTTGTTGTTAGAAAAGGACTGGGTTTCAAGTCAAGTGGACTCATCTTTCAAATAAGCCTTATCTTTAGGAATGTTGTACCTTCCATTTAGTATGATACATACAAAAGCTTCTTTAAATCTGTTACTGCATGAAGATTAAGATACATAATAAAATTATAAATTATGGTATGGATAATTTGAAATAAAAAATCTAAAGGGTAAGAAGGTCCATAAAAAAAGATGTCAGAAAAGGTGTTAGTTTAAGTTCAGGAGTGACTTATTTTCATGAACCCTCCATGATCTAGATGCTTGAAAGAGATGGAAAAAAAGCAGCTGAAATTATAATTACTTAAAAAGGTAACAGTCAAAAGGTGCTGTTCAGAAACATTAAATGAAGTCAAGAGAATTATGCCAGGTTAAGATTTTTTTGCAACAGCTTTGCTCACAGAAGCAAGGAAGGTAAGCATCAGTCAGATGCCTGAAAGTGCTGTGACTATGAACTTACAGGAATTGATTGACTCTGGTATCGTGCTGGAGGAGTTGTAAGGCCCATAAAGGAAGGCTGATGCGTACTCATCTGTCACGGTGCTGTGAAAACTGGTTTGGCTGCTCAGGTTGTTGCCACTACTGCTGTTTCTGTTGTACAAGTTGTTGTTCAGTTCATGGTTATTTCTGTGAGACAGCTGCAAGCTGCCATTCAAATGGCTGGAGATATGGCTTACAGAAAAACCTGTCCTAGAGGACGATGATGTCATTTTGCTCTCATCATCATCTGAAGCAGCATACAGGTTCCCTAGAGAACTGGCTAGTCTGGAGTTTATGGAAACGCTGAATGGAAAACACATGCGGGGAAAAAAAATACACACAAGGTATGTACAGATATATACAAAAAATAACAGACAATTCAGAAGACATTAGGTGAATAACATAGACCATTCTGAAATAAATTGTGTTTGCACACAGGTTCATCTTCTAGCTCTCAAATAATGAAAACCAGAATTCTTTGTGAGCAGTTCCCAGACTTTGTTTATTTAAGCACTACCATGGCTAGCTTTCACTTCTGTAAAACCATACGCACATGTGGGAGATGGTGTTAAAAGGTTTAGGCAGTGGCTGATCTACACTGAAGTACTTCGTGTACATGTAGTAGTTTAAGAACTCTTCTGTTTCTTGATACAAGTCTTCAAGTAACCAAGAAGTAATATGATAAAATTTGAGAATAAAAACAGGGTGTCCTGAAATATGTCTGTAAGTTAGTTATTTTCTTCAAGTAAATATTTGTGCCCAGAAGTTATTAAAAATGCATCTATCATTCTAAATTTCATTTAATACTTAGTACAATAGTAATAACGGATTTTAATAGCAATAAATCAAGGGTTCATAAAAATCATAATAATTACCACTCAATATTCTTCTGGGATGAATAGTATACAGCCTTGTGGTAATACTTGCAAAGCTTTTATAAACTCAGATGAGTAAAAAAACCCACAACACACCAAACACCAAGCAACATAATACTGTTTCTGACTTGATATAATCCCACCAAAACCCTCGTACCAGTACTATAGGTTTTGGGTCTTGTTTGTTTTTTAAATGTGCAGGCAACTAAAGTTTGGCTAGTGGAACAGCAAATCACTTTGTAAGTAAATTTAAGCCTTCTTACACCCAAGAATGGCAAGTGCTTCATAGACTGCATATGTGCTGAAAACCACTGTAGCATATAGTAAGTATTTGTACCAAAATGAGAAGGAAAAAAAAAACCTTTTAAGGTTAGAGCCTGAGGATGTGGGAATTCTGCTTAGTCTTTCTGCAGATGGTGAATTAACTGCCATCACTTTGGAGGCCTTCAGAGGAGACATGGATCCTTCTGTGCTACCTGAAGTATTCAGTCTAAAAGGAGAGCAGAGCTTTAGTGAGATTTTTATAACTGAAATATACATCTTAAACACTTAGAGCCTTTCAATACATAGACTGGTATTTTAAAAAGTGGGAATTGTCAAGTCTAAGTACTGAGAACTCAACAAGCAAAAACTCAACAGTTCGCCTGTTTTCAGGTATCTTTTCAAAAAAAAACTTTTCAAATATCCCACTCCCAAGTTTTCCCCTGCTGGACGATATTATACAGTACAAGCTACTTTTCACCTTGATAATATGTGAAGGCTAAGTGTCCATTTTGTATCAAATTTATTGTAATTTTGATTAAAAGTTTTAAATATTATAAATTTGAGAAAGAATACTTTTTGTGCTTATAAAGCAAGTATGAGTAAAAAAAAAAAAAACCAAACCACAACACTGTAGCTTTCATGAGAAGAACACTGTCATTTCCAAATGACAGCAAGAATATTTTTAGAAAGTTGCAGAGAACATACAGCTCTTTCTAGGGTGGGACTTTTGATGACCAAATTCTTCATATTTTGATAATGATCTGTAAGTATGGTACACTGGACTACTCAAAAATATAAGCATTATAGCTGTCCATATTAGTTTATTAAAAACTTATGAACGAAGAGCCTCACAGTAGGATGAAATTCTCTCCATCCTTAGACCAGGGGCTATTACCATGATCAGCTCTTAAAGGATGAAAGACCTTGGGTACAAATCTCCCACTACAAGCACAGAAGGAATGACATTGAGCAGAAATAGCTTTAATTCCACACCAAGAAAGGGTAAACAGGTATCTGCAAGGTTAGACATCTGGAGTAATCCACCTCAAAAATCCAGGTTGTCACAAAACTGAAGAAAATGTGTTCTTTTCAGTATTAATGCTTTATAGTGACAGATATTTTATCTTACAAGTTGTATTTTAGATGCAATGGTTTAAAGCATGCAACAGTTACAAAACCAAAAGACTAAATTCTGCCATTCCTATAACTCAAGTCAATTTTCACTCTACGTTTTGTTTTCTTTTGGGGGCCACTGTCAGTATTGATTTGAGATTAGCATGTCAGAAACGAAACAAACATTTAGAAAATGAGAAGGAACTATTGGTTTTATTGGCTCCATGGGAAGTTCTCAACAAAGCGTATAGTATAAACTGTACAGTGAGAACCGTGTATTAAAATATGAAAAGGTACTAAAAATATTTATCTGGTACATCTTCTAAAGAAAGTACTGACTGTATCCACTAAGTCATACCTCTAGTTCATGTGCTAAAACACACAGGACAAAAATTGTGAGACGCAGACAATACATAGCCAATTTAGGCTTTTGAGACAAGTATTTAGTTTTACAGAGATTAAGTGGTTGTGAGTTAACTAGTCATCTTTCATTGCATAACAGCATAGATATTAGAAAATGTGACTGAGGAAGTTACTTGTATGTGCTCATTATTTATTAAGAAGAATTCAAGGTATCCCCAAAGTAGAGCTGTACCCCTCTGTCCATTAGATTTCCCCCCTTCCTGACTATTTGCAGGTGTTTAAAAAAGTTTGTTACCTGCCACTTCTCAAGAGGTCTGAAATTGCTAGTCAATTGATGCGATAAGTATATTCAAAACACTGAAAATGTAAGACTAGAGTGATATATATTTAGAACTATAATTTTAAAGTTAATACCTGAAAGGTTGTGATAGTGACCTGGTATGCAGTTTCATGTCTTGCAACCTAAAGAAACAAAAGCAGCAATCTTTATCAAAGGATAAAAAGCCTTTCCCCTCGCCCAAAGCATACCTGCACATCTCATACTGGCTTTAAAGTACAAGTCTAACAAGAGTTAAGAATTATTGACAATTATTATTTTAATTTACAGTTAAATAACAGAGAGGTACTCCAGGTTTATTTTCAAACTTCACATTTTTACTGGTTCTGAAAAACTCAAAATTTATATAAGGAATAAAGAAAAGTAATTATAGAAAGATAACAGTTCATTGAAGAATATTTTGTTTGAGACATAAGTTTTAAAATGCTAGACAGATGTAAATTTGAAGATTTTGAGTGGTTTTTTGTTTTGTTTTGTTTGTTTGTGGAGTTTTTTTACTTTGTCTTTTACTGCTACATAATAAGTAGATATCCTACACAGGGAGACGGGGTCGGGGGGGGGGAGGAATTTAATAAACCAAATCTGCAACTAATAGATATATACCTAGAGAAATTTCCACCACAGAAGGTAGTACAACTGGTACCAGTGCCTTAAACAATGCTGTGTACTTGCCATAAAGATCTGATAGCAAAGACTGAATTTAAAATTGCAAATTACCTCAGAATTAATTAATTACCTCAGAGCTCCAGTTGTAGCAGAACATGGGCGTCTCCGACTTTTTAAGGCATTAAGCTTATCTCCCTGTGTCATGCCATTCTGAGTTTCCACATCTGCTTTGTTTTCAAAATCATTCTGGGAAACAAGGTATGCAAGCAAGGAAATAGATCAAATCCTTAGAAGTAGTGTAATTTCAAAGTACTGAACACCTCCTTTACAAAGATTATAATTTAAAAGGCTAATCTACAGTCTTCTGCATACATGGGGCACTACTCTGTCTTTGCCTAGTTCCAGTAAATTAAATGTGTCACTGTACAAATGCATATTCAGAGGCTTTTTGCAGAATCTGACCTCAAGGTCAGTTCAGGATGCTTGAGTCTAACGCCACTATTTATTTACTTCGAAGAAGTCTGTTTTCATGGAATATAAACTCCAACTCTTTCCTCCCTATCTAAAGTTATCATCAATGTGGAAGCGAAGCAGTGACACACAATTTTGTGATATGCACAAGATGAGTAAGAAATTTAGATGAAGTTGTCTGTCCTGCAAGATGAGCTAAAAATCAACCTCCCTAAATTACTAAATGTTTTTTTAAACAGTTCTCATAACCTCTAGAAAAATAGTTTTGAAAAAAATTCCCTGTGAGAACTTAATAAGGAATACAGGATGAACAGACTTCAGTGTTTTATACTACTTATTCCAGCTTTAGAAAATATTAAACTCTAAAAAATATTAAAAGTGTATGCCAACACTGTTTAAATGCCTATTTGTAATTTCTGAATGATCTCAAAATACTTTTCTAAGACCCAACTATTAAGTAGAGACAGTAGCTTAAGTAGCAGAGGAATATGAAAGTTACACAAAGCAAGAAGAGAACTGATTTTTTTTTTAAACTGCCAAATAAAAAAAACTTATACTAATAATGCTTCATTTGACTCAGATCAAGTATTTGTTTGTATTACTGCAGTTCCTATTGTGCCTAACTGACCTCACTTCTCTGCATAAAAGAGAACAATAGTTTCTGCCATTAACCAAGATAAAAGATTGACAGAAGAAGTAATACAATAGAAGATTATCAACTTATGTGATGGTCCAACTGTTGCATTAATTATAGGAAAACAGAAATATTTTAGTTAGATTTCATTGAACATTATATGCTAGGCCATTGTTACCTAACATTCAGCCTCAACACTGATAATTTTTGTTTCACTGCCTTTACCTGCCCAACAGTTACTGCATGTAGCTGTTCTGTCCTCTGCTTCTTAGACCTTATGCATTTTGGGGACTGGGAACATTACATTGTTTTCAGCTTCTAAAGAGCCTAGTATAACAAAGTCTTGACATATAACCAAACATCCGAAGAGATAAAGAGGTAAGTTTAACATTCAATTTTCAAAACATTTAACAGCTTTAATATGACATCTGTAAAAACCTGAAATACACATATTACGCAGAGGGTTACAGTAGAAAAAAAGAGCACTGTGGATGTGTATATAAGCTGCTACACAGTGTACAGGTAGTTGAGTTACCTGCACATAGGTTGCCTTAAATACTGGAAGCAGTAAAGTTGTAGTAGTAGCTCAGATTCAAAAACATTACTTTTATCCATACAGCTATGTGCCAGCTGTTTTCACTAGACATACAAGATCATCTCTATACATTCTCCAGTTAGTAATCTAAATATTTAACTTTACATATTCCAAGCCACAAACTGAACTTTCAGAAGGGAAATAGTACCTTTACAGAAATGCATTCAAGGTGCTCTTCCAGATTATGATAGATCACATGATAGATGATTATTTTAATTTATACTAACAACTATCTGAAGAAGGTGCCTACTACATCCCTGGTCTTTTACATGAAGTAAAGGATTCCATCAGGAACATAAAAGTTCTTTAGTTATTACAGAGCTAAGACAAGATTAATCAAATGCATAGTTCCTCTAAACTGCTTCTCACAGATACTGTAGGAAACTACTAGCCCAGAAGCAGAAGTATGGTCAGTTTAGCTCGCACTTCATGTCTGTGCTTCCAAGAAATAATTGTAAGGTCCTTATCCTAAATGTACACATCACATCAGTAATCCACAACACTGTGATAAAGGGATGGACATCTATACACTCATGCATTATTAGCTAGAAACTTGGAATAAATAGATTTCCAGGAGGAAAACTGATATTTTTTTTTTCCTCTGTTCTTCAATAAACAATTGAAAAGCCTGAAAAAATTACTTGAAATAATGCAAACCTTTTGAACTTTGCAAAATGATCTATAAGCTTTAAATATAACCTCAGCTTTCTCTTTTTTTTTTTTTTTTGAAAAGGTGGAGATTTGTTCTTATTAGGAGCTATAAAAAAAGTAGCTGTGAAAAAGCGATCTAGTACTAATACAAGCCTGAAAATATCTAATCTATACCTAGTTACTAAAAGATCAGCTTTATCTCTGCTTGTTTGAAATTTTTCCTACGAACTCTTACCTCCCTGTATTGATCCAAGTCTTGCACTTTATTCAAGCTGTCACTAATTGAAATGTCATTCAAGCCACAAAGAACTCTGTTAATGTTTCCATCAACTACTCGTTTCTGCTTTGATCGGATGAGATCTCCCTCCAGCCATAACACTGCTTGCTTCCTTTAGGATACAAAACCAAATCAATTCATATCAACAAATCTGCATACACATAGAAAACAATATGAAAACGTGCTACTCTTAGATTGCCAACATTCGAATCTTCTGTGCATCTTAATCGGAAAAAAAAAAGTGAATGTCTATCACAAAAAAACCAACCAAATCACCATTTTTCAATGGTTAACAATAACAACACACCACCCTCCCCCCCCGAATCATCAAACAAGTCTGTGGCCATCACAGAAGTGTTACAAGTACTAAAACTTAATTTTACAAAATCCTACTGGGAAAAGAGATTAACTAAACAGGAATTTGCAATGGTATTTTAAAGGCTTTTAACACACAACTTAAAAATTCATATAAAATGATTCTTTTGTATATGTAATGTGTAGAAGTAAATGATGACACAGCACTTTCCAACTTATTAGCATGTTTTGTGTATACAGATACTGTGTAGTAAAACTACAGCTGACCTGCAGAGTGGAAATGGTCATAGTCATGTAAAGTTGAACTGGACTCTAGTATCAATTTTCAGAAAAGGAAATATTATATTCCTTCAGTCAGGTGAAAAAAAAAATTAATTGCTACAACGTGCATGAGCTAAGCAGGCTTTTGTTGATGAGACTGCATTATTCCTCAATAAGGAAGCTTACTGGGTAGGTACCGATCACGATAGTTCCATCCAAGAACTGAGACCCTACTACATATTATTGTAATAAAATTAAATTCTTATAGTGAACAGAGAAAAAAAGAACGAGGAATTAAATCAGGATATACTTCACTGGAAATTTTCTTTGTTTGAAAACAAAGTATTATGGCAAAGCTTAAGAGCCAAGTAGTCTGAGCCAACTGCCTAAATTTGCTCAGTAATAAATGGGAAAGGGAAGCACTTCCAGAAAAATTTCACTACATCCCAACATCAAAAGAAATAAGAAGGAGGGGGCGGGGAGGAGAGGGAGTGCCACTTATTACACCTAACAGAAGTAGCCCAGATAACTTGCTTGAATTTAAATAACTTTGAAATCTTTCATGATTAATTTCATTCACAGTGACAAACTGAGTCAATACATAATTGGGTGGGAGAGTCTACAAAAAAACCTACTCAAACCTCCGTTATTAAACCTCAAAGAACTTAGAGATGAAGCTTTGACATCTATTAAGGTTGGGAGATCAAAGTTGCAAGATTTTACCTTTTTGTCAGGTGCAACTTTGCAGCCCTGAGAGTAAGAAATTTTATACTAGTATGATGCAACTGATGTTAGCTCCTTCTTTCTCAATCCCATTTTGACACTACAGGTGACATTGCTTCAATTTTATCTGACTGTCAAAACAAGCATCTATTGCTGTTAGGACAATAGAAAATTCTTACTGAACAATACTACAGCTTTTAGCTATGAATAATGTAGGTATGAATGAAAAAAACCTTAAGGACCTTTGCCCATCTATACAATCAAACCAAGTATTTGTACACCACTGCAGAAAAGACATGGGCCCTGTTCTTCCCATCTTTCAAGTAAACAGCACTTACTAATCATACTATCTACTACCTTTCTCTCTTAATTTTGCTCTATTGTGGAAGTTATTTTTTAAGAGTGCATCATCCAAGCATCAGCACAGTGTGAAGAAGTTTAATCTGCCTTCAGTGAGCAATTGTGGTTTGTGAAAGTTTGATTCACAGTATTTTGAATAATGGTGAGCCACCTCAAATAAAGGACTGCTCATTTAGTTGCACTGGAAAATGAACAGGAATCCTCATTCATGCTCTATTTCTCTTATGAATTACAGTAATACTCCCTCTTTCTGATATCCTATGGATTTTAAGATGCAATGTCAGTACATGTCTTAGTGTATTTACACAGTATCTAGCAGAGCTGTTTCATTCTCTTTTTTCAAAAAGAGACATATTGGTGGATTTTCTCAAAAATGTTTTTTCTCGTCACAGTGAAAATGCCTCCAACTAAATATCACCATGGTGTCAACTCAAAAATATCAGCATAACCACTATAATAGTAAATGCACAATGTAGAAACCACTATGAAATTAAACTTAATGTCTACATCACCAAAGCCAGTGCAATTTTGTCATTCATTTCCTGTCAGGATCAAACCTTGAATCACCCATTCAAATTACCTGTACATGAAATGTTCTCAACCCAAAGTATACAGTCAATTTTGAGAAGGAGCTATATTAACACCATACATTTGTTTTGCTGAAGACTTATCTCCGAATCAGAAACACTTGATACATTATGCTAGGAATCTGAGAGAGATCATAAGCTGTCCACCACATACGTATTTAATCTTTAGTTAAAAGAAAGGAAAAAAGTATCAATTATACTATTGTAAGATTAATTTTAACTGTCATCATAGGCTATTTATGACATATATAAAGTCTATACTTCCTATGTTAATATTTTAATAAATCCTTACTGTTGATTTAATTTTTTGTCCACATCTAGACTTTACACTTTCAACACATTTGTCTTCAACTCCTAAATCCCCCAAAACACAAACCTGCAGTCTTGAGACCCTCTGCCCCTTAAGGTAACAAAATGCATAGCACTCCAGAGAAGACAACTGCTACTAAGTTTGATTTCAATCCCAAATTAACTAACCTTAAATACACTGCAACAGGCAGTAATACACGATGTCAGTAGACAGAAAGTAGATCCTATAAATAGTGCAAGATGGATAAGGCTGTAGAGAAGCAGTTGATTCTTAGTAGGAAAGAAGGTATACATACTCTTCCAAGAAGTGTTGCTGGGGTCCTATAATAGAGCCTGGTCGACATACTCTTATCCAAGCAATGGCTTCAGCATGTGTGAACTTGTAGTGTTTCATTATGTAACAGGCAATCAGTGTCCCTGTTCTCCCCAGGCCAGCTACAGAAACGCAAATATCAACATTCATATTAAGAAGCCATGAGCATTTCATAATTACCAACTTAAAGTATGGGATATGAGAAGAATTCTTCACAATGTTATTCACCATGTTAATATTTGAAGAAAGAATTTCAGATTCAGTATCTCGTTTATCACATAATTGGATTTAAATGCAGTAGATAAAAGAACAAATATATCATAAAAAGTTAACAGCGTTTTAAGAACACATGCAACAGTGATCACTCTTGGCACTTACAAAATTCTACTTCAAACTTTTTTTTTTTAAAAAAAGGCTGATATTTTAAAATAAAGGCCATGACCAAGCTTAATACAAACTTCATATTTATAAAATCAGTAAAAAACAAAATCAAAGTACCTTTGAGAGGCCAGCACACATACTGTACAAATCACAGTTCAAATACATGTGCACCTCACAACAGATAGCAGCACGTAACTTCTCAGCCAGTGGCTTTTTCTTTTTGAATCAGTTTTGTTGTGAAACCAGCCTATAAAACCATTCACTGCTATCTATATAAACAGCAGTGAATGTTGGCCAGCTTATTATTTTATATATCAATAGCTTAAAATAATTTAACCCATTGTCCCCCAAATCACAAATAGTCCTGGTTTTAAGGGGAGAACAGAGACCGAAAAATTGATTTTTACTATCAGACAAATCTCTTAAGTAGTATAGAGTAAGAATTGATCTCTTTCTAGCCCTGTGTCTTATCTACTAGCACAGCATCCCCCCATTTAAGCCTTATTTTCCCACAAACACAGTATTTGCAGTTACAGTCTCATGGTGGCCAACTATTATTTATGCACCAACAACTACCTAAATGGAAACTCTCTAAGCAGCCAGACATCCTTGCTGACAATTCTACACACAACTACAAGCTCTTTACACTTAACCAATAACTTTCCAAGTCAGAGCAAGATTTAGTTAAGATTATTCAATTCAGGTAAAAGGATGAAGGTAAAAGTTCACAAATAGTGAGATTCCATAACTATATATTGGAAGACTAGATCTGAAGGATCATTTAAAAAGGGTAAGTATTGTTAAAGAGACAGTTTTGGGCTTGGGTTTTTGGTTTTGTTTCAGTTTTTTTAAATGCAAAAGGAATGCAACATGCAAATAGATAACCAAGAACTGTACTATACTAAACTTACATCTGAATAAGAAAACAGTTTCTGAAAATTGCAGGTGACATCTACCAACTACATATATCACTAAGACTTCAGTTCTTTTCTCAAAGTTCCTGAAAATATATAAACTTTCCATAGCAACCCTTTGCATTAAACCATTCTATCACTTCTGGGACAAGCAATTTTAGTGTGGAAGCTGTGCTCGGAATAATTCTGCAATAAAACTACAGACAATACATTAACTCTGAGTTAACTGTTTAACTTTGTATATTCTTATTTAGAAGGGTAGAAAAACCCTAAGAAGAATGAGATTTTTGGTTTGCTTATTAAATGGTCAGATGGAAGACCAAAAATACTTCAGTTTAGCAAGCGCATATCTAAGTCACTAGAAAAGTATATTGTATTCCTTCAGCAACTAAGCCTGAAGAGTAATAATCTACTCCTGCTAATCAGTAGTACCTACTCTCATTTAGTCAATTAGCAGATGTTCAGCTTATTAATGCCAGAATTTCTGGGTTCTAGCCACAGTAACAACTTGTTAGCAAATAAACTTATTTAATCTTTGATATGTTTGTTTATTGTTCATGGAAAAATTATGAATAGCACTATTCTTGTTTCAGATCAGCAAGACATTCGTCTCCACAGTGTCCTTACACAACTCTAAACATAAATTAAGCTGAACCCTTCAAAGCCTTTGTTAATCATTCTTGACTAAGCATGTTTTGTGTGTCTTCTGGCTGATTTGCTGAAATAGGCTGTTTTGAAATACTGGCATCACAATAACTCACATTAACTTGAAATGTGGAAGTCATGCTCCACAGAAAAATGTAGAACAGCCCAAAAGCACAAAGAAAACCTTTCAGTCTTTTGCATTTCCTAGCCAATTATCATAATGCTGTGAAAGCATAATGCAAACAAGAAACCTCCATCAACTAAAACTTGGGCCTTTAAGTGATATTAAGAAAAAAACAGAACAATGAACAACAGATTGTCAGTTACTGTAAGCAGCAGTGTAGGATGAAAGAACTTAATACGCACATGAAAATGACAAATATTTGACATATACTTAGTCAAGTATCATAAAGCAATATTTCACAACCAGAAAGTGTTATTTTTCAAATGCTTTATTTCTGGAACAAACTCTATGGATTTATACTTATTTTGAACTTCAATCTAAGAAATAAGTAAGTGCACATACCTTTACAATGTACAGCAATAGCACCATCAGCATTTTCACAGATGTTCAGGAACCTCTGAACTATACTGTCGCTTGGTGTGCTTCCATCTATGAAGAACAGGTCATAATGCTCAAAACCAGCATCAGTAAAGCGTTTTGCCTCATAAATTTTTTTGTTTAGCCTTATGACTGATGTGACATTATGTTTCTTGAAATAGGGAAAGTAGGCTTCAGGTGCATGAAGAGGATAACCTATAAAAAAATAAAGCAAAACTCATTTAATGTCATTGATGAAGTTCAAAGTACTACTAATCAAAATTGCCCCCAAAACCATTTCTGAATGATAAACATGCTAATACTGAAAATGCTTTAATATTTTAGTCAGAATATGTTAAGTGATATAAAAAAAATTGTCCACAAAATGCTCATTAAGACCACTATAATTAAAAAAAGGATCAGAAAAAAAAATTGAAGCACAGCATGTGTGAAACTGTACTGTCTGCTGTTTAGCCCACTCCTCTCTACAAGTAGAGTTTTATACATAAAGCTAGGCACATATATGAATTCAGAATTTCTGAACAGCTGTTTATGTATAGTCAAGCTGCAGATCAACATGCTTTAAGAGGAAACACTGTGTTTATGGGGAAAATAGATTGGTGATCTACACTATGGACAAGAGGAACAGTCAAAGGATAAACTGCAGTACCAGAAATATTCTTGCTCCACTGTGAAGTAAAAAAGCTTTAGTGCCTTTATTCAGTTGAGAGACAAAAGGATCCTCTAGATGAAGATGGGGGGGGAGGGGCAGGGAGGGAGGTCAAAGACCAACCATACCACAGATGTTTAGGACACTTTCACTAAACAGATGTTCTCTGTAGACAAAGGTGTGATGGAGTGTGTGTACATGCACACGTCTATAGGATGTATGTATGTAAAACGTAGTTTATTCTTTCCCATTAACAGTTAAGTCTTGTAAACAAAACACAGGAACAACGTAGCTACCACAAAAATCAGGTCTGTCACTGACCAAACTTACTGGTGTATTGCCAGAATTTTTATTCCTGTTCAAATAAAGTCCAAAAGCTTCCTCACAAAACATGGGTAATTCCCACAAGTCATTTATGCATTAGTAAATGCAATCAGAGAGACAGCATAATGAGAAAAGTGTAGCTTTGTAATGTGTACTTACACTCACTCGGGTGAGGCTTATTTGTAGCCTTATAACTGAATTTCAAGCATTAGTGTTAATTTAGTAATTTTCAGTTACCTACATGTTAAAAAATAAAACACAGGTTTTCCAAATTCCATGAAACAATGTAAGTAATTTTTGAAAAAATTCTGCCATAAGGGACTGGAACAGTAATTGGGGAAGAAACCCAAACCAACCTAAATATTTAATCCCTGGATTTTGTTTAAATCTTCAGTGGACACTATGCAATTAGCAGCATTCCAGCCATAAAGGAAACATAAGAGAGCAAAAGTGTGTGTGTGTGGGAAGGTAGATATTCAGAAAACATGCTCCCATAACCAAAGTGACATAGCACAAAGAATAAGGTGAAATTCAGCAAAAATCTGACGACTGTAGTTTTTAAATGACTGATTTTCCTTTTAGCTGGACCAAATCTCTACTAACCCTCTGTCAGTCAAGTTTCTCTTTATTTCATTAGAATCACACAGGTTCTTCCCATTATCCCAAGTAATCCAAGCTTCTTTTTAAAGATTTTCCTGGCCTTTGTTACAAAACTCTTAACACAGTCTCCTTTGCTTTATGCAACTCACCTTTAATTCTGCGTACTTATCATATCAGGTGTCAGGTTGCAGGAGAAAAGTAAGGGACCTGAATTTGTCAGGCATTTTGTCACTGAATGAAAGTCACTGACTATTAGAAGAATTGGAACTCTTCTAGCAAAAAATTCCAAAACCTTTGGAATTAAGTTCTATGATCATATACAAAATGTTCACTGTATGATTATTTCTGAAGATAAAAATTTATCTATAAACCTCTATTATCTTCCACTCATTTGTTATGACTGTTTATCATGCTGGAAAAAATGTGATCATAGAATAGCATTAAAATAGACACCATACCATTTTCAAGTTTGCTTTTTGGGTGTGGTCCACTAAATGCCAAAAATTTTCCTGGAACAATCCAGTTGAAGTCACCGTTTTCCACTCGCTACAAAAATTTCAGAAGAGAAAAAGAAAAGCATGTTCTTGCTGCATTAAAACAAAACACTTCAAATGTAATTAGTTAGCTTACCTATATGGGACAAACTAACTAACCATAAGCTGCTTCTCAGAAATCTCTTAATAAAATGAAATGCAAAAAATTTTGAAGTTTTCCAATAAAACCAGAAAGATCCTATACCGAAGATACTTCTCCCTTAGAGGGCTCAGCATTTTAAGACATCTATTTATAACAATAGTGACAAACATCAACATTCTTGTATGTTTTAATCAAAAAAAAAAAAAAAGGGAAAATGCTTCCCTGTAAGGCACTGGCTAAAAAAACCAATTCACAGAAAACAAAAACCAATTAGCCTTCAAAAACAATTATCTTTTCCCTACAGAAACTGGAATTTACATATTGGCATAAGCTCTGATGGGCCAGTAATCATACAAGAAAGGTATAAATCAAATAAAAAGACTAAATAAAAAAAACCTTTCAAACTGTGACATTTTGCATTTCTTGCTCACTTTTAAATGAAAACTTAAAAAATGCTCTGCAAATTCTGTCAGTGCCAAAATTGGAAACTTCTTTGGAAATACATAACTAAAGTTCAAAATTGCCTTTTTTTTTTTTTTTAATTGAAGAGTGCTCATTCCTCATTTGGCAATGCAGTTATTCTCAGCGTGACTTTTAAGGACATGGCACTCAGTTCAACTGCATTATTAGGCTTGTGTTTTTAGCTCTCAGCTCATCAAAACATCCTAATGAGTGAAAGGTTCTGATAATGGACATTACTGTAATCAATTCACCGACTGTTTGCTTAGCTAAGCCCATTAGGCTTGCTCCAAATGTCCTCACACAGCGGAAACTCCTGTAAGTTAGCAAGGTTGCATAAGGACTAGTGAACCGATCTTACTGCCAAGTCAGAACCCCTCGCCCCCCCCCCGATTTATATCAGACTGCAATCTCAACATTGTAGCACCTCCACCCTCTTTAAGTAAGAAGTCCTATTCAATAAAAGTATTTTTGTATTTGTATTACCAGTCTTATTTGTGAACTAAGTAGTTCTTTACAGTTACATGTGTTACTGTGAATAACTTAAATTTTAACCAATCTGTACTACAGATATATATGCATATGTGTGTATATATACTCAATACTACATGCAGACAACATTATTATTATTACTAAAAGAGAGAACTTGAGTATTTTACATCTAGTCCAACAAAAGGGGAATCAGCTGCCTTGATAATGTAGTAAAATGAAAGAACTATGAACATGAATCAGAATTTCCTTTACCCTGCTCCCTTTAAGTCTTATGCAACTTTTCTCCACATAACTACAACATTTAAAGACCTAACATAGCAAAACCCTGGAACATGTAAAGTTTTAGAAATAACACAGGACATATCTGAACATACAAAGTTGACTACAATGTGTAAAATAATAGAAGACATACCAAAAAATGGACAAAAAAATTAATGATGATTCCAAGTTCTTGCTTCTTAAACTCAGACAGCGGGCAGCATAATTTAAACATCATTCACACATACATAATTTTCACAAACTAAAATAATGTTAAGCATTAAACAAGATAATGGGATAGCTTTAGTCAATTATTTTAATACTTTTTTCAGGCAGATTAACACCTACTATATATACAGAATCCTAACAATTCCTAAGCATCATTTGCTTTTAGAACATTTTCCTTTTGTCTATAGAGTAAGCAAAAAAGCAGTATTTTCATACTTTAAATTTTAGTTACTGTTAATTTAATTTCGGTAATTCAGCAAAGGCTATACCAGTTTCTCAATCTAATCATTATGGAAGATTACAGTATCCAGAAATCCTTCTACAAATGCTTTTACATTTTGTGAACAGCTATATGTTATAGTGTACCTATTGCAACCAACATCTACTGTATAGATTTGTGTTGTAAATTAAGTTTTCTACCGTTTATTCCTCTCCTGACTTCACCCTCTTTCTTGAACATTTTTGAAGCATTTCCTATAGCTGTATATATTTCAGACATGTACTGCCATCCATATCTTCTTGCTTGTAAAACAAAACAGTAATTTATCAAAAGCTAGAGATTTAAGAAAACTTGTTTGATATTAGAAATATTCAACTTAAGATAATAAATTTTAAAATGGACATTTTCAGACTACGCAAATTTATTCTTATTATTTCCAAGTTTTCTGAAAATTGCAATAGAGGGGCTGGGGGGAAGACTACTGGCTACAATAAAGTAACACAACTCTAAAAAGAGAGTTTAATATATATTCAAATGTTTAGTATACCTCTAGTTTATATATCTTTCTCCTTAACCAATGCAGCTGCAGGAATTTCAAGGAGTTCCAAAGACAAGGTCCAATACAACTACATGGTTGTCACTGACTTCAGTAAAAACCCTTTCCCTTCAAGTCTTGGAAATGGCAGACAAAGACCATGCAGCTATTCTGGACCAGATGTATACACACCTTCTGTGCCTGTGATTTCCTCTGTATACAGCCCAGATCACAGGTGCAGCACAGGCATATTTTAAAGGTTCTCTGCAGCAACATAGCTTCAGATAACTCTCTACTAGTAGGTGAAGGTGTGTATACTACAGAACAAAGTCCTAGAAGTATCTACAGTCTTCCAGAGTATCCATTCTTTAGTCATAAGAAGGCTGGCAGAACAATGAATGACATCTGTTTCTGGGACTTCATTAGGGAAATATTTTGGATGCATTTTCATTACTGGAATCTCCATATAATGCATCCTTACTAAAAAAAGCTCAAAATGTGCTTCATCTATGTGGCTATAAAAAAATTACCATGTATTTGGGACTAATAGCATCTCAAGAAGCAGCTCAACAAGTCTTGAAAGAAAACACAGATTCTGTGGGTCAGCTGAGAGACCTTGGATCGTATCCTGGGGGAAGGCTGGGAAAGCATGAAAGAGGTCCCAGAAGCCAGAAAGGGTATGAAAAAACGGCAGCCTTATGCGATGTACTGAAATTGCAAGGATATTAATCCTGCCTGTTTTTCACATACAGCATACAGGTTTGGATGTACAGACCTTACATATGAACACTGGGTTTTACTTGAATTAAAATGTGTTTCCTGTATGTTTTAAGTTGTGGGATACTGTATATTCTAACTTATTTTAGGAACAAACACATTCAACTCATTATTAAATGTACAAACCTCATAGTGTTCATATTCATCCACATCAAATGTCTTAAAGTCAAAAAATCCATGCTGCAAGGCCTAAAAGGCAACAAGGTGTCAGTTTATACTGAAATATGATATATAATCTCATTTTACAATACTGTTGTTCAGAATCAAAACTAAATCACTATCATTTGTGCCTTTGGCTTATTGAAGCCTCTATGTTAAGACAACATTACATTTTGCACAGATTAACAACACAGACAACAAAAACTCCAACAATGTCACTAAAGCATGTCAGGCTCATTATTTCCCCTTCAAAGACATTACGATGGGGCATAAGGTTGTTGCATATCACTTAAATGATAAAATTGACTCTCCCCACCCCACTATGTATGTTTTCTTCTGTAAGGCAGATGACAACTTAAAAAGCAATTCCCTTTTTGTCATACACTTATTCAATGATTTCTATGCTGAATATGTTTTCATGCAGTTGGACATAATATATAGAACATTAAGAGTTTATTGATTTTCTATACTTAATATGATACTCTGATTTTATATATAATATAAATATATAATAATATATATAATACCCAGGCACAATGGCATATACAGAATATAGTATTGTGTATAACCTGTATTTTATTATTCGCTTTTAATACACATTCCACTGATAGAATGAAGTTCACTAGACTATATTAGACAGTATTCCTTATAGGACTGAAAGAAGTCAAGTTTAGTATCCCATTACTGTACTATTGTTAAATATGCCAATTTTGTACTAAAGATTTGTGCACGATACCATATTAAAAACAATTCTATGAATAAGGAATTCATAGCCCAAATTTCTTTCAAGGAATAGATGGAAGACAGTTCTGCAGCATATATTTATACTGAATCTACTGCATTCTGAGAAGTATAGACACTACACAACATTCTGGGTTAAAGTGTGATAAAAAACACACCACAGTTCTATGATTTTAAAAACAATAACCACCAGTCTGCCATTATTTGCTACATACAGAGCACCTTTTTTAAGACAAAACAAAACTAGCTTTGTTACAGACAACGTAGGCTGAATGACTGGACCTGTCATGAAACCTAAGATACCAAGAGGTTTCTCTGAACAGCCAATTTTGAAAAATGTATTTCATTTAATCATGGTTGGCTGGCTGCACTCCAGAATTTGTGGCCCCTTGAATTACACGTATATGATATATGTGCATGCAAATACCAAACTTACCCAGAGATTAAGGCATACAGTTTCTGCTCAAAGTATTTTTACCTCTGCAGGTGAACTGGACAAAAATTCAGTCATAGATTTTATGGGAACAAAGGAGGAAAAACTGATTCTCAAAGTCCTTTTGACGTGTTTGTTGCAGATAAATTACAGTGACTGCACTGACTGCTTCAGAGCTTCAGGATCCGTAGAAAGCCACACAAATTAGAGTCTTGCTGTTAACTGACAGCTCCTTTCCCACCCCCTCAGAACTAAAAATATTAAGCTGGATCTCTCTTTTTTCATTTTTTTCAGAAACACTTGGTTTTTTTAAGAATTACAAACAGTCTATAAAGTGTCTGTACAGAACTGTTCATATAGCCTGCTCCCTTCATCAAGATCACTGGGCAATGATGAACAAAATTCAATCTTTGCTTATAGTACGAAGTATATACTATAACACAACACTGACAATTAAGATGTGACATAACATTTTAAAGAAAGCAATATTGGAGCTTAATATTCCCCAGGACCAGGACTGTTTGCTGAAACTGACACGTCAAAACACTAGTAAGATACATTACTTTTCAAATTTTTTTTTGAACAATTCTGAAAAGATTAGTGTCAAACACTGAACTAAGTGTTTTGGGGGAAAGTTGGGGCCAAGTACATGCAAAAACTGCTCAGATTAAATCACAATATACCTAGGTGTCTGTCTCACTTGACTTCATCAACCTATGTTATTCCCTTTTACCAAATGGTTATAAATGACCTATTAGCAGATCTAGTGCACTGCCTTTCACTGTTAAGAACTGCCGCCCGCCAGGCCTGGTGCGTTTACACATTCTGATTCATAAGGTGAAGTTCTGAAAGCTCTCAAAGGCCAGGCCAGCCAGGTATAAGTGTAACTTTCTTCCACTGTCACTACTCAAACACAGTCCTCAGTAACTTAGGCTTCATGACAGCATACTACTCATTCACACACATCTTGCTTTGCAAACATATTTTCTTCACCTCTTAAAAGTCAATTTAAATCTGTTTCGCTAAGGAAAAGTGTTATTACC
This sequence comes from Sagittarius serpentarius, assembly GCA_034782735.1. Classification (NCBI taxonomy): domain Eukaryota; kingdom Metazoa; phylum Chordata; class Aves; order Accipitriformes; family Sagittariidae; genus Sagittarius; species Sagittarius serpentarius. The sequence goes on along the minus strand of JAVKLA010000090.1, from coordinate 27,262,973 downwards.
TTATTTATTCCCTGTAAACAGTCCAAGATCGTAAGATTGTACGTGCAGTTCCCAAATGAAGCATCCCTATAGATATAATACAAATGAATTTAATATACACAGAAATATTTTAAGAACTCAGGGAAAGGCAGCACACAACAGAATATATTCAAGTATTCAATCCCCTCTGAGAACTCTGAATTAAAGTTTGAAGAAGACATCTTTTTAGAAGCTTATTCATGCTAAAGCACTCCCCTACTGAAGATGTAGCTCCGTGTAAATGCAGTTCGATACTGCAAATTATTTTAAGTGCATATTTTACATCAGCTAACTACATGCCCTTTACCAAATTTTCTGCTGTCCTGGAACAGGAAGCATTGTATCCCCTCTCAACTGTGTAAGGATAGTAGCAAACAAAGCAAAACTTGCTTTAACCATTATTAAAGTCTTAATTGAGTTACACTGTCTAACAGAGAAAGGCAAATAGACTACTTGTTTGGATTTCATTTACAGGCTCTCATTTTGATGCCTAATTACAAATGTGATTAAAAATTATCCAGATATAATTAAATTTAAAATTACTTAACCTCAGTTCTGCCACTATGCAAATAACAATTTCTCTTTAAAAGATGACAGGATACCCCAAAGCAAAACATATTCAAGTGGTAAGAGACACCAACATGAAAAAAAAAATACCACCACCAAAAAATAACAGCAACAAATGTATTGTGGAAAACAGAAAAAGTACTTTTCAAAGTGTGTTTCAGACCAGTTTGCATTTTAACAAAATTCTGCCTGGACAGATAATTTCCTAATCACTCATTAAAAAAAATCTTTTATAGTTTTGCTCTAAGCTATCTTATGCAGACTGCTAAGACCTGCAATTTATCAGAATAGCAAAATTTTAGGTTTCAGCCAAATACATCTTTCACCTATAACTGATTCAAAATTTCAGTCTTTCACTGAAAGCTGTCCTTTTTGACAATCTACTTGCTATAAGTAGTATATTTGTTACACTGATATGCTCCTTCAATCCCAAGTACTTTTAAGAGTAGAATATTCTCACCCATTCTTTAAGAGCTGAATAAGTAGAGCAGTTTTGAGCAAGCAGTGTTCATAGAAAATATATTTAAGAAAATGAAAAGCTACAATTTTGGTAGTGTCATAGACAGACTGCTCTAAAAAAGCTTTCAAACTATTAGATTATTAAAAAGTACTTAGCCACAATGTTTTAGAATGGGAACTTTGAAGTGTGAATAAACCTCAATGTCCAAATCCAATAAAGAAGTTTTTAAAAATGAAAAGCCATAAAGTATTTTCATCACATTAGCTAAGCAGAACATACCAAAGCTGTAAAATATAAACTTCACAGACAATACATTTTTGACAGGGGAAAGGTGGATATCATTTTAGCACAAAAGCATTTTAGCAAACAAAAAGGTCTCCTGAGCAAAAAGTCCTAAGGCCCCAATGGGAACACATACATAGCAGAAAATCTTTAAAAGCTGTAACGGTTTTCTGAGGAGGCTGACAGAAACAACAAAACCTAAACAACTGCAAACCACAAAATTAAGTATTTAGAGAAATATGAATGGAAGATAGGATTGTAGCAGACATTCCATATCACATGTTATTTTGCTATAACAAGAATATAATAATTATTTTGTCTATATGTATATAACTACTTTTGCAACTGATAAGGCATCTGATACTGCAGGATTGAAAACAATACTGGGAGAAAAAGCCACAATCTCTAATCCATTAATAAGAAGCACTATGAGACCAAAAGAGAGAAAGGAGAAGAGGCAGGGTGGGAGGACATTGAACTTGACCTAGATGTACAAGATAAGCCTATCACAGTTCCAGGTGTACAGTATTCTTAGCTACAGTTCCCACAGACAGCTATTACCAGTGGAGTGCACATGGATGCTGGCAGTTAACATCTATTGCCTACGTCATCCATGTCTCAAATGTCTCATTTCTGTTGCTGTGCACCTAACCATTGAAGTAGGTGTACTCTGACTGGAGAAAACAGCTCTGCTGACAATTGCCATCCACACACAGAAAATAATAGAAAGACTGAAAGCCAGGAAAATTTCAAATAAGCAAAATTTTGGAATGAACAAATAAAAGGCTGTTTAAACCTAATCCCAAATTCCCAGAAACTCAAAAGAATAGCAGCATTCTACTGTTTTTTTTTAAAGAAATGCCACGCACTGAGTTAACATCCGAAAAACTCACACCCCTATCTGTCTTTTGCAACAGAATGCGATAATGTAATGAAGCCATAAAGAAACACTAGATATGAATGACAGCACAGCATGGCAGTGAAATAACACCTGGAAGCGATGGCTTAATATTACCTAATGCTTCGAGCGAAAGCATGATGTCTGATGAACCATGGCAAATACTGAGTGTAGTATATCAGACCTTGCCATAATCTCTCTCTTTCTCTCCTTCTGCCCCTCAAGTATCTTCTGGTAAGAAAACACAAGCAAATCGTAAAAGTTCCTTCTACTATAATTTGGAAAACAAGAAAATGGAACACAATCTATGCATTTTTTTTTCCCTTAAAGCCACAGACATTTTTATTTTAGCACTCCCAATCCTTTTCAGGATAAATCCAGGAATATATTTTTCCTTTCTAGTTTCCAAAAGTACAACTGGCTGATGAGAATCAATTCCAGATCCAACCCCCTTTCTGAAACTTTACTGCTTTATGCTCCAGAATCTTAAGCTAAGCTACCTACAGGTATTAAAATTTAGGTGTAAGAACAAAGAAATTAATCTGGCGGAACTTTTTATGTATAATCCATGAGGACTCTGCATGCTGGATCTGTCGATATAGTACAGCAATATCTGAAGTACAAGTAAAGCAAGTGCTTGTGGACTCTGTACTAGGAGATGAAACCCAAGTTACTAGTTTCAGAACACAGAGCAAGCAACAAAACGTACTTTGCATAGCTGTTTTAAATATTAAAACATAAAAAAAAGTTTATGAAGCAAAGCTGCAGTGTACCTATGAAGTGACTTTTTTTATATTCAATCTTCCTATCAAATAGATGATTTCATATTATTCCAGAGAAGTGTTAGTATTCCTTTAGAGTTCAAAGAGCATTTTGCAGAAGTATTAGAGAGGACAGATGCTTAATACCAATCTTACTGCCAACTACATGTCTAGAAAGGACTTGAAATACTCAAAAGGAAAAGATTAAGAGTTTATCGTGACCTGATTTCCTAAGTGTTTTAAATAAATTGAGTAAAGTATCTTTTTGTTTACAGGGAGCTGTCTAAGTTATTTTAAGTCACTAATTATTTTGATTCTTTGTTTGTTAAAAGCAAAATCAAAACAAATCTCTGCCGCCCCCCCCACCCCGTCACCTAGATAACTTCCTCCAGGCTGAGGCTATCAGGTTCTTTTTCTATCCCAGAGCAATCAGTTGGAAGTCGTGTGAAATCATTAAGAAGCTTTGTAAATATTTAAAAAACAAATTTGATCTTATTTTCTGAATCCTCCTGAATTAATGCATTTACTGGAGAAAATAAAATAATTAAGAACTAATGCAGAATAGCTAGTTCAATTTCACCATTCTTTGTGTCAACCCATCTTCCTACTGATTTTGTGTAATTTCCAGACCATGGATAAAAATACTGGATACTGTCAGAACTAGTACTAACCTTTACAAAAATCCTGTTAAATGCACACCTATTCTCATACCACATTGACTTAAGAAGTCAATTATATAGCATGCATTTTCTTTCTACCGATGACAGACATACTTCAGAACTTTCAGAGCAATAATTAATACTAATTTTAGCTTGCATAAAATGCAATAGATTCTGAATGGGCCACACTTTGTAGCACAATAAAAACAAATGCGAACACTAACAGTCATGAGGAAGAGCACTGTAAAGAAAAAATACCTTAACTAACCTTGAAGAAACATACAATTGTAGATGCAATTAAAATTAATTCCAGACATTCTTCCTATTTAAACTTGTTCTTCTCCTTTGTCCACTGTATACAGTCAGCATCCTATCCTACAGAAAACTAATGTATGTGCTTAAGTTTAAGACAGTAGTCGTTTTTAATTTAGTGGGACTACTTATGTGCCTACAAAAACATATAGGTGTTTTCACTGGTGGAAACCAAGCTATTTGGATTTCCATTGTTACACCTTTTTGTTAAACTCAGAAGTTTGTGTTTAAAAAAGCACAGAAGAAAAAGGAAGACCTCATTTCATATCAGAATAATGGAACAGAGCACGTAGAGAAATCTCCTGCAGTTTCACAGTGTAGATGCTCTGACTTCTGCTGCTGATCACGTTTCATTACAGTATTCTTTCAGTCTTTTATGGCCAAATGCATAACCACCTTGATTTTCTAACAGTGTTTTACCAGCTACTACCTGATAGTACTCTATTTGCTTTCAAAATGAGAAAAATGTGAATATTTCCATGAGATACAGATGTAGTATGAATCTGAGCCAGCATTAGAGCTGCAAATCCCACATCTGATTTCACAGTTATTGTAGCTGACCTCAATACTGCATAATGCTTTCCCTTTCACCAAACCACTAAACACTGTCAATAACAGAAGTTTGTTTCCTCAGCACTTGCCAATAAAGAAACAAACCCCAAAAGCTACAAACTAAAACCTAGCTCTGAAATTCATGTCATATCTAGAGACTGAATACGATAATACTAAAGTATATTTGCTTTTTCTCTTTATATTAAAGTCATTATAGAGTAGTTTGAGGTAAAAATCTAAAACTTAGTTTCACAATAGGAAACTGGTATTTATGACGGTCTGAAATGGTGTTAGCACCATTTTCTTAAATGGAAGTGAGAAGATACAGTACAAGATCTTCAAGAGACTAGATCGTCACCAAATGACAGTGAATCAGCCAAAAATAAGATTAAAGTGTCTCAAAGACAGTAGTGCCTTATCCTTCTGCTTTGTCTTTAGTTTTTGTATTACAAAAACAAACCAAAAAAAATTCCATATATCTTGCAAGACGGGTATTCTGATTTCCTTCCACCCCTGAACAACATTTGATGAAGCTGTCTTTAAATGAAATACCAGCTGAAGATCTAAGCCGATTAAGGCTTTTTGAGGTCACTGAGCTAGATGAAAGTAGATCAGTTTCCCAGCGATCACTTCATGTAAACATACCTCAGTACTCCACGAAGAATCTGACAATCCTGCAGCTTCTACCTATTGAAAGTTGTCTTTTTTTTTTTCCAAATAGAAGACACTGCAGATATCAAATTAACAAACTTATTAAACAGTCTAGCTGTAACACTTAACTCATCATTGCTCACTGATAAACTCTTGCACTTTAAACTATTCAGAGATAACCTACATATACTACGGAAGTTATATAACATCTGAGTTCCAGGCTCCAAGAATAAATTCAAGTCAGTAAGCACTGAATGCCAATGATCAATATCTCAATCTAATTCCTTCCTAGACCTTAGAAAAGGAGGGAAGAGGCAAGACATTTGAGTTATGTTTTTCATTGTATATAAGAGTCATTTTAGTCCTTTTGAAGACATTAAAGATGTGGAAGGAGTGCAAACTTGCTTATAGCATGAACTTGTTTCTTCACAGTAAGGCTTGACACCAAGTAGATACAGTACCTATGGCAGTGCTACTGCTTCCAGCACAGGTTTATTTCCTTGAGCCTCTTTATCATGCTATATTTTGCACCAGAGATGTCAAATGTCTTAGAATGGACAAGGGAAGAAAATCATCTCAAAGACCCTGGAAAACCAGGGAAGCAGGAATAAATTATTTCTTCCCCATTCACAGCTAACTGAGATTGTCCCACTGCAGGCCCTCATGAGATCTACTTGCCCTTGTCTCTGCCCCAGTAACTCTTAAGCTCCTTATGGATCTGTTCCAGCCTCTTCCTATTAATTCAACTCCCAAATATCTCCTCCCTAACTATCAGACTCCCCTTTTCTTACCTAGCCTCCTATCTTGTCAGGATCCTTCAGTTTATTTCCTCACTCCTCTTTGTCTCACCTCCCGTACAGCTAGATTATGCAGCCATCTTTCCCAGCAGGACAAACTATACCGCAGGTAACAGAATCTGCTTAGGCTCTAATCCAGTGCCAAGACCTGACATAGTCCAAAGCAGCTCCAAAATAAACTTAAGTGCTTTCCAGCCCCACGTCATGTAAGAAAGAACGCTCAAGAAATCAAGATGTTTAATTCTTCTAGCAAAAGTTCATAACACTATATTCCTTCTAGAAACAGCAAGACTCTGCTCAAGAAGATTGCCTCCCTCCCATCCTCTAAAATGGCCAAAGGTTTGTGTTAAAAAAAAACCCAAAACATACCAAAATCCATCCACGCCACAGAAAACCCAACACAAAAAACCACAGCCTCCCAAAAAAACTTTAGTTTTAGCCAATCATTTATCTCCCAACAACCCAGGGCTTGAAACACACAAAGACTGCAGAGGATTTACATTTCAGAAGACTGCCTACTCTATACATTTATTGCCCTCTTCTCCTGAAGCTGACAAACAGAATGAAGCGATTATAGTTTTGTAATCATTTTGACAACTCAGACTGCAAAAACTGAGTAGTCTGTTTGCTGGACATTGCCTTCTTCAATATTTTCAGTTAGTATTCTCTCCTCTGAGAAACATGAAATGCTCTTTGTATATAATATAAGGTCATCTTCAGAAAATCTTGCTGTTTCCTATATTTTTTGACCCCTCTGCTGATCCCAGAGTAGCCAACTATGCTATTATGAATTCAAACTCACAAGGATTTGCTTTGAATAATTATTTAACACTTAAAATGAAACCGGTTTGTGTCATTAAATTTGTTACTATGGCTCTTACCAGCCTCACAAGAAATCACAGAGCCAATTACTTTCACTACTCCCTACCAGTCAAGAAAAAAACAGCATTTTTTATTACTGCTATTATCATCATCATTATTATAAGGAACTGGTTGCAAGGCAAAGGTCTGTAGCCTTTGGTTTGAGCAAACACGGTCATATGAGACTGTTCTGCAAACACACCATACCTCCCAAGTTTTCTGTCTTACAATTTTGGGATATGACAACTAAGGTTCTTCACTTTGTCAGAATCTCTCTTCTACACACCTTCTTCTTTACTTTGGCAGGGGACAAAGGAAACTAAAGACATAGCAATTTACTGTAATTCCAAACACTATATTTCTTTAATTGGTGAACAAGATACAGCTATTCTCAGGTAACACACATCCTCCACTAAGAGTTTTGCTTTTTCAGCAGGTTTTGAATAAACTAAGCTTAAGATTCTGGAAAATTTAAGTCACTTCAGTATTAAAAGCTCTTATATGAAAGACATACTCCTGCCAAAGTTGAACCACTGAGAATGTGATATGAAAGGGAGAATCAGGTGGGTTTTTTTTTTTTTTGACTCCACTAAGATGCTACATAGTAATCCTCAGAAGGAAGGGAAATATTGCAGGGAAATATTTCACTTGTTGCTTCCCCAAAATGATAAGGAGACAGAAGAATGTACTGACAAAGTTTCTGTGTTCAGAATAATAGTGTTTGCTTCAAAGAACTTCTTGTAGCAATTTTCAAATAGCTAAATCTTCTGTAAATGGAAAGGACTAATGTAATTATTTCAAACTGGGAGAAGATCAGGAACCAAAGAATCTAAAAGGTGGAGAAAACTATACATTATTCTTTGTTTAACTTCGGTCATCACTCCTGTATTTTACATCGGATTTAGAGATGTTAAAAAACACTGACACGTTTAAAATAACTGATTTTTTAATGTACTGTACCAAGTATCTTTAACTGAAAAAATATGGATATTAATAGCTCAGTAAAATACTTGGGCTTTAGACAGCTATTGATGACCAGGTCAATGTATAAACTCTCTGCCAACAAAAGCTATCGCTGATTTGATACCTTTTTAAAAAGTGTGTTCAGTCGTTTAAGGTTTCATAGTCAAACTGGTCTTTACATACAAATCTACCATCCCAATAGTTTACACTATATCCAGCTCCTGTACAAGCTATGAGAAGAGAGACAATCTCATACTCCTTTGCTGAGTGGCTGTAGAATCAGATGAATTTGATATAGACAAGATAAAATAGAGAAAATATAACAGCATAAAACCCCTTTCATTCATTTAAATCTAGCTGGTTAGGTACTACATAAAAGATTTGAATTATTTCCAAAGAGTAAAATACGATACATGATGAAGAAAAGTTTTAATTGCTGAATCACAAACATACTAAGAACTATTTTCAAAAACTGACAGTTTGCAAGATGGGACTCTTACTTAAAACTTAATCTAAATGGCTTTATTATTCCAACACAGAGCAAGTAATTCCACCAGAATTAAAAAATATTTTTGCTGGAGATCAGTCATTTTGGTATAATGTCTGTATCAAACATGAAACCCTCTTCTGGGAAGGCAAGCTGAAAAATTTATATTCAGCAAATTCCAAAACACAAGTTATGCCCATTTCTCATGTTCACATACCTAAATGGAAGATATGGTGGATTAGATCCAGACAAAAGTGTTCTGTAAGCTTCTTCTGGTGTTTTCTTCAAGTATATTACCTAAAAGGGATGGGAGGAAAAAAAAAAAAAAAAAAAAATCAGCCCTGAGCCTGAAAAGTCATTAACCACATGTAAACTTCCCCCAGCCCACTAAACTCCTAAGAATGTATAATATACTCCTTCATGACCAACTCCTATGACATTTATAGGTCAGAAAAGACATACCCACTCAAAGTAAAACATTCCGAAATCAACGGAAATCAACAGAAACTGGGATTTCTGTTTTGTGTCATTCCCCTCCTTTAAAAAAAAAAATTAAAAAAAAAAAAATCACATATTGCTGCAACTGAGAGACTTTAAGACAGACTCAACATTGTACTAAGATAAAAACCAGGCATCTATACTATGAGTTCTCTGTCCAGCTTCAGGTGAGTCAAAATATTATCACAGCAGCTGACAAAGAAAACGTTTCTCCACCACAGCTCAATGGAAGATTTTCCAACACAAATATTTTTTGATTCTTAATTGTCAACATCAAACCACTAATTAACAAAAATATCTAAGTTAACAAGCAGAACCTGTTACTATGAGACCAACATATACTTAATGTAACACATTAAGACAAGGCTCATTCTGCTATCACTGAACACTATCACAGCTGCACTGGCTGAAGTAAGAAAGAAATTAGAACACAACCACATCTTTTTGCATTTCAATTCTTATTTGTACAGTAAAACTGGTCCTTAAAATAAATGTAATTTGGAATACATATTAAGCAAGTGCATTATTTACAAAAAGACGACTTAATCCAGTTTGGAGTGGCATACTTCATGCGCACAAATATGTTTTGTAAACAAAGCCACACAATTTTCCTAGCTACTTCCCCCCAACTCACCTTACAACCTACAACACCCCTACATGCCTACTTTTTAGCTCTACACACATTTAACTGTTGAATATAAAGTATTCTAATAATTATTTTCTTAACCAAGACATAGGTTAGTTCCCGATCTAAAAGCTTTATTCGACTTTTGACTTGAGCACATTAGAATACAGGTAAGTGGTGGTCACTCCCAGAATATTTGCAATTTGCTTTATGTCTAGAGTCGTATCTCAAGTTAATGGGATTCTTAGTATTCTGTAAGATGTCAACATGGCAGGTAGATTTTATTGCATTTCTTCCTCAAGCATGGACAAGGCAGACAGAAAAGACAAGATAAGGATAAATCAAAAAACTGACTCACGTAAAACAGTCTGAAAAACTCTTTGCCATGATGCAATGAAAATGCAATGAAATAATCTCTGTTTTTCAACTACCACCTATTTCGCTGCTTTGAACAACTGGTCTAATTTTGGACAAAAGCCCTGTACACAAAACTGATTTGCCTTCAAAAGATGAATTCTTACATGGAGCTGTATTTCAGTCTCAGTCTCCCAGCGTTGCTGCTCCACTCACCATGGTCACACTGATAGCATGGAAGAGGATAATCAGTACCCAAAAAGAGGAACCAACCTCACTTATCTTCAAATGTTATATCTCAATACTGCAGCAGTGTCAACATTGCCATTTCATTTAGCAAAAGTGCCCAAATTACATGTTTCTCAAAATTAATGTCCCTGTATTTGCCCAAACTTCCATATTCCCCCCTCCTTAATCCCTGAAAGCAATGCATCCTTTCCACCATCAAAACAGACCACAATTTCTGTATGAAAACCATTCCATTTTTCCTGTGTTATCAGAACGACTGTTTCTAACTCAATTATTGGACTCTCTGTTGTTGGGGTCAAACCAGTCATTACTAATATTGGAACAGATTGAGAGATTTAGTTATGTATTTACTTAATTCAGAAAGTAGAGGGGTCCATTTCTTCTTATTTTTAAGCTGTAATCATCTGTCTACAGCAATGATTGTTAACTAATGGTACCAACTTCATGCTTTCAACCCCTGCAGCATAGCAATGCTATTCTGCTTTCACAGCCATTTGTAAAAGATTCTTTTAGTCTGTGAAAGAAGTCTCCTTTGTATTTCCTTTATAGTGTCCCTCACCATAAAGGTTTTGCATTTAAGAACAATACATCCTGTGCAATAGATTTCGGTGGGGGGTGTATTTCAGAGAAAAATACTGATTTTAATCATGTCAATTAATGTCAATAATCATGTCAATTAGCTCACATTTAAAGCCTAAATTCCTGCTTATAGTGAAAAGGCCCTTAGAGGGTAGTTCAGAGGACTTCAGGGAAAGATGAGTTTCCATTTTACACAGTTAGGGAGTCAGAAATCTGAAGCAGGGGCAAATTTGTACTATATCAATGTTTTCCCCATGCTGCAGTTTGTATTTCACAGAAGTCACGGTACTTCAAAGCTATCTCTGCTCAAGAATCAAACACTGCTAGTTGTCTGTCCACAAAGCTCATAAAAGTTCATAATAAAGACACCAGGATGGAAACAGGAAGAAGGTATTAAGAATAATGCAATAACTCAAGGAGGAAGGATAATGAAATGGAGAAGGAAACACTACAGTACATGTCTTCAGTACTTAAAAAGTAGTGATATCCATTGAAGAAAAACTGAGTAGACTGTTTTCTGACTCATCTTTATCAATGAAAACTCAGCAACTGAAACTTGCTTCATTTTTTTTAATCTGATGAATCTTCAGAGTGCTTTCATTCTGCAACATATACAAATAAATAAAAAACAACACAAAGAACCTGAATTGAACCTGTATCTAAGAAGTAATGTGAGTAAAAGCCTTAAAAAAAAAGCCCACTTTCCAGATAGTAACTATTCTCTTACAAGAGTTGTTTTACAAGGGGCAAGGTTCTCCTTCCTTTCCCCACTGTCACTACTATAACTCGTATCATGTGGCACTGCTACCTGTAAAAAACAGATTCGGCAAATACTGAAAATTTTCAATTTTTTTTTTTTCTCTGACATTTCCATTCTCATGTTCTCAACTTCCTGAATAATGATGTGGTTGAAAGATAAAGCTTTCCACAGTTGGGACACTATGCAGGCATACGACATGTAGCAAGCAACACTGGGCACATACACACTGCCAAGAAAATTCATACCATATATCCTAAAAAGTTTACAGAACAAAGAGGGAATTAGTATTTTGCAAGTCCACTTTAACACTCATCCACAATACTTCATATACAATTTGGATTCATTTTGTTCCCACCCGCACCTGCCATTTCCAAATTATAAGTATATGGAACAGATCCACCCTAGAGCTACTAAGTTATCTCAAGAATTCTGTGAAGCCAATCTAAAGCAATCTGAAGGAAAGTGTTGCTTGAAATAGCAGAGGCTGTACACACTTAAGTAATCGAAAAGTCTTTGTACTTGCTGACCCTCCAAGCGAGGAATTAGAGATTTGAGTAGTGTGCTATCTTAGATTACAAAAGAACAAATCCTTAAACCTTCAGGTAGGGCTGAAAAGTCTAATTCATGTTTTTAAATTAGGGAAAAACTCTTGCAAGCAAATGACTGAACATGCCGTAGTAGTTCACTATTACCCAGTCACTTACTGTAATAAAATTACGAACTCAAGAACTCAACAGCTTTTCTCCCTTACTGGCATTACAGAAGTCTAATAAAAGCTATTACTACCAAAATACACACTTAAAAGTAATTGTGAGAAAGAAATATGACCAGCCCATCTGCTACCTACAAGGAAAACGAAAAAGAGCTCCCTAGATCTCTTTTCAGTTTGTCACAGTATGAAAGCATTATGTTTCACTAGGACAGCTCAAAAGTCAGATTTTGCTCCACTAATCAAGTTTTGATCTTTGAATAACTGGAAGAGAGAACTACAACTTCTACAAGGGTAGAATTAAAGGTCTAGGTTTACCAGGAGGAGCAAGTGTCACGTCTATGTATGTTCTCTCTTCCCCCTGCTCCATTTCTGTAGAAGTACAACAGCAGTCACTGGTTCAAACAGACTAGTATTCCTCCTGCTCTTCTCCCCCAGGGAATACAAACCTTACTAGGTAGCAGAGTACACAACCAGGCAGGGGTTCCTTGGTTTCCAACCAGAAAAGAAACATAAAAAAATACCTTAAGAATATGGAAAGAGGGACCCAGCCCCATTCATTCATATGTAATCAGACAGCAGAAAATGCACTCTCCTTCACAATTTCTCCAAGAATGAATTCTTTGATGACAAGCAGCGAGTTCATGTAATCACTTCAGTACAATCCAGTTAAACCTACTCCCTCTCTCACCCCTTTCACCCCCAGAAACTACTAAGGACAAATTGAGTCAAACCAGGCTACTTTAGCTTTGGTATGCCTGAAAGTACTTGTAAAACTATTTTGAAACTATTTTTAAAGATTTCTTTTTAACTATTGTGGAAGACTACATAAAAAACTCCTAACAACTAAAATAAGCCTCCAAACAGATGAAGGGAAAAACAAAGCAATACTAGCTTCAAAATAATCTCTGTGGTGTCTGGTAAGACTTTGCAAAACCTAGTAGCACCCTGTTTCTGACATGACTGAACTGTCTGTGTTGTAGTCCTGGCCTTTTAGGAGGAACCCTGAACAAGAAGTCTGCATGTTCTTCTGTTCTTGTAACAGTTTAAATGTTTTTTCTTCTTAATCTGAATTTTATGACAGAAGTAATCTTCGCAGAATTGTTAAAAGCAAGGACAATAATTTAGCAAGTGGACACAATTAGCCCAAGTGTATTGAAAGTCCATTGTAAAAAGCTGAAATTCAGAAAACGCATCTTCCTAAGATGCGATTTACAAACAGGCAACCTACTGCCGATAAAGTTTTAAGATTTCACTTTTGCATAAATTTATGATTCTCATTAAAAAATATTTTAACAGCTATAGGGCATTTCAGTACAACAGGTCTAAGAAGCTGTTTAATGGAACAATCTAAGTTGCATAACCACCACTGGAAATCCATTCCTAGAACCTGATCCACTATTTTCCACGTTTCGTTTTACACTTAGTATTTTAACACCAGGACAAATAAAAAAAAAAAACCAACCCTTCTCAATTAACTTTCACACATTGGTAGAGTTCATAGCTATAAGACTTTCTGGTCTCAAAAGGCTTTTATAATCAAAGAAAAGACAAAATCTAGATGACTTTAAATCAAAGTGTACATATATTTCTGTAATAATTTGGATATGCAAATTGTGATGAATCAAATTACACACAGTTCTTTCACTGAAGATTATGATTAGACTCCTTCAGGTCAGGAATCGCCCTGTCATGTAACCCAAGAGTGTACACCTACTGTATCTGACTGAACATAGCATTTACAGGTAAAATACTCCAAAACCACAAATATTATTTCTTGAGTGTGAAATGAATATACCTGGATTACAAAAGCTAAGCTTCTGCAGTTAAAAAATAAAAATCAGATTGTGTAGATCATAAATAACTTTTTAGAATAAATAAATATTCTTTTTATGAATTTACTGGCATTAGTATCAATCATTACAGAACAAGGTGAATGAACTCCTACAGCATCTATAGAAATCATTCTGGGATGACATACTTATGTAACATATTGGATACCTTTGTGCAAACTGTTTTCCAAAGTTATACTAAATTGAGGTGAATTGGTACGTGACTGTAAGGTATTTTCAAAAAGAAAACGCATACTTTTTTGTACTGGTTACACGGCATTAGTAAAAAATTATTCTCGGTACACAGTAACTTCAATAATCAGAAGATACTTAAAACATCTACCAGTCTGACAGGAGAATAACTTTTAAATGCAGATGTAGATCACTTGCATATGCTAGAAATTAAGAGCTACAAGCAGCTTAAAACAGGCAGGGTAGGATTAAATGTGCATGCAGTTGTGGCACACTAATTTACCTTACTGTACACAAAAGCTACCAGCTTATGTGATGTCCCACCTGATATCCATTATAGAGCACACAGACAATCATGCCATGATACACATACTATGTGCTCCCCATCTCGACTTTCTTCAGAGGGATTTCTGCTGCCCTCCCCCTGCAGTGCGCGCCCTTATCCCTAGCTTTAGCTGCTGAGCAGCTCCTTCAAATAAGGACTACCAGACTGCTCCCATATTAAGTCTTAAATACTGTAAATATGTCATAGTCTTACTTAGCTGATCAGCCTCTATTTGGAGTTCTATCTTGCACCTTACGTACCTCCTTACTTTTCTGTTCCTACAACCTGGCTTTACAAGAAGTTCTCTTCATGGACAGTAGCGCTCTCTCCTTTGGCTCTAGCCAGTCCTGGTAAGGGCCTTTTAAGCTCTTATCCACTGAGAACTGCTACTTAGTTGAGATAGTCATATAACAGTAACTTGTTGTGGTTTAACCCCAGCCAGCAACTAAGCACCATGCAGCCTCTCACTCACTTCCACCACAACCCAGTGGGACTGAGGAGAGAACAGGGGAAAAAAAGGGTAAAGCTTGTGCATTGAGATAAGAACAGTTTAATAGAAGAGAAAGGAAGAAAGTAATAATGACAATAATAATAAAATGACAATAATAAAAGCATTGGAATACAGAAAACAAGTGATGCACAATGCAATTGTTCACCACTCACCAACTGATGCCCAGTTAGTTCCCGAGCAGCGATCCCCCCTAGGCCAACTCCTCCAGTATATTTACTGGGCATGACGTCCCATGGTATGGAATACCCCGCTGGCCAGTTTGGATCAGCTGTCCTGACTGTGTCCCCTCCCAACTTTCCAGTGCCCCTCCAGCCTTCTTGCTGGCTGGACAGGAGAAGCTGAAAAGTCCTTGACTTAGTCTCAACACTACTTAGCAACAACTGAAAGCATCAGGGTGTTATCAACATTCTTCTCATACTAACCCAAAACACAGCACTGTACCAGCTACTAGGAAGACAATTAAC
>JAVKLA010000090.1:27214696-27247507 GCA_034782735.1 Sagittarius serpentarius | reverse complement strand
TCATACTAACCCAAAACACAGCACTGTACCAGCTACTAGGAAGACAATTAACTCTATACCAGCCAAAACCAGGACACAACTGCACAAGGGGAATAAAAAAATAAACTCATCCTCTTTGAAATGCCAGTGTCCTACCCTTTCCAAGGCTTCTAAGGTGTATCAGAAGGTGAAGGCAGGATCAGACAAAAGCAATCCAGTGAAGGCAACTAGATGCTGTAACCTACGTATGTGCTAGGTGAATGTTTTCTAGCTATAGGCTTAATTAGACCAGCTTTAAAACATGAAGCGAATCTTTAACTATGGAACTGGAGATACAATGATGCAAACAGAAAACAAAAAGTAGTATGAATGGAATGACTGAAGTTCCTTTACAAAGTACAGCATGGGAATCATTACTGAAGACGCTACAATTTGGACAAATTTTGGATCTGAAGGGACTGCAAAGCTTATAACGATATGCTATCAAATTTGGAGGCTCCTTAAACAGAATATAAAACACAGAATTGGAAACTAATTCCAGCATTATTAACTATAACCTTGTATGGTCAAAAACATCAACAAACTTAGGACATTGTAACTCATTTGTTCTTACTATTCCTTTTGCAGAGTTCTTCCATCAGGTCTACTCCCAAGGGTTAAAAATCTATCCCAAAGATTTTTAAAATTAGAATTTATCCCCAGGTTTTTTTCCATCTTTAAAATTAAATAGATCTTCTTTCTCAAGAGCATTTACAGACTATCCTCATACTTCTAGTAAAACATTTTGTTTAATTACAAGAATCTGCAACCTGCATTCTTTCAGTATTATCATCTGCATTTATGGAGCTTTGCTTTCAGCATGACCTCAGGCCTGAAAAAAATATACAGCTTTCACACAGTATAAAGCCTGACTTCACAAACACTTCCAGAACTCAGCTGACCATGTGCATGTCAGGTCAGGACCAGCAGCTTATTAGTTTGAATACTTTATCAGTGTAAAACATGCTAACACAAAGACACTTTTAGTTTTCTACAAATGTACTCCAATTCTGGACAGTGAAGCAGGAAGGTGAAATTGAAGTTTGAGCTACAATGCTATGAAGACACACAAATGGCTGTGGAAGTGTTGTCTTGGGACTATCAAAACTTACATGGTATCATAATAAATTAGGCTTGTGTAACTAAGACAGCCTTGTGTATTGCATATTATCTCTAATATTAGAAAGCTGAAATACCTCAGTTTTTCCATTATTCTGAGTAGGCTATGAAAATTAACTGAGAAAAGAAATCCATCCAGTAATCACTATGCCTCTGGTCTAGTAACTTTAAGACGGCCTGTGAGAAAAAGGCGTCTTCTCCCCCGTATGAATCTCACTACTGCCATGAGCAGCAACTGATCCTAAGAAAGCCAAGTTTAGAGGCAAGTTTGTGGTTTGCATTTTTGACATTCAGGAAAATGGTATCCTATGGGAAACATGCACATGATCCGCCAAAGCCACTCCCCGTGTAGTAAATGGAGTTTAGTGCCAAAGACAGGGCTTCCCTAAAACTCATACAGCAGAATTTTCAGACGGCTTAAAGAAGAATCAAACGACAATCTGCCTACCCCGCTAAAGGACCATCACTTGAGATGCTATTTTACACATAACAGATGTCTTTTAAGGAAGGTTAGAAGTATCTGTGTGACAAATAATACTTACAGCATATGCACCTATTAAAAATGCCGCATTTGCTCGTTTCCGCTGGTCAAAACTGGTATAGTACACTATCTTCTTTCTTGATAGACTGAAATACTGTTAAAAAAAAAAGACAGTATATTTACTGAGAGAAGAATACACTTTAAAAATACTTTAAAAAGTCACTTTTCCAAAACTGAAAATAAGTCAGAAAAAATTCTTATAGAGACATTCTTAAAATTAAAGGAGACAAAGTTACTCATACCATAAACAATCTTCTTACATTATAGATAAGAGTGCAGGGAAACAGACATTGTATCAGGGCAGATCTCAGTTTCCTTTCCAAAAATATCCTGTAAAATGCAGTTGAACAAAGATGTTCAATATAAAATACTGGAAATTTTTTTCCAAGTTTAGGTATTTGAACAATAGCTTATGAACACTGATTAAAGACATTGAAATTTTCAGACTAAAACACCCTCCTAAATGTTAAATCTCTTTAGCATGTAATTCTGTGGAGAAGACAAGAAAAAATGAAGCAATCAATCTTACAGGCATTTTATAAGTTAAATGCCACTCTTCCATCTATACTACCTAAAAATGGGGTGACAGACATCTTTAGAAAGCTTCAACAGCAAGATTTATAAAAAAAAAATTATTGCAAAAATGAAAAGCCTGAAAAAAAGGCTACGCAGAGACAAAACTAGTAACATTTGCAATTCTTCTTTCTTTAGGAAGAAGCCTGTCAGAATCCTGTGGCCAAAACTCCCATTGAAAACAAGACCAACAAGCACCAGAAAAAGAACAATAATGACAAACTGCAGCAAAACTATTTAAAGCTAGAGAGAGATAAAATTGGCACTTAAAAATGGCAGGTTGGACAGATTATTGGATTATTAGGTTTTTTTATCTTAATGAATAGCTACACCTTCATTATATTCTGCAACACTATCACTCATGTTTTTCCTGACAGATTTCTACAGTACTACTACAGTTCTGAAGAAATCAACAGACATAGTGGATTCTGCTTCTAAATAGTTGAAGCACATTTCTATTTTTAAAAGTTGCACATTTTATAAACTGCCTTTATACCAGTGCTGCTGTTACCCAGCTTCAGGTTTTTAACTCCAATTTGACAATTCTAATTTACTTTCTCTTCCTGCTCTTGGCACTGATGCCACTTGGGGGTGGGAGATAAGGTAACTGCTACAGAATTGCGTTTTATTTATTTAGTAGTGCCAACTGTATTCCACTTCCACAAACCTGTAAACATCGACTCTCATCTTAAATCTTGTTGAAAATTTTAGGACAGCTTTAACCACAGAATCAAATGTTGCAAAAAACCCGAATAGCTGATAAACTCAGGAGAAAACCAATGTATGTATCATAGTGAGTGTCTTACTCCCACACGCACACACACCACACACACCACCATCTTTAATAGCAGTTCTAACTGTGCATTCCAGCCTGGTCTTATTACTCACAACTTCCATAGGTGAAAGGAGTGAGAGTTAATGCAATAGAGTATATCTAAATAGGACTGTAATTCCTGAGATAGCTGGTTGCTATCGATGGGAAGAGGTTGTATCTTGAGACTAACAGCAACATCTCCCTCAGTGTATATGCAAACATACAAAGCACAAGTAATTATTTAATTAGTGAAGCATTCAATTATTATTAAAACTTGACAAAATTAATTCCAGTATTTTCAGATCCCTCCTTTCTTCCCCCTCCTCAATTTTTTAATTTTAGTGTTCTCTAACTGCAATTCCACCCATGATGTGTAGGTGGGATAAGATTACAGTAGTTATGCAACAGTAACAGAACTTCAATTATAACTTGTTGACTACTACTTATTTAAAGCTAAGTTCTTTGCAACAGTTTACAGTTCACCTGAAATACTATTTTAAACTGCAAAAAGCACATTCTGCTAGCTAGCCAGAAGTAAGTTCTATATAATAAGACCACATTTCTTGTTTTATTTTACAGAACAGATTTTTTCAATCATATGGGTATATCAAGTCACTCCAATTTTGAGACGCTTTTGTCAAGATATATCCCAGAGGAATATACTCAAAGACAATCTTTTGAAAGAAAAGCAGAGGTCACATGAAAAGTGTCGTAGGTTTTGTTTCAGGTGATAAAATTAATTCATTAGGTGTACGAGGGGGTTCCAGAACACATTCTTTTCACTGTGAAATTAACTTTTTTTTTTTTAATAATAATAGATCAGGTTTTGTTTCTTGAAGACTTCGAGAGATTTACTTGCACAGAAACCAATGACAGGCTTAGAAGGTGCCATTGTGGACAATTACTAGATTGGTATCTGTTTAGAATCACCAGATTATTCAACAGTATTTTATTTAATGGACATGGTTTAATACACTTGCATTGTTCAAGCACAAAATTAATGCAATGTGTTTAATAAGCCTGGATCGATGCAAATACTATTTTTAAATATATACACACACATGTATATATAGGTAATATGTACATATAAATGGCAGTGAATACATGGCTGGCAAACTGTTCATAGAAAATGATGTATTAAAACATGTACACGCAACCCTGCTGCAAAATCTAAGCTGTCCTAAAGTAGATGCATGCAATTACTATAGCTCCATGTGTATGCCCGGTAGCTGATTCATACTAAAACAAAAATAAACCAAACCCCTCTGTGATTCAGCAGCAATACAGTTCGCATACAAGAAATGTTAACCCCATAGTTCATAAGCCTGCCAGAAACTTCCCTCTGCTGCCTTTGATCTTCCATACTTGTATCATTTATCTCAGCACCACTCCCTCTCTGATTACCTATGGTTCTGAATTTATTGAGATTGTGTAAGGCTATACACACAGAAAACAGGGTTTTTTTAAAACAGTTTTTACGAAATCTTAAAAACTTAAACAGAAGAAAAAAAAGTATTTTTCATAAATGAATCACAGTTCCTTAGTCAAGCATTTCTTCCCCAAACAGAATTCAAATAACAAGTAGGAAGATAGTATGGCCAAGCATTTTTTTCTTTGTTTTCTTGCTGGCTAGTCAAGATCATCTCCATAGCAATCAGCAATCAAAACATTACACACAAGGTCAGAAAGGTTTTCCTGTAAAGCATAACTGGGACTATAGCTCCAACTTTCTCAGCAAATGGATATCTGAATAAATTCTTCAGCTCTTCAGAACAGAACTATTTACTATTTATAAAATCAGTCAGCATAGAGTTACAATAATTTACTTTAAAATATTGGTCTGCTATTAGCACATTTCAAACTGGTATCCTTCTCCTTCCCAACCTGCCCCCAAGAAAGGAGAGGGGAAAGCAGAAGACTGCCTCCATGCCTAATTCTTCTCCCAAAACAGAAATAAATAATTGAAAGACTTGGAGGCGAAGTTTTGTCGGTTGCTTTGTTTTAATGAGATCTTGTACTCTCATTTCTCCTGTTCCTATTCATACAAGTTTTAAACTCAATAAAAATCTGTCTTAAATTCCTTTCGAGACACGACATCCACACAAAAATTATCACATTTTGCGAATAATGTTTTTGTGCCACGCTTCTTTTAAAGACTCTTCTTAAGAAAAGTACATGAAGTGCATACCCAACCACATGTATACCAAATCATGGCAGGAGTCATCTGGGCTTAAGCACTGTGATTGCCTCAGGGTCCCAAAAGTGTTGCAGTATGGCAACAGCAACCATCCTGCAGCAGAGGCTGGATTTCCAGAGAATGATAGTCTGCAGTGCCTTTTATGATCAGCCAACTCCTGCTGTCGGTCACAGGGCACAGTTACCCTTAATGGAAGGGTGTGCAAGCAGCAGGTTGCCCAACAGGACTCGCTCTCCATGTTGTTAGTCCAGCCAGCACTTCCCATCTCTGTAACACTGATCACAGGCTGCCTACGTCCCCCGGTGCCACATGAGAATTACCATACTTCTGCTGCTGCAGGTGCTCATTGTATCAATGCCTTGCCAGCAGGTAAGTCACAGGTCATGAACTTCTGTCTTACACACACTTGTTCAGGCCTCAGGAATCCTCGCGGGAACATTTATAAAGGACAGACATGAGAAGGTGAGGAGTAGAAAGATAGAAACTGTGAATCCATAATTCTCAACTAGCGAAGCTGAGCAGTAGTCTTTTGTAGCTAGGCTTACAGTACACATCAGATGCATGCTTCAGCCCTGGGATTTGGTCTTACAAGCCTACTTACCCACTGCACATAGTATCCAAATTAGGACAGAGTCTGGCATATATTTTAACTACTAGAGGAGCAAAGCTTACATTACCAGGTAGTGGCCTACCTCAGGGGTAGGGCCAATCAGCCAGACTGGAATCTATTTATGTACAAGTTTCTATACCACTCAGGCGGTATTCCAAGCTTTAGCTGTTTGATTTCAGCTATTACTTTCAAGTGGTTGCTCTATCAGGTTACCCTTCTCTATTATGCACTAGTAGTTTAAATTAAGCTATTCAGAATTAGCCTCTGGTAAGGTAGCAGCAAAAAACAGCATATCCTCCCAGCTGAGACTGCAGCTAATCTACATGAGATTTCTCTGTCCTGTTCCTGACCACCTGTACTCTTCACTTAGCACTGCAAGTGTGCTGAAACAATATCACAGTTCGTTACATCAACCCTGCAAGTGTTAGAGTTATTAATTCGCTTTCAGTTTGGCTCCCCTGTGTATTTTTTACATTATACTATACAATCTTTGTATCATCATGATTACAAGCCATTTATAACAAGCAGCTTGCCTCATTCAATGCAGATGATGGTCTTGTAACGATAATAAAGACTGCAGAGACATTCCTGATTAATACTGAATCATTTAAAAAACAAAGACAAAATAACCAAGTCCTGAGGTATTTACTAGTTGTGTTCTTATTTTCTGGGTGAAACTCTTGGTACCTAGGGTCCAGTTTGAAGGCATTCTAGTTCAACTATAGAAGTACGAAGGTACACTTTAACAGTGATACACAAGATTGTATTCAGGTCCCAAACTGACCACAGTCTCAATTTGAATCTGGAAAAAACAGAACTAATCTCTCCAGCTCTCATAGGCTGAGTGAAAGTTAGAATAGCAGGTTTATTATTGGTTCTTCTCTGGAGTAACTGCTTTACAAAGCGAGCATTCTCCACAGTCTTTAATAACTCAAATATAAGGTCACAAACAGCAGAACTAAGGTTAAAAAAAATAGATTCCTAGTGAGTGAGCATCATTGGTCACGTGTTTGAATGGGACAGTGACACTGGAAAATAGGGTGATAAGGTAAACGCATTTATAAGCTCTATTTAGTGTTAACACAGAAATGGCAAATCCAATGTTTTCCCACTATGAACATAGGCATTCAAAATTAGAAATACCAGAGTTTAATTTATAACTAACTTTCTGTATTAAGAAGCAATGTAAATTTTCACTAGAAGCATTTTTTTTGCAAAAACGTTACAGCAACTCTACAAACTCCTTAATTTACCCAGGTCAGCAAGCCCCTGGAAGCAGCGGATAGTGTGAATCAACTTGCACAATGGCTTCATTCGTGCAGCAAACAGTCCCAAAACATAACGTCATTTTTGATACAGGAATCCTCTTAATGGGAGCCAATGTTACCACACTTGCTGTCCCATTTTCTCCTTCTGTCAGTGACAGGTCTAATATTTTATATTTATAAAGATTTTAAATCTGTAATATTTAGCAAAGGTTCTCCTTGATATCTGCACACAAGTGATATTAATTAGTACTTTGGAATCAAAACACCTATTTCATTTCTTGCAGTCGATAAATTTTCTATACAATGCTGCAAACCACTTCTTCCACAGGCATTTTGGGACCAGGTTAAATCTACAGCTATGTGCTCAGTGTACTGTGTCTGGCTGGGATGGAGTTCAGTTTTCCCCATAGCAGCCTGCATGGTGCTGTGTTTTAGATTTGTGACTAAAACTGTGTTGGTAACACACCAATGTTTTAGCTATTGCCAAACAGTGCTTGCACGGCATCAAGGCCTCCTGTTTCTCACTCTGCCCCCACAGCAAGTACGCTGGGATGGGCAAGATGCTGGGAGGGGACATAGCCAGGACAGCTGACCCAAACTGACCAGGGGGATATTCCATACCATGTAACATCCCACTCAGCAATGAAACTGAGGAGGAGCCTTTCTGAATTAGCAGTTGCTCATACACAGGCCAGGCACTGGTCTGCTAGTGGGAGGTGGTGAGTGATTGCCTCTGCACTATTTGTTTTGTTCCCCCCCTGTCTCTCCCCACATCTTATTTCCCCACTTAAACTGTCTTTATGTCAACCCACAAGTTGTTACTGGTTTTGCTCTTCTGATTCTCTCCCCTGTCCCACACTGGAGTTGGGGCAGAAGTGAGTGAACAGCTGCCAGTTGTTTAGTTTCGGGCCAGTGTCAACCCACATTAGCCTGGTGGTTTTATGACAGGACAGTGTTGTTAGAACAAAATTCAGTCATGGTGATCTTCAGAATTAACTGCTGCATTTACAGATTCTAGACAACTTTACAAAGAAAGGACCAACACCTTGCAGTCAAAAGAAAAAGCTAATGTGCTATCCAAAGAAGATATCAGAATTTTCTACCTCTAGTGAAGAGCAACTCAAAATTGCCTTGAATCAAAAATCATTATATGGAAGCAAGAAAGTAAGTAAGCTTCTACAAATTAATTGATAGGGAGTGACACTTCTCCAAGACAGAAAAAAGAAGCCATTTTCATATGTGTAAAAACGCATTTCCCTAACACTAGAAGCAACATTTTGTTAAATTGAATGAGATCTAGAAGTTTTAACTTTTCCACTGAGATTTAGTTTAAATAGTGCGATTTCATGGCCCAGGTTTTCTGCTTGTTCATGGGTGTGAGGTTTTATGTTTGGTTGTTTTTTTAATACCTGGTTTTTCAGTTATTCATACTAGCATGCCCACTTCATTAGCTGCAAACCCGTGAAATACCCAGTGTGGTTTTTGTTACTATTGTCTTGAAACTGTAAGGTTATGAAAAAAATGTGAACACAGCCTTCAGTGCCTCACCTGCTAAGCAACAATGACAGCATATTCATATTTTCCCATTCTTCAGAAGGAAAAGAATCCAGAACAAAGAATAACCTTAAAGCTTAGTAGTAACCATCTAGATAATGAGCACCTAACAACCACTTTCAAACTGGATAATACATTTTAGTTGAATTTCTAAACACAAAAATAAAGGAACATTGTTTTTAAACAAAGCTTACCTTTAATTTCTTATTTAGTTTACAGCAGTATCTATATAACATTGCCAAATTTAAAGGTCCAAAATCTCCATAGAAACTGGGAGAAAAAGAACAAAAAAAGGTATTATTTATACAAGACTAAGCAAATTTCAACATGAATATTGTTGATAAAGCTGCAAATCAGTAATTTTGGGGAGATACCAAGTAGCCAGTATATATGGTACAACAGATAAGACCTTTACCGATTCATTTAGGAGGAAGACAGTAACAATTAATTTGAAAGCATTTGTAGTTTCGCTTTAAGATGCTCCAGTAACTACCTTTCCCGTTACATACACACACTAACTACAGAATTTTTTCTTCATCCCTTTATAACCAGTCTGGTTTTGGCCAAAACTACAGAGTGAAGAACTAAAGACATGATCTACTCCCCTTTAAGCCATGCTGATGTCATCCTAGATGAACATTCTACAACCGCTGAAGATGAGAATATCTCATTAGATACTATGACGAATAAGCTAAACAGAATTTCTTACGGGTAGTAAGATTTATTTAACAATGTCTGTCTTGACCTCTGTCTGAAATTTATTTCTTTGTATCCCATCCTCCACTATTCCAGAGACTACATATTACATATGCACTTTATATATAACTGTTTCCCTTTCACCCTGCAATCCTCTTTTCTCTAGGCTGCTCTTCCAATTTATTATTTATTTCATGTCTTCTGATTGTTCTTGTTTCTCTCTTCTAGATTCTTCTTAAACATCCATACTACCTTTGAAGCAGCAACCACTGTCCTTAGGATAACAGCTAGGAGCAGTAGTCTGTACAGGAAAATCACTGCACAATAAAAGTTCGTTCCTAGTAGAGATTAACAGTGCTTTTCCTAGCTAACCTTTCACATAGGCACCTTTACAAGTAATAGCAGCCTTTATGCAAGCAACTTATAATGACACCTTCTAGACCTTTCTCTCCCCCCAACCCATTCTGCAAAATTGCTCAAAATTTGAATTGCAAGCTTTCTCCAATATTTTTCCTTTTTGTGTACAGAAGTCTTTACCTTGATGGTCTATGAAAATTTGTTGATACACACATTATAAATTACAGTGAAAATGGACTATAACTTAAAGTGGTTTAATCTGCTCTGCCTTAAGTCTTTTATTAAAAAGATAGGACACCTTGCCTATCGACAAATGAAACAGGCCATCAGTATCTGAATGCTTGTTATTTGGGGAATGACAAAAGAAAAAGGTAACTATGTTCTATGGCTTTGAAGGAATAAAGACCTACTGAAATCAGATGATAAAATAGGTGGGTAGTACCTTTCAAGCTTTCTTCCCTCATGGCAGAGGGTTTATTTTTCAGGAAAGTTAATTACTCTTCAGTTAAACATAAGAAAACTTTTACTTTGAGGGCCGTCAAACATTAGGAAGAGGTTGTTCAGACAGGCTGTGGAGTCACAACCCAATTGTACAAGGCTCTGAGCAACATGGTCTTGTTGACCTTGCTTTAAGCTTGTGCCTTCCAGCTTCTGCCATTCTGTTATTCTAAGTGGACGCAACAACGAAGTTGGAGTTCCCTGTCTTTTTGGCGCTTATAACTTTATTAATAGCTTCCTCACCCCTCACATTCTCTCAAACAAGAAAGCCAAGCACAGTGCAGAGGGACAAGTATATTAGTCTGATTGCTGTCTAGGATGAGTAGCCTGCCTGCCACACCAATGCCATTTCAGTATCATCTACTTTACAATATCAACAACATAAGCGTTAAGATTCAGTTCAACACTTCGGTACAAAATATTATGACATAATGCTTAATTACAGAAGCTCATTAGCTGGGTCAAAGACTAAGCTGTCCAACTATTAGGATTTTAGTTAACTTCTGTGCAACCTACAAATAACTGAATTGGAAGTTAACTAACTTAGAACTTATGTTCTAAGAAGGACAAGTATGAGTTATGACAAATAATAAGCTAAAGCTGGAACTCTAACAACACTAGAGTTAATGTAGCTTCTAGAAAAGCTACACAGAAGGCTTACTAACATCTCTTCCTGTTCTGCTGCACTAACACCTGCTCCAAATTGAAAAAACCCCATCTTGTTCCATTAACTTCAAACTATTATTTCACTTAAATATATTACAGAAGAGTAGCATTTAAGATTTTAAGATTATTTTGTGAAAAATACTTTTTAAAGTATTGTGACAAAGCATGGAATATGGTAGTTACTAGAATCCAGAATACTTTTTTTTTTTAAACCAGTGTGAGCAAAGTAGCATTGATCAGCTCCTGAACACACAGTTTATCTAAAGCAGTGAAGAACTACAGCCATGCTTTAAGATAGTAAGTTTTTATTACTGTTCTTTTGCTGGAAGTACATCAATATGAAGTCATATATCCACTTCTACTTTTCCACATGATTAAACTCAAAACAAAAGTGTAGGGGAAGCACATTAAAATGAATGTACAAATCAATTTATCCACAACAGATTAATTACTATTTTGGTGGGGATAAGGATAAAATATATTTATTGAGTCTATCCATGAAGTAATTATATTTCTACAAAATAAAGCTATTCAGATTCCCTCAGCCACCAAGCTAAAAATTTAAATCTTAGACTGACTATTTCTCCATCACTTACTAGCATTAAGTATGCTTGCTTCTCTTAACACAGAGGAGGAGGCGGGGAAGTATCAGTGTTTAAGACTCTGGTACTACCACTGTTTGTCTATGCTGCAGAAACAAGATATTTCTCAGAATCCAAACACAATCGTAAAGGAAAGGCAATTCTGGTCACTGTTGCACCAGCATTATTACCCATAAACCAAACACTGGCAATTCCCAAGTTATTTACATAACACCATGTGGGTGGTATAAACCAGCCTTTGGCTTCGCTCATAGAACATTGTGGTAGGTATGCGAGGGAGAAAGGTTATTTGTTACATGTGTATTTTAACTTCATCCACTTAATATCTCTAAATTGGAATAAGCCTGAATGTCCTTTTTTTAATGGGGCTAAGTGAAAAAAGTGCTTTACAAGCCTCCAAATCAAAGAGTTCTCTGAAATACAAGGCTCAGTGTTGAAGTCAATGAACTCTGATCTACAAAACCCTTCTTCAATTTATATCCTTAGAACTAAATCCAGTTTCTGACATGTTTAAACATGGTTTAATAATAATCTTATGCACCCTCATTACTTTTAGTATAACAGGCCATTTTTGTACTTGAGTTAGAGACACTCGATCCTGACTCACCTAGGGAATTTTCTTAAGAACAGAATTTTGACATGGAGTTAAATGTAAGTTCAAGATGGGAAATGGGGGCTACAGGTAAAGGGGAAGAAATGACACACTAAGTCATCATCTGAATAAAGATTTTTATCTGGCAAAAGCTGAAGATAAAAAACAAAAAGTCAAACCTTATTATATGATAGTCACTGATAACAATCTACCCAATACTATTTTAATTCATCTCTTTTACAGGTAATAGACTTTCTTTGTATCTAGATGTTTTAATAAGCATTTATACACAATAAGAAATCAGGACGCCTCTGAAGTTTAAGCCAGTTAAGACAGACAGTCATTTACAATGGAGGTGGGAACCAGATATGAGCAACAGAAGGCAAGCATAGTATTAATCTACATTTAATTATATTTTGTTTTACTCAATTACTTAGATGATAGCTTAAATTATTCTTCCCCCTCATCCCATGGAAACTTGCTATCCTTATGCTTCTCAAATTAAGGAGTAGCAAAACCCCAGAATATACTAGATGAATATTTAAGTACTCTACTTCAAAAATACTATCATAATGCTACCTGGAAGCAGTAACATACACTTGTATCTGTAGTCTCCTTAGAATAGACTCCTAGAACCACTCCTTCCTATCAGTTCTTATAGCATAAGGTCTGAGGTATTTGCTGTACTGCATCATAAGAACAGTCATCCACCTAGTAAGGCCAGCCCATAAAGAGCTCATTTCTCTACTCTGTCGTGCAAGCAGTTACTGTACATTCTTCCAGGGAATTTAATGGTCAAAGAAATGTAGTCCACAACTCTCCAGGACAGCAACTCAAGGTGTTTCTGACTGCAGTTCCAAGGGATGCCACGTGGAGGTGCCATGAGTCAGCTCAAGCCTTGGGCACCTCTTCTGAATGCTGAAGTCACTTTTTACTAAGCATTTGAATACCACTGACCCTAGTACAGCAGATTGATAAACAGTTCTCGTATCTTGAACTACTGGATGGAGAGCCTGGTTTTAATGAAGGAATATTATAGCCTGGCAGATCTTGAAATGAATTGATAACCTCCATATTAACATCACAGTCAATCTATTTATGGCCAAGATCTCAAGTTTTCTTTCAAAGACAAATTGAACTACTTTACCTCAGAAGCCTGATACTTTTTCCTCAGAGATGAATACACCAGAGCAGTAGTTTTACACCACCATTCTCTTACAGTTTTGTGATACACCAGAGGTATAGATGAAAGGATAGGAGATTGCTATCTGAAAAGCTATTTCAGGATTCTTTTCTTCATGACAGACTAGCGTAAGTTCAGTGTTACTGCTACACTGAACATGAGGCTATGCATGCATTCTTACCAGGCTGCAGACATTTCAAATAGTTTGCATATGGCCCAAAGCCTAATTACCACATTGGGAAGGAAAAAAAATAGGAGAGATGCACCAAGTCAGTTCTAACAGTGCAATAATGCTCAGAGGGGATGATGTGACTTGCATGGCAGCTTACTCAATTATTGGTTTAGTAACTTGAAAACAGAGGCACAGTTTAACAATTACAATCATTTTCTGGCGTATCCACCCCAGAATTTGTAGGAAGCTTGCCTTCTTGGAGACTAGCAACCATATAAAGTCATTTTTCTGCCAAAACAGGAGCAAGCCAAGCTTGCAATTACTCAAATCAAAAGATTAACCACAAGAACTTCAGGAACCAGCAGAAATACAGCTTCTTAACTGCAAAACTATACTAATTTTTCAGCATTTTACAAAGATCCAGTTTACTATTAAAATAGTGAGGCTGAATTAGAGTAAGAAAAACATTCTCCACTTGCTTTTCTCTCCCTCTTTCCTAGGCTGGATTACTGGAATGTTTAGGTCAGTGGACTACAAGGCCCTTGCTGCATGTGCTCTGAATCTAGCCATTAAGCAGTACAAGAACCACCTATTGCAGAAGTGGCCAACTGGCTACTACAGAAAAATACTTCAAATCATAAGCTGAACACATCTTGCATGCAACAAAATTTCTCAATGAAAGCCAAGAGGATTGGTCCACACGTTCATTTCAACTTAACTGCTGGTCAGGAAATGTTACCTCTTCAGTATTCTTTCTCCAACTCCTGTTTCCTGAAGTGTGTTTCTCCTTCCTCCTTCTCAAGCACATAAAAAACAGGTGGCATGCTCAATGGCACAGTCTCCCTGCTTTAGCCCCACCAATTCCAGTAACATGTGAATTGCGAGGAGCTTTTTCATCTGGGCTGCGACACAATCCCTATGTCATGGTTTAACCCCAGCCAGCAACTAAGCACCATGCAGCCACTCACTTCCCCACCACCACCACCACCCTGCAGTGGGATGGGGGAGAGAATCAGGGAAAAAAAGGTAAAGCTTGTGGGTTGAAATAAGAACAGTTTAATAGAATAGAAAGGAAGAAATTACCATTGACAATAATAATAACAATAAAGTGACAATAACAAGAAAAGGTTTGGACTATAGAAAACAAGCGATGCACAAGCCAATTGCACACCACTTGCCAGCTGATGCCCTAGCAGCACTCCTCCCACGGCCAACTCCTCCAGTTTATATACTGGGCATGACGTCCCATGGTATGGAATACCCCGCTGGCCAGTTTGGGTCAGCTGTCCTGACTACATCCCCTCCCAACTTTCCGGTGTCCCTCCAGCCTTCTTGCTGGCTGGGCAGGAGAAGCTGAAAAGTCCTTGACTTAGTCTAAACACAACTTAGCAACAACTGAAACCATCAGGGTGTTAGCAACATTCTTCTCATATTAACCCAAAACACAGCACTGTACCAGCTACTAGGAAGACAATTAACTCTCTCCAAGCCGAAACCAGGACGCCCTAACACTTAATACTACTTCGGGATTGCACACTTCTGTAACAGACAAAGGATGATGATACAGCAAATACAACCCTAGAAACAATGTATCACCTCACTGCCTGCATATGAAGGTAGGAATAATGCAGAGGCTCCGGATTATGCAAAGCACCAGGTACTCACTCCATTTCCCCTTGAATGTTCCAAATCCTCCTCAGGATCCTGATTCTTCGAAATCCAACAAGAACTCATAGATCCAAATTATAGAAAATTAAACAGCTATTCCAGATATATTCATTTTTGATACAGTGCTCCTTGACATCAAGAGCAAAGTATCAGTGAAGAGGTTCTCCCATAAAAAAGTTGCCCTATAGAAGAATCTTCAGGTCATGTTAAAACTATGGAAAAAAAAGTCAACTTAACAGAGGCCAAGTTTCTCATAAGTGGTTTCCTATTTCAAGCTACACTCCCATCCAATATAAAACTAGAGCCTAGAAAACAGATCTGTTTTATCCTGGTACCCTTTTACTACAAACAAAAAAAATTCTGCAATACTTCTGGCAATTGCTTTTATCTTTTCCAAAGAAAGAAGTGAAGACAGATACACTAGAGCCATGTGTTGGTATAAAATTTCTGAAACTGCTGGACTGGAGACAACACCACAGGTGTTAAAGGACAGCAGTTTACAAGTTTCAAATACAGAATTATGCTAGTAGTTCATGTCTGAAGGAAAAGTTGACACTCCCAGTTCTTAGATCTTCTGATTTTCTTGTTTGCAGTGAATTTAAGATCTCTCATTTTAAGAAACAAACCAAAATAAAGCTGAAATACTATTGTTAATACTCATCTGTAAGAATCAGACATACAAATGCTGTTACTGGGATATGAACTTTTTCTGCTCTGTATTTACATTCACATTGATAGAAGTTAGAAGTTGGGAAATTTCCTAAATTTTTTTTTGTGGGCTTCAGCTTACTAAGTTATCTTGGTCATTTGATAGTCAAGTTCAAGTCTTCAAAAGCTACTGATGTGAAGAAGGAACTCCCTGTTCTCTGTGAAGCAGCAGCTCTGTTGTAACAAGGCAAAGTTTAAGGTTTTTTTCCTTTCAAATGATATAAGCCACAGAACGATGGAGAAGTTCAGGTTTCCCATGCAAGTACTGTTACTGGATAGCCACAGAAAAGCAGCATTTAGCCAAAGTAAAATATAAACAAGCTAACCCTTGCTCTTCTCACAGGAAAGAGAAACTGCTTCTTTGCATATACACGTGCAGTGAAGAAACAAGGCCTACAAGTCAAAGTCCAAACCGTACTCATATAATATTGTTGTAGCTAAGCATCTGAGAGTCTTATTCTACCGCTGCTGGAACTCTTAAGAAGTAGCTAACATTCCAACTGCTCTGAAACTTGAACTCTTAAGAAGTAGCTAACATTCCGACTGCTCTGAAACAGGCAAGTAACATACCATGGCTTGAAAGACAGCTTTAGTGTAAAAAAGAACAGAGAACAGCATATTAATTACTTCTATAGCTGCTCACAAGATGTCAGAAACTAGATCTGCAAAAGCTGCTTATACAAGAGATCCAAAGTCAGAAACAAATGACTGAATAAAAATATGATTTATGAAAGCTGTCATTACAATTTATCAGTAAGATTTCAGTTTTTCATTATCTAAATTTTAATTCTGAGAAAACTGCTCAACAATAGAAAGGACATAAGAAGTTGTTTTGATAAAAATATGTGAAAGCCAAGTTAACCAGTCAAGTGTAGTATTCTCAACCCAGATCTGCTTACTGAAAGGTGAAACATGAAAGACGCTATTCTTAGAGAATAAAAAGCTTCTTACTAGTGCCTAATTCATTAATTGAGGTCTTGCCAAGGCAAGGCTTGTCTATTTGCCAAATGACAGTCTTCATCAAGCTGGATTATTTCTCATTAACTCCATTTTCCTGAAGTAAGTTACCTGCACTACATTACCCTGAAAGATTGTATTCCCTTATAAGCAGTAGTGGAGACTCTCAGGAGGGACCTCAGAGAATTTCAGAAAGAGACTGTTCTGTTTCTGTAAGATTCTGTCAATCAAAAATGAGAATTCAGAAGTGAATAAATTCATTCAGGTTTCTTTTTCCCTCAACTGAGGAATTTACATACCATTTCCCTAGCATAATAAGTGCAAGGTTAAATTGCAGCACATTTAACTAAAATAGTGACAGTTCTAGTAGCGAGTTCCTAGTCAGCCAGCATTTGAGATGTTCTTGAAAGCATTTAAGACTATCTTTATTATTTTTAAAAGTGTGAATTTTTAAATAAGACAGTGGTATGAATTCATTAGAACAGCTGACAACTTCAAGTGAAAACTGAAGGCTAAAGTACTCAAGATTACATAACCACACTTAGTGTACAATGCAGTGATAAATCACATGACAAGCTGCAAGAGCAATTCAGCATTTATCAGACCAAAACTTCCAAAACCATTAAATCTAGCACTACAGCTGTTTAATAAATGGGGTATACTATTAACGTACACTATTACTTCCTTACGTCCTTTGAGAGCAGGGGCAAAAAAGGGAAGCAAGGCAGTGAGATTTTCAGTACTATGTGATCCAATAGCATGCTCTCTGTAATCAGACAACCCCAAACCTACACATTCATGAGGTTTTCAGATCATATATTGCTTCAGTGAAAGCAAACTGACACCTCAGTAAAGTCAGCTAAGTAAATTTCTGTAACACTTCATACTTAAGTGTTATCACTGAAGTTAAAAGAGTAACAGCCCAAGGAAAAGCAGTTTACTTCCACACACAATGAAGTATCTCTGTCTTGTCACTGGAATGATGCATCTAAACAAAATTAAGTCAATAAACAGTTGTATTAATGAAATTACTTATGTACATCACGGGTGCTGAGGATTTTGTGCCTGAGTAGACATCTCCTATCCTCCTCCTTGTAACAATCCGAACAAATCATTTGTTTAAAAAGCAGAAGTGGCCATGAAATTATGATCAACAAGAACAGCACAGTCAGGCCATTTTGAATAAAGACTCTGGAAACCACTGTTCTGGGCTACAGCACTTCAAAACTCACTTCCAAACATTTATTTCGCTATCATGAGACAAATATTTCTAACCACTTTCTCAGAAAGAAGGCTGCATTTTTGAGAAAATGAGAAGATCTGATCTGGTGTATTAAAGTTACACTCCACTACTATGTACAGACAACCCCTGATGTCAGGCCCCTCACTTTGCTCTGCAGCCTGTGAAACATAACAGACTGATGTCAGGCTTGCTGATGAGCACAAGGAAAGGTGAAGCTATACTAAAATCAGTATTTCCCCAAGAACCAAGAGATTTGCATTCTATTCCTCATTTTGTCTCTAGCTTTCCAATTTCAGAAAGATATTAAAAAAAATATATAAAATGGTAACCCTACTGACATTTGCTTTTACTTCCCTGTGACAACATAAACTTCCTTGGAGATGAGCGGGAAAAGAGGAAAAAATAAAAATAGAATCAGGCATTGTTTTACTACCAAATATTATGTATACCGATAGTGATGGGTGCTGCAATACAAGTATCAAGGGAAAGTTTAGCACTTATGTAAAAGAGTAAGGTTATTAAACAAAATTCATTCATACCACCTGTTAACAGTCACTTAATTTCTGCATCATATTATGTTTTAGTATTTTAATTTGAGAGCACAAAAGGAAGACTACTATTATAGTATCAGATATAGGATGATACCTTTAAAAAAGACCACATAAATTAGGAACTATCAATTCAGAAAATACACCATGAGTTACATATCCAAAGTCTTTACATGTACCCTAGAAGATAAAAAACTTTACTTCTTTCCATTATCTTGTAATTATATCTGGTATCAAGTTACACCCTGATATGCGGTTAACAGGTAATTGGGTTAAGGAGCATACTGAATTTCCTTTACACATGTTAAAGGAAATTACTTCCCTGCCCCCCACCCCCCAAAATTTCTCAGTTTTTTTTTTTAAATATGATACTGTCCTCACACAAAATACCCCAGTTACAGTCCTTTGTTAGTACAATCATCTGTAACTAACAGTACAGAACTTCTCCCCCACCCTCAAGATCAAATCCCACATAAGATTCCTTCACCCTTCCTAGAAGCATACCAAGAGTTAGAAACAAAGTACCTGAGGTCAAGCATAACACGTAAGTCTTAGAAGAAATTTTTCTTTCATTAAAGAAAGCGGAACATATTCATATAACACAAATTGCTTCTCCAGTTGAATATTTAATATTAGGTCAACCTTGCCTTAGGGTACGTCTGACATCCCTTCCAATCTAAATTAGTTAATGATCATTACAGAACCTACTCCCAACACAAGCAGTTAATTATAAAAGTCAACTTTGGGAACGAATCTTTGGGAACTCCAGTAGAAGACACACAGCTTAAAATAATGAAGACTCAAAAACATGTATAGAAAAGAAACACTAAAACTGTAAGCTGTGGTAAGCTAGAAACCAAGGAAGATTGTTTTACACCTTCACAGAAGCAGTACTGAAGTCACCGGAGAAGGAAAGGAAGAATGGCTGATGCTCACAACTTCTTCAACTCATATGGAAAGAAAGTTGTAAGATTACGTTTTTTATTTCACCTGTGCTGCAGCAAACCCCTTGACAAGCGGCTAGACATACCATCACAGGTGAAGCAGTTAATCTGGGAACACAGTGTAGAGCAACTACTTTTTAACCACAGCACAGCGTGATTACTTTATTTGTTTAGTGTATTTTATGTCCTTAATAGCATTCACAACTATAATCAATTTTCCTTTTGACCTTCTCTGTGCTGTCAGCGTCTTCCAAACACATGAAGCTTTTACTTCACAGAAAATACTTTTTCTGCTGCTCTAAAGCTACAAAAGCTAACAGGAAGTGCTCTCCCAAAACCTTATGCAGACTTATAAGAAAAGTTGCAGATGTTCTTCAAAAGCACATTTAAGCTTTGCATTCTTATGATTCTGTGTAAGAGGTGACCGCTTCATACCCTCTAGATAGGGAAACACATAAAACAAACTATTGTTTCATCTGTTCATACCAAATAAGTCTTCTGTTTAAGACACCATATAGTAAGATGTAATTAGTCTTAAGAGATCTTCTCCACCTTATAAACAAATCTTACAAAGCTCAGATATCTTTCCCCTAGCTCAACCACAATTAAGCCATTTAACTGGCCTTCTAGCTGGTTTTGTGGGGGTTTTTTGTTTTGTTTTTTTAATAGCAATCTTGTTAAACTAGTTTCAGCTAATGTATAAATATATTCAGGCTAACTTTATACTCGTGCTTTGCACAACTAGCTAAACGGGGCAAAAATATTCTGTATAGTATTAAAGTGTGTTGGGAAGAGTCTCAGGCGATCACTTTGAGTAAGCAAAACACAACGGATCCCAACACTTACTTTTCATAGACCAGTTCCTCATCGGTGCAGAAGTAGTGGGTATTCACGGTACTTTTCGGTTTATTTCGTAAAGTAGCAAAGTACAAGCGATCTGAAAGACAGATTAGGGCAACAGCGTAGGACGGACGAAGCAGCCAGCCACTTCCCCAGGACACGCCTGTCACCCCGCCGGTGGGCGCCGCACCCGGCGGCCCCGTCGTGCCCCGCCGCGGCCCGGCAGCGGAAGAGGCACCGCTGATCCTTTTTCTCCTGCGTGATCGGTGGCGGGAGCGCGAGCACCCGCTCCGCCCGCGGGCCCTGCCCACGAGGAACGCCCCCCCTCCCCGCTCTGACCGGCCGGGCACCCCTCGGGAGCGACTTCAGGAGGGCGGGGGAGATTTCTGACCCAGAACACAGCACCGCATAGCAACAGGTGCCGGCCCCGCTTCTTACCGGAAAAGAGAGGAGGAAGGAACCGCTTAGGCGCGCCCCGCAGCAGCCGAGGGGCAGGCAGCTCGCGAAAGCCGCAAGGCAGGGGACCGAAGCCGAGCCAGGCGCGCGGCAAAGCCCACGGAGCCGGGGGGTGGGGGGACGACACACGAACGGGAAAGAAGCCAGCGGGTTTCCTTTTTGAGGGAGACTCCGGCGAGCGGGACCCCCGCGGGCAGGGGACCGGGAGGGCTCCCCAGCCCGTTCTCACCTTTCACGAACTCCGAGGCTCCCCCCAGCACTTCGGAGGCGGCTGCCGCCGGCTCCATCTTAAACAGGGCGCGGAGCAGCGAGGCGCGGGGCGGCTCTGAACTCATGGCGCTCCCGGGCAGCCTCGGCGGGGCCGGGGCGCGCTCGCTGGGAAGCGACCCGTTGCCCGGAGGGGCCGCCCGCCAGGGGCCACGCTGCTGGGAGCGCCGCTGCCGCAGCCCGCATAGGAACTGGAGCGGAGACGAGAACTAGCTCCGGGACACGGCGAGCCGCCGAGCGAGCAGGCGGGCGCCCGCAGGGACTTCGGCTCCACCCCGCCCCCAGCCAGGAGACGCCCCCGGATAAAGAGGCAGCGGTCTGTTACCAGGCGACCGGCGGCGGTCTAGCAACCGCGTTACGGAGCCTTTGTTTCGCCCGGCCCGGGGCCGAGACGTGCACGTAACCGGCCCCCCTCCCCGGTCCGGCAGCCCCGCCCTCCGCCTCACGGCGCCTAAGCACCGGGCAGGCAGCGCGCCAGCGCCCCTGATCCGCCCGGCAGCGGCTTTGCACCCGGCACAGCTCCGCCCTCCGCCTTAGCCTTGCTCTCACGCCCACGTCCCGGTGGAACACGGCCCTCTCTGCGCCGGGGCAGCGCTTCCGCGGCCCCCCGCCGGAGGGCGGCCCGTGGCACAAGGCCCCAGGGAGAGAGAAGGGGTCTTGAGGTACAGCTCGCAGGGCCTGGGGCGGCGGGAAGCAGACCTGAGCCGGAGCTAGCACCTCAGCAATGAAGGTCCAGTTCAGGATGGAGGTGAGCGAGTCGCGCAGGCTGGGCGGTAGGCCGCCCCAGGGAAGAAGGTAAGCGCTTCACAGCGCCGGCACTTCTCTCTCCCCTACC
Organism: Sagittarius serpentarius; assembly: GCA_034782735.1. Lineage (NCBI taxonomy): Eukaryota > Metazoa > Chordata > Aves > Accipitriformes > Sagittariidae > Sagittarius > Sagittarius serpentarius. The sequence continues at coordinate 27,225,581 of JAVKLA010000090.1, read as the reverse complement.
TGGGACACTTTGTAGTGCAGGGCCCGGCCCGGCCAGGTCTGCACCACCGTTTAGCCTGATAGACAAACAGACTCACCAATCAAAAGCTGCTTTCCTGCATCTCCAGCCAATGAGCGAGCGGTGCCTGGTGAAGAGAGGGCCGCTGCCGGGCGCACATCTCGAGCGGGGTTCTCCCCAGCGGAGTCGCCCCTCGCCCAACGGCCGCGCTCAGGAGCCCCCGTTCCCGCCCCCGGGGCTTCTGTCACCTGCTGCGTCCTCCCTCAGCCGAGGAGTTGTACCTGCCGGGGAGGATGGAGGGAAACCAAGATCTCGGGGCAGCCGCTCGCGTACAGAAAGGGAGGAAGTGCATCTCTATAGCATGAAAGTTTCTTAACGCACCGGTTCGAGCTGTGGGCTCTTCGCTTTTACTGAGAAGTCATCCAGCAGTGAGGAGTTTCACGGATGCTTCTAAGGCTGTCGTATAGCTACACAAAATTACTTGGAGCTTGATGTGTTAAAAAAAATACTGACTTTCTGGTGGGTCATTTGCAAAAGCTGAATTAGCTTGTAGTCTGCAATTAACTTACTGCCAAAGAAACAGAAGCATTGAAAGTGTTAGAAATGCTTTTCTTCTACTACCCTCCCCTTCAGAAAAAATTAGTAAGTGCCAAACAGAGCAAACGGTCCATCTCGTTTTTGCAACTCAACAAGCAAAAGGTTGCAAAGGAGAGGTACCCTGAGGAGAAAAAAAAGATGCTATTCTTCCCCTAAACAAAAAAAACCACCCTTGAAACACCTTAAAAAAAGTCGTAATACAAAGCAATATGAAGCCCTGAGGTCCACATTATTATCACCATGTTTTCCTAATGCTATAAATAACCTACTGTAACTACCAGTTCATATAGTTAATTCCAGTGTATCTGCAGATGAGGCTAAACACGAGTGTGAAACACTTTTGACTCTTCAATTTTTAATCTAGTGTTATAAACACTGGGTAATCTTTAAAGCCTTACAAATATGTGGAAGTACTACAGAAAACACTTGTCTCGTTCAATTGCTTATTTATTTTTGGTATGGGTTCTAAGAATTTGTACCTGTGTTCTTACATTGCTCGTTTTTCCTTTTTTTCATAGCTCCAGAACTAATCTTAAATGTGACTATCTTTGGGCCTGGTCCTGTGAACTTAGGTAAGAAACCTCATTTTCAGTAGTAAGTACTATTCCATACAACATGTTTGCAAGACTGGGACCTTAGTCTTCTGTAACAGCAAATTAAATAAAGGTTGTTGGACAGTATATGCTTTTCATGGAAATCAATGTGTTTTATCTTTTCCTATATTATTCTATATGACTTTCACTTGTATTTAACCCTTAATTAAATCAAATATTTCATTTTTTAAAGAAATCAATGTATTTTCTCCAGAACCATAGTTTTTTAACACCATTTTTCACTCAAACTTTCACTACAGTTCAATGTAACATACATTTCTAACTCTGTGCTGCACTCTACTTCAAGGGAGTTTGTATGAGCATACTCCAATTAGCTTTAACAAAGCTATTTTGGGCAACAGAAGCAAAGATGGAGCAGCGTAACAGGCTAGCTATTCAGTATCTAGAATCCCTTAGTACATAGTACATGTGTAAAAGCCTATTATTTGTGAATTCATCCAGCTAGGCTAGTGAATCTAGATGGCAAACAGGACCAGAAACTGAAGCCCCACTGTCAAATGTTGTTTGTATACTGCTTATATACCTTTACAAATATTGTTTTGGTTGCATACAAGTTCTCCTTTGTGGCAGTTATGTAGAGCCTTTGTAAGAAAATACTTAATCTTTCTCTTCTTCCCTGTAAAAATATGTACAAAATAACCTCCACATTTTTTCAGTTCCAGTATTGTCTCATAGCTTTTACTACGATTATCTAACAAATTTCACCTTGTAAAATGCTAGCTTTAAGAATGTTTTCACCTCATACAATTTTGTTTTTATAATCAATTCCAGTTTCTATTTTTAACATTTGATGATAGCAAGTATCAAGGCTACAGTGACATCTTGTGGCATTTTTTTAACTGTAGGTAAAGAGCAATTTTCTTGTAGTCCTGTTGCATCATTTTAAGACTATATCCTGATTTTTCCAGCAAGGATTTTTAAAATATATCTTTCAGATACCATTTTTAAAATTGTGTTGCGTAAACATTAATTTATGTAGAACATTCAGAGGTGGTGTTAAATCTGTTTAGACTCCAAAATATTTCCAAATGACATCTAGATAATCGCTTTGAAGAAATCATCACATGCATATTATTTTGTTAAAAATATAGATTCTCAGTAATAAAGACTCTTAAGGCACTTTTATAACCATCAAGGGATAAAAAAGTTACCAGCCTTTAAAAAATAAGCAAACAAAACTCTTTTGGTTCCTAAGCACAATGATTTATGGTCAGAGATGAGGTCTTGTCTTCGAATTTTCTTTGCTATCTCAGACTAACTGCTTAAGGCTGTGGTTTTTGATGGCTTTTTTTTTCCTCATGAGCGGGCCTTACCTAAATTAAGTGAATGTATGTGCCAACAAGTACACAGTTTTTTAAAAATGAAATCTTGGTGCTGCTCATCTGTGTGCAAACTGTGAACTTACTTTAGATATCTAACACTGAAAAACTTGGTCAATAATCTGAAAATAAATACATTGCAAAACCGTTTTATGTATTTATTTGACAATTGTACAAATTAAATTTACCAGTATAACAAAAGCTTGTTCTATTAATTCTTTCACTGATACAGAAGAACAAAAAAACCAACCAATGAACAAAACCCAAAACAACTCCTTCCCCCCTACAAAGAAGCAAATACTGAGATTTGGCTGAGTTGACAGTTCATATCACATTTTAAAAGTAAGGTAAACAACATTTGTGAGTGTTCACAATTCTAGTTGATATTGCACAGAACAGAAATTACAGAAGACCAGTACTAAATGAAATGCAGTAAATGACCACTATAAAAGTTGCACTTCTGGAAAGATCACAGGCCTGTTTGTATACTACTTATCAGTACAGCACAATAATTAAAATCTACTTTTCACTATTACAACAAAATTAAGCAGACTTTACATTCCCATGTTAAGATTTTGCCCTTTAAATCTTACAAAAGTACTAGGAAGACTTCACTGAACAGAAAACAAATTCTTTAACACTGATAGAACAAGGCAAAAGAATCCTCCGTTCGCCCACAGAAACCCAGACTCACACCCAGAATCAGCCCTGCTGTAAAGAACTTGTCACATTTTTCAACCCCTCTTTGTTCAGCTAACTTATTACAAAAAAATGATAAAATTATACACCATTTGTGCAGATGCTATTTGTGTACTAGGCATGAGCTGTTACTGATTGCTCATAGATACCTTTGAACTAAGCATCAATTAAAAGCAGATGCAACTAAACCTACTTTGGATGCCAGGTTTGATTCCCCTCTTGTGATCCAGGAAAATCACTTTCTTTTTTCTTTCCTCCATACCACAAAAAAGTTCTGTAACTGCAATGGAAAAGGTTTGTCCTGTCTATGTTAACACAACGTTTCCAGAACTATGGAGTCCCTGTCTAACAAAAGCTATTAACAATAGCTCTGTTTCTTGCTATGGATGAAGCCAGGGAATTCAGAGACTAATAACAGCCCAGCCCTATCAAATATCACTGTACCTTAAAATGCTTTACCCATTCATTGCACATTTTAATTCTGTTGTCATAGCTACCAAAAACTGATGAAAGGAACCAAAAAGTAAATACTCATTTGAAAGAGTAGTTAAAAAAACAGTAGACCTGTAATATTACAAAATGTACACTCTGTAATAAATGTAGAACAGCTTGCTCTTATTAGGAATTGTAAATAGGACATTTTTAAAAAGTGAGGATTTTCTTGGGCACATTTTTGTAACAATGTACATGCAAAATATCAAAATAAAACTGAGTACTAAAGAGAGTATTAGTAAGTAATATCCCATCTACTTCTTCTGGCTGCTTATGTAGGTTTCATATTTCACATACTCATGTTTCTTACATTTCCAACTGCTAGGTTTTACCTTTCAGCTGCTTGCAGTGTTTCAGCAACTCTAGGCAAATAAATAATAGGAAAAAAAGCCACATCAGAGATAATTTTCCACTGTCTCAGCAGTAGTAGATATTGTAGGCAATGGTTTTAGGACTATCTGCAATTAAGGTGAGGTACTCTTTCTGGCTTGCTTTCACAGCAGCTTCAGGAACATCTCAGAATACAGAACAGCTTATATACAAACTTCAAAAGGGTTTTGTACAGGAGTCTAGAAGCCTGGCCAACAGCGTACTGTACCCCTTCTATAGTTTCACTGGAGGAGGAGTTGAGGAGAAGAGATGGAGGGCAAGAAAGCATCTCAACATACAACAATCATAAATATACCTAGACCTCATTTGACTAGATACATATATTTTAAAAAAAAAATCAAAACGTAAGCACTGAAGGGTAGGAGTGCATTTTTGCATGTTTCTAAAGAACTGGCCTAATTAATTGTAACAGGTTTTAAGGAAAGAGGATGATTTTATTGCAGCTAAACATTAGTATATATTTAAGTTTTCTCAAAACTTACCTTGGAGAATTAGTAAGAAAGAAAAAAAAAAAAACCCAACATAAAAAGCAAAAAGCCATACAGAAAAAATTCAGAGGCTACAAATAAGGATGGCCAAGATGCAGTAATTACACCTTCTTCTCTCCTTGAACTCAGTACAATTCACCGAGTATTGTTTAACATCTAACCCCTTAAATTCATTGGCTTACATTTTATTTTTGTGATTGGCATAATTAGGAAAACCAAACTGAGAAATCATGATATTAGAATATTTTAAAGGCATGCCATCATAAATATTAACCAGTTTATTTACACAGTAAGATCTCTGTAACAAGTGCTCTGCTCGGTGCCACATTCCAGAATAGCCACTGTTAGTGTCTTTTTCTAAATTTCTTATATCAACAGGCTTCACAAACACTCCTGAAGGCTTTCCAGTATGCTTGGCTACCAGAAAATTCATGGCAATATCATCACAATTTTGAGTTTCATCTATTAAGGCGTAAACAGCTTCTGGCTGTCTTTGAAAGTCTTCTAAATATCCACTATGAAAAAACGCTGCACCAATAAGAATCATAGAATACTGATCTCCGTTTCCAAATCCAGGGTTCTGCAACTCGAAGCTGCCATAACTGTACACACCTGAAGGAGTAGAAATGTGCTTTCTAGGAACAAATCCCACTATATGCTCTGGAAATTGCTGAAAGAAAAGAGAAATTTAAAAAATCAAAATGAAGCCCTGTGAAATGTGTGTGAAGTATTATGATAAGAGAGAGTTATGGTTTTGTTAAATGAGAGGAACACAAGATTATTGCCAGGAAAGAATGAAATCATTGGCATATGGTCCTTTGATCTCCATAAACATTGCAATTAAATACAGTTTTGCAAAATTGACACAATACACCTCATTCCACATCAAGCAGGGCCAAGAAACATCTATCCACAATTTGCAGCTGTATATTTGGCACTCAGAGTAAGTTTACAGACAATTTCTTTTAGAGAGATAAAACCCACACACTTTTGTTTTGCAGCCTACTATAAATTGAAATAAATTCAGCCGTCAGCAACTTCAGTGTTCTTGTACAAGAAGAGTTAAAAATTTGAAAGTTATAGATTATAGGTATAGCTACTATTGAAGAGTATTTTTGCAACTTCTACTATTCAATGCTTCAGTCATTCTAAAATCTAACTTTATAGCTAGAAAATCAATGGTAAAACATTATGATACAGTATTACTCTAATTAAAACCATTAATCTCAATTGTAACTCACAAATACAGTCTGTCAAGGTGCAAAACATTACCTGCCAAACAGAAAAGGCAAAAGCAAGGTCATGAGCACTGACTAGTGTATCATCATCCATCATTAAAACAGCTGAAGGGAGGAAAAAAAAAAGAAAAACTTTTAACTTATCAAAAGATTAAACTCATGAGCACAGTATGTAGCACAGTATTTGACAAGTTAGATGTGAAACTTCTATAACCATTAAGCTGAATTGCAGAACTGAATTGTAACCCCTCAAAAGTAGATTGAGAAAACACACTTAAGATTTCAAAGCTAAAGCAAGGCTGCAGCTTTGTGGTAACTGGAAGCAAACCTAAGTTTTAGATTATTTGCCAGGCTGTAATAAAGTTCAGCAGCCTTTGACAATCTGTAGTACAGCTGGACAGATGTGTGTTGGAAAACTTGGGAGTGTTGGGCAAACCAACTTAAAATTCTACTAATCTTGTGTAAAAATACAACTAAAACAACGAGTTAAATATCATTCATTAGTGTGTGAGATTTATATGGGATTCTTAGTATAAAATTTTACACATCACCTCACTATTTGCAATTTCTAAGTAAGCAAGCTTAATAAATTGCACAGGCAACATTCAATATGATTAACTGCAGAAGGAAGACTCTGCCGTAAATTTTAGGCAAAAGACTATAAGGAAGTGGAAAAGGAAAGATATTCTTAGATCAGAACTCCAGATGCATTAAAGCTCTGTAAGTTTACAGTCAGCATAAATCCTATTACAGTAAATAAAACACTTTTGAAGTCGAAGTTCCTAGTGTCTGCCTAGAAGTCACAGGTTTTGAGTAGCAAGGCATGTTAAGAAGGGGGCAGTAAATAGAATTACCTTTACTAATAATGAGTAAGGTCAGGTCTGTAATGCAACATATGGGTTTTTTTTCCACTTGAAACAAACGGGACTTATTGTTGTGCTTCTGGAAAGAGCTTAGGAAGAATATTTAGATGAATAGCCAAAAGACTGGGGAAAATACTCTTAGAAGGGATGCATAATTTGAGATAGGCAGCCAGACAGCTAGGGAGGGAAGTTCCTCTGAAAAGCAGAACATGCTTGAGAACTCAGTCGTAAAATTAATGGATTAAATCAAGTCTTTACCAGATGACTTAAGTCCAGATTAATGCAGAGACTCAAAAAATACATGCACTATGAATTTCAGTTTACACTACAAAGGGAAGAGAGGCTGAACTGTTTGCCTGACAAATGAAGTGGAAAACAGACACAGTTGCAAAAGCCCATGAAATGCATTTCACATCCCTCTTTTTATCCTTACTCGTCCCTAACAGCCTGCTAATGGTTCATCGTGGTGTGCATCTGATATCCTAAGTTTCTTCTATATTACCCACATTCTATTATGCGGCCCAACAGATCCACAGATTTATTACACAGTATAACTCAAACCATCTCTCTTTTAGCATTCAGATTTTAAGTGTGAAAATAATCTTGGTAGTAGCAATACGCACTGCTGATTACCTTTTGTTTCCAGCTCAGGGAAATTCTGGAGTCTGTTCCTCATGCGATTTACAGTTTGAACTTTAAAGACAACAGGGACAGGATGAGGCCCCAAGGAATTCCACATTTCCTCTGGTATCTTCTCACCAATGTTGTTCCACACAACAATTACTTTATGAAGGTAGGGGATGGCTTGATAATGATTTAAAAGCTTTAGCAGTAAGTCAGTTCTATTGTATGTCTGCATAATAAGAGTAAATGAATCCAAGGCAGACTGACTCTGGGGTTTTGGTTCCCTTCTCAAATTGGGCATTTTGTCATCTTTGATACTGGGAAGCAAAGCTGTTAAAGCACCTGCCACAAGAAGTAAGACAATGATCACCACAGAAGTGAAGCGTAGCAGGCGGATTCCCATAACTCTTCCTGGAAGCTTACAGAAGTGAAAATACCTTTAAAACAACAGGAAAGGAAAAGTCATTAATCCCATGTATAGTTATCTCCCGTACTTGAGCAAAACTCCCACAGTATTAAGTAGACTTTTGTTTAAGTAAATAAATAAGGAGGATTTTAGGACTTGAGCCAATTACTATCAACTATCAAGACAGACACTTCTGGTACTCAGTTCCCACATTTACTTGCTTTTCACTTTTTTTGGTTAACTTTGAATTTCATCATTCTGTGAAAATGAATCTAGAGTAATTTTTAACTCTAGATCGTTCATCATCTCTTATTTTCTCAGTACTGCATTTTTGATTGAACATTTACATACCTCACCAACCCATCCAGCTGAAATTAGAAAGCTAATTTGTACAGAGATTCCATATTTTCAGCATTGCAGGAGCTCTGCCTTAGCTGGGAAGCAAAAGGGAGAGAAGGTGTCTCCTCAAGAGCTATGGCAGAAAGGAGGAAGTTAACATGCTCTTTCTTTTTCCATTGCTCAGGCACCATACACAGAAGGAACAATCTTTATTACTGCTGGACATTTTGTCAATAGTTTGTATTATCTGCTCGGTAATGGTTATTAATGTGGAAAATATGATTCTGATCTTACTGAGTGAGGCTACAACACAGGTGGAGCAAAGGAAACATTGCAAATGGAGTAATGTAGGAATGCAACAACATCAGTAACAGTTGGTCTGCTAAATCTAGAACTCAACAGAAACTGGAAATGTTGGGTGCTAGGTGCTATGTATCAGCTGAGGGAGCAGCGTTATTATAAAGCAGGAGTTTCTGGATCCTCCTGAATTTGGAACTAAACAGGAGGTCTTAAAAAGCAGCTCCTACAAACACAGCCCTGACATTCATGCCTCTTAAGTAGCACTCCCCATTCTCCAGACATTTATAAATTATAAACTCGGCAAGATCCCAGCAGCCACTGCATTCCACAGTTTGCCCCTCAAGTGTGTCATCCACATCTGTTCTTCCTCCTCTACTCGCAAAATTAGTATGGATTGAATACAAGAGGAATTTTCTAAGCTTACTACCAAACAGTTACTCATGTATACATTACACATGTTACTCCATTAGTAATTTCTAGGCTTTCAGCAGGGAATTCTGATCAAATTAAGTGACCCAGGACAGCCTCATCAATTATAATTTTTGACAGAGCGTCTGTGTGTTTTTTCACAGAAGTTTTGATCATTTTTTTCCAAAGTGCATATACCATGCTTGAAAATATGAATGTAAATTATTTTAGTCTAAAAAACCTCTCAACTTACCTCATCGTTGCCAAGTAGGATTGTTTTTCCCCTCGTTTTTACAGGACAGTTGTTTGTGATCTTTGAATCTGTTGGAAATTAAAGGAACTCTATAACTGAAAATCGACAGTTACCCCACATGCTACCCAGCATTCTTTTACAAGTAAATGTTCCTCTCAATTACTGATTGATGTACACATTCTTGGCAATTATCCAATCCCTTCTCCTATTGCTCAGTTGAATAATTGTCTCTGCCTTTCAATGAACACTCCAGAAAGAAGTTATTACACCAGTTGGTTAGAAAGAAAAGCACAGCATATTTCTCTGCTTGTAGAATTGTTGCTTTGTGCCAATGCAATGCCTATGTGTTCCATCCTTTGGGTCAACTAGAGAGATACAAGTGGTCTCCAGAAACTCACAGTCTTACTTTGTCCACCAGGCACCACTAAAATATATATTTGGCTACCACAGTCAGGTAAGTAGTCCCAGTAAAATTATTTTTTCTGGCTCATACCCTTCACCCTCTTCTTCCACTAAGCTTACCAGTTGTGTTAGAGGTTTAAGACACAGCATTTTGTTCTTCCCATCTGGTTTGGCAGATTGGCAGAAGGGAAAGCAAACATGAGTGTAAGCACAAAAAGGAAGGATGCACAAGATGCAGGACAGCAGCTTAAGAAACCTGTGTCTGTTAAGGCTTCTACGTTGTTGGAAGAATTTTTGTTCTTTAAAACTAGCTGAACAAAGAAAGGGAGTTTTTATATTTGATTTAGGAATGGTACTGTGAAAGCTTAGAGAACAGTAATTTGTTGTACTCGCTGAATACTTGAACCTATGTGAAATTTCTTAAGAGTAATTTGTTTAGGTTATATAAACTTGCTTCTTAAAAATTTGTGTGTATGCCAATCTGATTATGTCCACACATGCAGGTCTTCCCAAATTTGAGTTCCAGTTTTACCACTGACTTATTTTGTGAGGCTGGAGAGCTCACTGAAACTGCTTCCAGGAGCTAATCACATGTTTTGGTTGCTTCATTTTACAGGTGTAAACAATCATGCCTGACTTCTAAAAATGACTGGCAGCAGTGGCTACTCCGCATTTCTGAGGTCCACCATATCTTGGTCACACGTGCTTTTAAAAAGGTGATCCTTAGATTCTCTTCCCCCAGTTGCAACCTAGACACAACAATACTTACCAATACTACTGTAACAATTAATTAGTTACAACTTAAAAGCATACTTAAGATGAAAATATAAATGTTGTTTACTGTGGTTACAAGGCTTCCTGGCTTTCCATACATTCTTGTGTTTACTCACTCGCATACAATAGGCTCTAATGATAAGTAAGGATGATATTATAATATACTCTTTATTTAAAATAAATGTCTATACAAAATCTTTAAAATCAGCATACTGGCACTTTCCAGTAAAAAAGTGCCGACCAGTCTTACCAGTTGAGTTACGAGATTGCAACGCAAGACTGACCTCTCAAAAAAATTCTTACAATATCCTCAGTAGAGAACACCTCTTCAAAACAAAACTGACGAAAATAAAAACCCTGTGTCAAAATCGAGTATTTCAATTCTCATTCCAACAAAAAGACTTCTTGAACGGGTTCCCCTCTCTTCGCGTCATAGCACTTCAAAATAATTACATGCAGCCAGGCAGCAGAAGCGAACAGCTTCCCCTCCGGGGCAGAGCACGCCGCCCAGCCCGGCCGCCCCCTCACGCACGGCTTCTCTCACGTTCAGAAGGGCGCCAGTATTGCCGCTTGCTTCCCCGGCGGTGAGGCGCTACCAGAAGCTGGGCTGCGCTCCCCAGGCGTCACCAGCAGCAGCGAGCGCGGCGGCAGGCCGCAGGGCACGCCACGGCAGAGGAGAAGA
>JAVKLA010000090.1:27163030-27214596 GCA_034782735.1 Sagittarius serpentarius | reverse complement strand
GGCGGGGCCGGCCCGGCCCCCCGCGGCGCGGCTCAGCCCCGGCCCGCCCGCGCAGGCCGCTCCGGTGACTCAGGGGCGGCCCGGGCGGGACCGCCGCAGCGCTACGGCGGCGGCGCCGCCCTGCCCCGCTTCCTGTAGGGCGTCCCTCCGCTTCCTCCCGGCAGGCCCCGGTTTGTAGTTCGGTGTCCTGCTGCTGGGGGGGAAGACTTCCCCCGCCGCCCGGCTCCGGCGGCGCTGGCCGTCACGCAGCTTGCCAGAGCGCGGCGTTACGCCGCAGCCTGGGTCCGGCCGGGGGCGGGGGAGAGGGGCCAGGCTGCCGCCGCAGCAGCTGCTCTGGGAGCACCGGGCATCCTGAGCGGAACGCGAGCGAGCAGCTGGCACGGGACGGATGAGAATTCATATTCTGGCTTTTGTTTTGGTTTGGATTTTTAGGTGGCCGCACCAGCTTGGGCAGCGCGCGCTCCCCGCTCTGTACGAGCAGCACCCCACGGCCCAGGCAGGGCCCGGGCCGACCACCGCCCGCCGCCGCCAACCGGGGCCCCGCCCCCTGCGCGCGAACGGGCCGTGGCGTCCCGCCCCCGCCGTTCCTCGCACCGTGGCGGCGCGCAGGCGCTCAGTGGTAGGCCGGAAGTGTGACTGGCGTGTGAGCCGGCCGCGGGGGGAGCGCTGCCGCCCCGTCTGGCTGCCCTGCCGGCTGGGCACGCCGCGGCGCCGGCAAGATGCTGCCCCTCTCCATCAAGGACGATGAGTACAAGCCGCCCAAGCTCAACCTGCTCAGGAAGGTGTCGGGCTGGTTCAGGTGAGTGGCCCAGGGCGGGCCCGGCCGGGCGCAGCGGGGGCTGGGGCCGCGGCCGAGTCCCCGCGGAGGGGCTGGGGGTGGGCTGATGCCGAGGGGCGAGCGGGTCTGGCCTTCCGCTGCTGCCTCCCGCTCTGTCGGCGGTGGGTGACCCACTATGTGCTCCGTGTGCAGGTCCATCCTGGCGGACAAGACCTCCCGTAACCTCTTCTTCTTCCTCTGCCTCAATCTCTCCTTCGCCTTCGTGGAGCTGCTCTACGGCATCTGGAGTAACAGGTAGTGGGGCGGGGGGGGGGCGCGGGGCGGCCGGCGGGGCGGGAGCGGCTCCCAGCGCGCAGGAAGCGGCGCCTCCCGCCGTCGCCAGTGCCACGTCTGCCTCTCGGCGGGCCCGGGACTGTGCGGCCGGGCCTGCCCCGGTCTCCGGGCCTGCCCCGGCCTCCTGGCCCGCCGTCCGGAGGGGTCGGTCGGCAGAGCGTTGGGGGCTGCTGGGGAGCTTCCCCCGGCCGGGAGCGCTCTCGTGGGTAGCGACCGGCTCCGCCATCCCCTCAGCCAGAGCCCAGCGGCTCGGGGGAGGGGGGGGCAGCGCTCCTGCGTGGGGGCGAGACTCGGCGCATCATGGAGGAATGCTCTTTGGAACTGGTGTCTTGCCGGCCCGGCTGCTCGGCTCTTTGCTGAGGAGGAAGCCTGGCCTTGGTGTGAGTTACAGGACCCGGGGGTTGTAACCGTTTCGTGCCTGCCGCTTGCCACGGAGATCCGGTGTCTGGGAACGTGGCTTCATTTGTAAGTTGATAGCAGGGTGGCAAAAACCAGTGCTGCACCAAACATCATTGTCCCTGAGTGAGAAACTGGAATTAACACATCCTGGTATAGCTAAGTGGTACTTCATACAGCACGTAAGTGCACAAAGGTGGAAGAAACGGGAGGGCCTTGGCTGCGTTGCTACTGAAAAATCTGTAGTAAAATACAAGCAGAAATGCAGGATAACTTAAGTACTGATGTATGGTGTACAGGTGGAGAACAGACGATGGTGGTGGTACCTCCATCTTGCTTCATTCTTGATAGAAAAGTTGTTTTATGGTGGTATTTCGGTCTCTATGTCAGTAGTTGAGTTCAAAGTGGACTGGCATGTGAATGACATTTAAGCCCAACGGTGTGTCCTTCCACATGGAACTTAAAGTAGTCCTTATAAAAAGCTGTAACGTGGACAGAGCTTACTGGGACTCTTAATTGAGAGCCTTGAGTGAGTGCAGCAATGTGGACTTGGAAACAGTTACATCCTAATATTTATCGTGTTTCTCTGAATCTCTCAAACTGTACTATAAAATCCTTATACATTGATTACAGTAATTGCTAGTGTAGCACTAGTGAGAACATAGTGCTATCTTGGGTGCAGACTGTCTTGACAATGTGTGTGACCATCTCAGATGTGCTTGGTTTTGACTTTGATGTTGATTCGCTTTGCAGTTGTGTGAGGATTATTGTATGTGTAGTCTGTCTACTCGAGTGTGGAATATTTTTTGTAATAGCTCAGAAGATGCAACTATTTTTCTCAATGGCTCGCATATAAAGAGCTTTATGATCATGTGAGTTTGTTCCGATGTCTTTTAAGCATATTTTTTTTGGTAGTGTCACCAGAAATAAAATCTAGACCAGAAGTCCTGTATATGAGATACTTAAACTGAGAAACTGAAGTGACACTTGCCAGAAACTTGTCACTGAAGAATTGGGCTTACTGGATTTGAGAAGACTTATTTTTATTCATTATAGAAATTAAGAGTTCAGATTTGCTGGATAGTCATTAGTTGGGCCTCTTGTTTATATTTCAAGTCACTAATTTCAGTTATCTTTACATTAAGCCTAGATTTTGGGCTAGAACAAAACAGTATCTTAGCAAGTATCTCTTTGGTAGAGGAGTAGCAGGGAATATGATGAGAAATGCCTTCAGTCAAAGCAAATGGTTCATGCCTTGGAAGAACAAACATAGCAAGCAAACAAGGAGCCCTACAGGGAAAATTGTCTTCAATTTGAAGAGCACAGCTCCTTTGCTTACCGTGTGAGAGATGCAGAAACAGAATGTTTGTGAAGGGGATCTTCTGTATCATCTTGGAGCACTTCTTTATTCCACTGTGGCCTGTCTTGAGAATGGCTAGTGCCTGATGCTGCAAGTGTTAGAAGCATGATCCTATGTTCTGTTCTTTCTCATGTCCTTGGTGATGACAGGCTAACAGTCTGCCATGATTATTCAGATGATTCTTCCCTTGGCTTCCACAGACTAAGGAATTTCTTTTTAATTGCGATTCTGAAAGGTAGACTTTTATCCATTTAAATTTAAGCAGATTGCTGTGAGTTCTTTGACTAGGATATTCTTCAAAATTAAGTCCACGATTTCAGCCTCAAAAATTTTTGTTGGCAAGTTCTAAAAGTCTTCAATTTTAATTTCTTTTTTTTTTTTAATTATTCTTACATTCTCCTTAGCTTTTGTTTGCTAAGTAGGTTGTTTCCTGAACTCACATAGCTGTTTTGTCATTTATATGATCCTCTCAGAAGTACTGTGGTATGTTGATGTTCTTGAAGCACAAACAACAGAACTGGATGTGGTATTTTGCTAGCTGATAGAATGTTTAAAGTTGAAAACTGCTACTTGGGCTCTTCTGTTTTAAAATACTATTATGTGCATACTTGTGTAATTTGCTGTTAAAACTTGTGTTATTAAATCGACTGTGGAAGTGTCCTCATTCAGACACAAAGTGTTTGAGTACAGGGTTTCTACTAGATTATACATTGGATGATGTGTTCCAGTTCTAATGGAAGTTCTTGCATACGTTCCATGTTGCTAATGGTTGGCTGGATCACTTGTTTACTTTAGTAACTAATCACTTTGCACCCAGTTTTTTAAGGTCTCGTTAATTTACAGGTCATTCTAAAAAAGCCTCAGATGAAATCAGATTGTCCTCTTACTAGGCTTCCTATTGTTTGTGCAGTTGAATTACTTATAGCTGTACCTATAATACAGAGCGTGTTTATGCCATGTGGTGAATTATGTTGCAGACACGGTCTGTGCTGACCCCTGTTGATAAATCGACATGCCTCTGGCTACTTGGAGATGTTAGCTTAGATCTTGAAGGCAGCACAGCTGTGTTGGTGTTGCATCTACAGTAATTCTTGCCTCTGTGAGATTTGCAGGTGTGAGTACAGTGCCATGATAACTTGCTGTATGATTTCTGGTTCTACAGCTAGTATGGGATTTTGTTTCGATAACATTCCTTATATACTCTTCTCTTTCCTAGCAGACTCTACCAAACAAAAACTCCAACCTTCAGAAACCACTAGCTGTCTCTGTTTAGCCATGCTTCTTCCTTCCATTTCATAATCATTACAAACTTACAGTCACTGTCACCCTAATTACCTTCTACCTGTTTGTTTGGTGTGTTTTGTGGTTTTTTTCCCCACTGGATCTTCCTTACTGCTCAGAACCAAACCTAAAATGAGCTGTTTCCCTAGGGATGTCACCTGGTTTTGGGGAGGGGGAAGCTGTCACCACCACCCTTCAAGAATTTGGTAGAGAATTCCATTCTGCTGCTTCATAGGCATCCAGCTAAAACCTTTGGTCTTCCTCTAAAGTTTGTTCAGAATGACTTCATCTGTTTTCTGCTTCGGTGGCTAGAGCACCTAAGGACAATTTATCATGCCATCATCCTCTGCCTTAAATATGCTATAGTTGTATATATATATACACCTCTGTATG
This sequence comes from Sagittarius serpentarius, assembly GCA_034782735.1. Lineage (NCBI taxonomy): Eukaryota > Metazoa > Chordata > Aves > Accipitriformes > Sagittariidae > Sagittarius > Sagittarius serpentarius. The sequence continues at coordinate 27,210,055 of JAVKLA010000090.1, read as the reverse complement.
TGTCCATAAAGTGTATATGTAAATACACAGAGAGAGCAAGACTTTTGTTCTCTCTCCTCTCCTCCAAACCCACTTCTTCCACAGTTGAGTGTTTGATCTGAAACACTTCAGATTAATCTTGAAATTTATTTCAGTCAGGCTGAAACTGTTTGGTTTCTTAATGTGAAGTAGTTCAAACTTTGGCTAATGAAACTTTGTGTTTGACTTCAGTGTGAAAAGGTGGCTGTCCTGTAGAACTTTTTACTACCAGTAATTGCTTTTTGTTCTTCAGTTTCCAAGAACTGACTCGTGTACGTCATTGTTCTTAGACAACCAAAGGACTGGGAAAATTGAACTTTTATGACAATTGTAATAACAAATGCTCATCAGTACCTCGGTATCAAATGTCTCTTCAAATATGAAGCAATTTTTGTGTTTTGATGAACATACTTATTTGCAGACTTACAGAACCTGTTTATTATGATTAGTAATTTAGTAAAATTTGGCAACTGTTGTGTGTGGTGTTAAATCCAATTTACATACAGCCTACAAACTGATACGAGTTCTACTGACTGGGTAGCTTGTGAACTAAGTTAAGTTGCTTTGAACCTCACAGGGTAAAACAGCATGCTAAATTTTTCCTGTGTTTGTCAGTCAAGGTTGTAGTTGTGTATTGGTCATTGAAATAAACCATCTAAGAAGTGGTCTTTCAGCCTTTGCTTCCTTCAGCTTCTAGATCAAAGGGGAGTGTGTGTCTTCTAGTCAGTGCCTTGCAGCTGATGAGGCAAAGATTCCACGACTGATAAGGTTTACAAGCAGTGGTGGCTCATCATTGTTCTAATATCACTATCATTTTTGAACTGGAATTAGCTTGGATCCATTCAGCTAAAAGCACAGATGGAGCAAGTATTTGTTTACTTTATTTCTGTGTGGACATATTCCAGTGAAACTAGAAGAGTAATGGTGATCACCAGCAAAAGGAGCAAATGATTGCTGTCTTTACACTTAGCAAAATGAAGAAGCAGCCATCCATAGCAACTTAGCACTCTTGTTCATGTTTTTATTTTTAAAGACTGTTGATAGAGCTCTGTGCTTTCAGGAGCACTATTGTTGCTTCCTTTCATTTAGTGTAGCTTCACCACAGTATGTTAACCTTGGATGTGTGTTATCCCAGTAGAGATCAGAATGCTGGAAACCTTGCTTTTTGCTGTGGAGCAATGTAGTTACTTATCCCCCTGTCATCATAGTCTGTTATAGTTAGAAGAACCAGGTGCATCTTGGATAAATTCTATACCTGTTAGTGATTCAGGCTGAAACACTGCCTGAAGGTTTGTGATTGGAAATTTGGAGACTGAGCCGCAATAAATTAAAAAGAATGCAGGTGCGGTGCTTTGGCAGTGCCATCAAGGGTTGGCTTCTCTGCTCAGGTAAAATGAAAACAGATGCAAACACAAAAAATGGCTATTTAGGAAAGGTTTGTAGTAGTCAAAAGTACTTAATGAGTATATTGCTCACTGTTCTGCTTTTATTTCAGGCAAAAGAGAATATGATCTTAGAATTCCCTGTGTGAAGCTCCATTTTTTTCACCCTGCCCTACTCATAGAAAGTGTCAAGTAGCTGCAGTGTGAATGGACATTAAAGACATTCTCATGTGATGATGCATTAATTCTGAAATAAGATGCTTGAGAGGAAAACTGCTATGCTGAAGTAGACTTTACAATCTTGGAACGTTTGACATAATGAACTAAAATTACAAGTGGAACAGGCCTAAAATACTTTGTCACAGGCATACGTTTGTCAAAATTTTATGAAACTTTATTTTGTTTGATTCATTGGTGGTTTTTTTACTGCAGACATTAAAGAATTTTTGACCAATTTTCCCTGTGTGTGAAAACTCTTCCAAAGTATCAAAGTTGAAAGTGGATTTGAGAATATTGCTTTTGTAAATGCCCTGTGCCATCACTATAGTGGTACTGGTAGTCTTCATCAGAACAGTTTTAATGTTATTGTACTATATGTACACTGCATGTAATAGATACTCAGAAGCAGTATCTTTACACCCAATTTTCTTTTTTAACTAGGTGTGAAATACTACTTTTACAAACTTTTGTGGGGTCAGTATTTAAATGCAGGTTGTGTATATACATTTTTCTAGCTAATTTTGCTCATATGGTCAAACTATAAATGAAAATATAAGAACAGATACCTGCCACTAGAATTATGTTGATGAGAGATGTGGCTGTTGGTGTATCTACCCCAGGGTCTTTGGGTTTTGTCAGTGGTTTCCACCAAATTCCTTCCAAATTAGGAAGATTTTTTTACCAGGCACTCCTCCAAAGTGCCTTCCCAAATCTGACAAAAGTAGTTTTGTCATTGTATCTGTGTTGGTGATCTAGTGTGGATTTCTCCTCTGTGCTAGCAAAACCATGCCTGAAGCTTGGACTCACAGTGTATTCTGCTAGTGTGTAAAACGTTAAATGCAAATGTTTTTCTTTCATACGCAACATGTACCATGTGGAACATAACTTTTTTTTTTTTCCTGTTCTTTTTCCAGTTTAGGTCTAATATCAGATTCTTTTCATATGTTTTTTGACTGTACTGCTTTATTGGCTGGATTAGCAGCTTCAGTTATTTCAAAATGGAGGTCAAATGATGCTTTCTCATATGGGTAAGAAACTTCAGGCTGTTGCCTTAATGTATTTTAGTAAATGTCTAGGTAGTCATTTTTCACTGTATGAACAAAACCTCTTTTTGCAGAACATGGAAAAGCTATGTTGAAAGTGTGGGTTTTTAAGGTGAGTTATGTAAACCTCCCTAGATAATAATTAACATCCCCCCTAGAAATAGTAAAAATGTGAAGGCATTGCTTTTGGGGAGCAGGTTTATCACTTCTAAGATCTCTGTGATCATACTAGTGGAAACAAGTTACACAGCAGAAAGTTGCCCTGCATTGTAATGTGTTAATGGCACCAGTGAAGTAAGAGCAGCCGCATCATGGGTTTGTCCTCACAGTGCAGTAAGGTCCGTTACAGGGAATCTCAGGCTGCTGGTGCCCCTTGCCTTCTTTGGAACAGAAGGTTAGAACTGAAAGGAGCCAAGTCTTAGTGATGCTGCACCTGAGATTATAAGCCATGCTTCTCAGAACCAGCAGGATTTGGCAGCTGTGGCTACCATTAACACAGATCCTCAAGGCTGAGGTATGTCATCCCATACCACCCTTCATGGATAGAGCTGCTGCAGCTGGTTCTGTTTCAGTGGCACTTGGTTTCACTGCACGCTGCAATTGTGCTGTATAAAACAATACTGGTGATACAATATTATTAATTCGTGATACTGATTAATTAACAGCAAATGAGCTATAACATGGGTTGCTGCATTCCCCATAGCATTACTTGCCTGAATGTCAGCATTTAGCTTCAGGTGTCTTGCCTAAGCATAGATCCTGTAGTTTGAAACTTACAGCACTATTTAATTAAGGTGGAAACTCCAGTGTGCCTAGAAATCAGTTTAGGAAGAATTGATTGTACCATGAACTAATTGCAATGAAAGCAGGTTCTGTGTTAATTACTGCTCTGCATTTCAACAGCTGGTGTTCCATTTATTAGAGAACAGCCACAATTTATTAAGTCTGATGTTTGCTACACTGGAATTACATGTTATTCTAGCCTGGCTCTTTTTAATTGGAAAAATTTTCTAGCTGAAATAATTAATTTCTTCTTAAAACTTATAATAAAATCCCCCTACTAGAGGAGGAGCAAATTAATGTATGGCTGTTTGATATTCAACAGAACTTCATATCAGCAGACTTCAATTACATCTCGCATGCTTATCTTACTTTGTGGTTTCCAAATATATGTTTATACCATAACTTCCAGTAGAGATGATCTTAAATGGGAAGATTTTGACATACTGAAAGTTTTCTTTCACCCAGATCAGGTAATGGCTGATCTGGATCAGGTAATTTCTGTCAAAATACAACAGAGTAACTGAATCTTCCATTTAGCAAATCCCTGTGTAATACAGCTGTTTGAGATCTAGAAGGCTGTACTCCATTCTCTAAGTTCCACTTTTAATTTTCAGCATTTAAATGCAGGTGGTAATATCTGCTATTGCTTTTTTGGTTTTTTGCAGTTATGTTCGAGCAGAAGTACTTGCTGGTTTTGTAAATGGTTTATTCCTCATCTTTACAGCATTCTTCATTTTTTCTGAAGGCGTTGAGGTATGTTATGAAGTCAATTGCACTACCAGTTGTCACATTTCTATTTGTTGAGCATATTTAATGGTGAAAAAATGGAAAAATTGAATAATATGTTCATAATTAGTTAAAAGTCTGATTTGAACAGAGAGTAGGGCCATCTGAAATTGCTGTTTTGTGACACAGAAACCCATCTTTTTCAGTATATCTGTACTAACTTCTTAGTCTATTTTGATTGTGTGTAAAGACTCTGAGATTTACCCTGTCCTTTTTTCAGCCAGTTAAGTATGTCATAGGAAGATCTTTACTTCTCATTGTCAAAGGACAAAAGAGTCCAAGAAAGGAAGGCCAAAACTAGTCATTCAGAGGAGGGAAATTAGTCATAAGTCACATTCTGTGAAGAAGTTGGACTAACTCATTAAAGAAAGAGCATTATCTTCCAAATCTTTAAGTCTGATGTAAATGGCAAGTAGTAATAGCTTTAACATTTACAAGGGCACTTTTCTTGGGTTTATGGGGTTTTTTTGCAAGATGGTTCAGGTGATGATTTCAACATTAAAATTTAGACATCAAGGGTGTCTGCACTGAAGTGAGGTAGGATTAAGAGTAAAATTGATAACTGATTCTGATCAGCTTGCATTAATGCTTTTACTTTTTAATGGGAGATCAACTATAAATTTGTTTATACTTATATTTCAGAATACATTCTAGTGTGGTTTTTAATTAATAGAGAACTGGGAAGAGCTTTCAGGAACATATCCTCTATATAGATAAGTCCATAAATACTTCGAAATCAGTATAAACTGGGCTGAAATTGCCTAAAAGCTTGGGAAAACTTCACTCCAAATCTAGAAACAGCAACAAAACTCACTAGAAAAATTTAAAAACTACTACTGGAAGGGTCAAGGATAAAGTTGAAACATCATTCTTTTCCTGCTGGTCTTAGCTCCCATGCTTAGTATTCCCATTGCTTGTGATGGTGACTCCTTTTCTCTCTGTCACTTCAAAACTTTACATCTGCTGAAAGTTTCATTGTCTTGCTATTTCCTGTACCTTTCATTCCTGTGGACAGATGGTGAATGTTTCTCTCCCCTGTTAATAGTAATTTATGCTCTTCAACACAGCTTCAGATGCAAATTCTGTTAGGCCTATAATACCTCATTGAAAAAAACTTAAAGTAGGATCAAAATGAGTTAAAAAAAAAATCAATCTAGTTTTTAGAACTTTTTTTTAAAATGTCACTATTTGTTTTCAGTCTGCATTTCGTTCCCCTCATCCCCTCACCCTTCTAAGGAGAAAGGAAGAAATGGTGTTCTAGACTCTTAGAAGTTGTTTGGGTGACTTGGACAATCCACATACTACAACAAACTTGAGTGTTTTCATACGGTGTTGAGCCACATCCCACAGCATCATGAAATCTTACTATAAAAGTTCGCTAGACTGTCAGAATATTCTACTATACTTTCACAGTTTTAACAATAAACTTCAACTTCAGACAGTAAGAATTATTCTGTGTACCATCTCAAAAACTGAAAGTACTGAGTAATTTCTAATTATGTCTTTATATGTGCTTGTTTGTATGAAAATGCTCCTGTATCTAAGCAGTTTTTTCAGTGCCTTTTAATAACGTAAAGAGATTGTAAAATTCTACATTTGCTTGTTGGTTTGTTGTTTTGGGTTTTCTTGGTTTATTTTTTTTAGAGAGCACTTGAGCCTCCTGATGTGCATCATGAGAGACTTCTTCCTGTTTCTATACTAGGATTCATTGTAAATCTTATAGGAATATTTGTTTTTCAACATGGAGGTCATGGGCATTCACATGGCTCTGGTAGGATGTCTATCATTTTCAGTACTGTTTCCTTTCTTGGCACCCTGTGTTCCAGGACCTTATAATCCTCCAATGAGAACCCCAGTATTAAATTCTAATGTCTTTTTAGTGGCAATCTTAGCCAAATTTATATGTGACTTGTTGCAATATTGACTTTTATGTTTTATCACTAGCTCTAGTATGTCACTACTGTACTTTTCACGTAAATACTCATTAACTGGAAGACCTGGAACTCCAGAATCTGCTTTCTGGAACATGCACTCTTCTGCACGTTACTGGAAGAGATTTGCAGAGTGTCTTTTGGACAAAATTAAGCTGGAAAATTTACAAAGCAGTGTCTGAACCAAATTTTAAGTATGGGATGATTCAGCTTCAGGTGCTTCTCAACTCAGTGTCTTTTGAATTTAAATGCGGAATTTATTTGCCCAAATATATATGGTGGGTTTTTTCTGCAAAGCTAATTGGTATCTCTTTCAGCTTAATATATAAACTGGCATAGACTGGTGGAAGAACATAGTTTTTGGTCTTTAAGCAGCAATTGAAGCTTCAACTTTTAATGTGTGAATGATAGCCAGTTTCTGGTTTTCTAAAACAGCTATTTTTAATGTGCTTGTATCTAATTATGTGTACATTTTTCAAATTGTACTAAAAGTGAAGCACAACTTGTCTCAGAAGTGGGAATGTATAAAAGCACTTGACTTCTCAAATCAGGTACATATGTTATACAGCTGCACAGCATAGATTTAGATGACAAACAGCTTGTGTTAATTTTCTTAACTTATTTAAAGCCATACCTTAAGATGACCTAAAAGATGAATAGGTCTTGAGTAGCTTGGAAAGAAATGTAACCCTAATTTTATTCAACACTTAAGTTTATACTCTGTGATATGTGTTTATAGGGCATGAACACAGCCATTCTCTATTTAATGGTGGTCTCAGCCATGGACGCAGTCACGGAGGTCATGGTCACAGCCATGAACATAAACATGCCCATGGCCACACTCATGATCACGGCCATAGCCATGGACACTCTCACAGTCAGGATTATTGTCATGGTAAGTACTTAATTAATGTCATAGACCATCTTGACTCAGTTTAAATTTGCTATTAATGATTTACTGAAAAAAAAAGAGAGGGTACTTGGCAGCTTGTTACAAGCATACATGGAAGTAGTTTCACTAAATGTGTGGTATGTTATGTCACCACCATGTTTTGTGGCTCATTTTGGTAAATGCTGTTTCACTTGCAGTAAGTTCAGTGTTAGTTTTTAAATGTTTTGCTTCACCTACATTTTTTTAATGTTCACCGTAATGTTAAGTGTTGGCAAAAGATAAAACAGATGTATGCCATAACAATATAATTAAATTAGTTGAGTGTTCTGTTTCAATTTTTCATTAAAAGCAATAGACAAAATTGAGCTGCTTTGCTAGTGTTCTCCATTTGAATAATTTTACAGATGAAGATATTAGCAAAGATGAACAAGCAATTTTATTTTGGGTACTTAGGGACTGATATGTCATACTTGGTTTGTGATCTCAAATATAAGATTTTCCCCGTCTTGTGTAGTTGTAATCTGTTTTAAAGCTGGTTATGAAAGAGGTACTTGGTATCTTAGTGATGCTTAGATCTTTTCTATAAAGACAAACAATCTGTGAAGAGACATCCATGCAAAATATGATCAGTAGCCTTCACTATAGAAGAGACAGTGTGGTTACTACCTGTTTGAAACAATGCAAGTGAAAACCTTATTGTAATGAGGGGTTGTCAGTCCTTCCTGCCTAAGCCATAAACTAGAATCTGATGTGACTGAAAATGTGCACATTCAGAGCAGGGAATAGTGTGGTAACTTGCAGACAGGAAGTGACAAAGAGTATAAAAAGATTTACTTGTCCCTTCTTTGCTATTTTTAGTAGAAAATTGGTGCTTGTTTTCGAAGTGTTCTCCTGGAGTTTGGTTGGAAAGCAGGAGCTCCCCCCTCCTGCCTCTTCCTTGCTCTCCCCATGTCCCCCACCCCAGTGGAACAGCAAACATAGTGATCTGTTTTGTGCAATTTGATCTTCAAATCAACTTTTGCATCAAGTACTATGTATCTTCACTAGAAGTTACTTGCTATCCTTTAACAAGTTTTTCTTAAAATATCTTTTTGACATTTTCCACAAAGGCATTAATCTGTTTCAATGAGAGGATTTTTTGACTTAGTTCTACCTTCTCCAAGTCTTACCCTTGTTGTTTTACATTAGGTATAAATGCTTGCTTAAGTGAAATATTTCTGGTTAGCAAATTTATTTGACCTTACTCTTCTTGCTTGTGTGTATTGCTTGTATTCTCGAGGGGGCCTTACTTTGCTAAATACTAGAAAGGTCTTATTTCTCCATTTCTTTTCATTAAAAAACAAATATTGATCTCTTATATATACATATATAAAATCTATTGTGTAAAGTGGTATTTTCTTTTTTAAAAAAGTGTTTTAAGACTTAATTGCTGAGTTAAAAAACAATAGCTAGAGTAAAGGCCAGTCATTGTGAGCAGCTTATCTGTTCAAGAAATTTAGAAAGGAAGACCATAACAGAATATAACACTAGAGATCGCCTTTGTGTATGTTAATATGCCAATAATTGTCTTCACAGGTGACCATTCTCTTGAAGGGATGGCTGGATCCAGCAAACAGATTTTACAAGGTATGATGAGAATAAGTATAGTGGTTTATTAGTTTTATCATGGTCTGCCTGCCTGTGACTGTCACACATCTGTTTTAGAGGGTGCCTCTGGGTAAATGCTACATTTTTCTTAGAGGAGCTGTTTTATGAAGTCCCTTTCCACCTGTAAACAGAGCAGTGCCATACCCTGTGCATGGCTAGGCATTGAGACATTCACTGAAGTCTAAATGTAATGCAGTGTCAACACAGTTTAGAAGGGAGATCCTGAAAGCAGGGATTCAGCTTCTGTTCCTGATGCTGAAAAATCAAATAGTAAAAATATAGGAAAGAGTGGTTAAAAGCAGAAACCTGAGGAGCCTAATTGCAATGTATGCTCTGGAAAGTGAAAAACAGTATTTGAAAAATGCAGATTGGTATAATTGTTAAAGTGTAGCTGAGCTTAAAACTTGCATTTCATCAAGCTGTTACAGTTGGTTTAGATAAGATGGTAATTCACTCTAAATTGGTTGAAGGAGTATTGGAGTCCATGTCAGTTTTGAGCTTTGATTAATTTTTTCTTCAAGTGTTCAAAAGTTAGAGGGAGAAAATTATGTAATGTAAGAGGTAGTAATTATTTGGCATACCCAAGTGTACATACTGTTTTCTCTTATTGGATGATTTTCTGGCTTGTTTGTAGTCCTTGAAAAGAAACATTTTCGACCTCTTCCAGAATTTACAGTATACCTTATTATGTATATATATACTCAGTACTTCAGAAGAAGAAACTCGAATGTCAGTCTTTTCATGAAAGGCACGTTTTAATTGAAGCATATTAAAAACTCAGTTATATAATTTTATTTTAATTTTTCAATACTATGGTGGGTTGGCTCTGGCTAGCAACTAAGTACCCAGCAGCTGCTCTCCTGCAGTGGGACATGGAAGCGAATTAGAAGAGTAAAAGTGAGAACTACCCTTAGATTGAGATAAAGACAGTTTAATAAGTGAAGGGGAGAAAAAAAAAAAAAAGAAGAAAAAAAAACCCGCCCAACCAAGTGATGCAAAGACAATTGCTCACCACCTCCCACCAGCATATCCATGTCCAGGCAGCCTCGGCAACAACTGTTTTGGAAAGACAACACCCCAGTTTCATTGCTGAGCGTGATGTTATATGGTATGGAATATCCCCCTGGTCAGTTTGGGTCAGCTGTCCTGTCTATGTCCCTTCCCAGCATCTTGCCCACCCCAGCCTACTTGCTGTGGGGGTAGAGTGAGAAACAGGAGGCCTTGATGCCGTGCAAGCACTGTTTGGCAATAGCTAAAACATTGGTGTGTTACCAACACAGTTTTAGTCACAAATCTAAAACACAGCACCATGCAGGCTGCTATGGGGAAAACTGAACTCCATCCCAGCCAGACCCAGTACAAATGCAGACTTGGAAAAATCACTACAGAGCTGATTGATAGTTGTGTGTTGTTTTTGTGAGGAGGGATTATCTGAGTCTGGAGAACTGTATTCAAGAAGCTGTTTCTGAACGACTTCCCATCACTGCCAGCAGAGGGCTCCAAAGGCTAAATTTTAGCTAGCTGCAAAGTGCTTGTTTCGTTGTCCTTTAAGGTAGTGTGTTATTCTTCAAAATAAGAGTGAAGTTGTTCATGTCTGCAATACTGTTTAATTCTCAAAATCATTTGTCTTGGATTTCTTTGCCAAATAACTTCTAGAAGATACTGTCAGTGAAACATTAGCATCTTTCAAAGCTTTACAGAGCTGTTTCTGTTAACAGTCGTTCCATCTTATACAGTACTTATTGTCTGTAAGCATCAGGGAGCGTGATTTTTACTGTAATATGAGTGGGTGTTGAATGAAAAAAATTTAGCTACATCTGTTAATCACTGCTTAAGTTGATAGCCATGTGATGAAATAGCCCTTACTGCTAAGTGCAGAAAATAATGTAAATCCTTCAAATACTCTTTATTCTACAAATATGTTGAAATCCTGTGATCGCTTTCTATGTGTTTGAGCAAAAATTGACCACAAATTTGACAAGTGTAAATCATGCTATCTAGTTCTTGCATCTCTTCTCCATAAACTGTCTTTGAAATATTCTATTAGTTTTCAAAATACCAAGTTTTAATGATATCAATTAATCTCTTACAGGTGTATTTCTACACATTGTTGCAGATACACTTGGAAGTATTGGTGTAATCATATCTGCTATATTGATGCAAAATTATGGTCTAATGATAGCAGATCCTATTTGTTCAATGCTGATAGCACTACTTATAGGTGTAAGGTAAGCGTTGCTATCACTGGCATTTGGTAGTATTTTTGATACTGGTTACAGCACAAATTACAGCTCAGAAGAAAAGGTTTGTCTGTTATGGTAATGACTCTGCTTTTCTTCCAAGAGTGATGTTACCTCTGTTTTGTACAGCTGTTCTGGTGTGCTCTTACGTGAGCTAGCTTTTGCTCCTAAATCTGCATATTCTACCCCTGTTTGCATAATGCCACAAAAATGTCGTTCAGGTTCAAACTGTAGAAAGCTCCTCTGTGTTTAGTACATGCTTACATAAACCAATGTACTCCAGTAAATGGAGCAGAATGGCTTCAGGGCAGCAGAGTTGAGCCTGCTGGCACAGGATGTGCCCTTGTCCTTGACAAATCAAGGCTGGTAACTTTTTCCCCCCCCCTGGTGAGAACTGTTTTTTTCCTTTGTATTTGTATTCTGAGACATCCTTATTCCTTTTAAAATCTGATGGAAATGCTTCAAGTAGTTCTGGGCTTTCCTGGTTGTTGCTTACCAAGATCACTGTAAATGTGAAGCTATTTGGAATTAGACTGGACAGGCAAACATTTCATTCAGTGATGCTGTTATTGAGGCTTTTCTGGCAGCAGTTGCAATGGTGGCATAGGGCAGAGTGCCACAACTCCAGTTACAACCTAATAACTGAACACCTTTGTCTCTTCAGCAGTGGTGAATGTCATCTGATTAACTGCAGCTACTTATGCTTATACTATATATGGCATGTTTATACCATATGCATGGCAGCATTCACAGAATTATTGATGTGAATCTCCCTATTTATCAGAGTAGGGCAATATGCTTCAGGCACTAAATGCCCACAGAAATCTGTGTGCTAGAGATCACTATTAAATTACTACTTTAATATAAACTTGACTTAAACCTCCTGTAATTTCATAAAGGAAAATTATTACAAACTAATTCTGTTGCAGAAATCTCAAAAAATGGGAAATAAAATGTGCAAGCTACCAAGGGGAAAGAAACTATTGCTGAGGTAACAGCCAAGTAGAACACAGGTTTCCATATACTTTGTATTTTAAGGGCCTAGCCTTGTGTACAGCAAAGCATGTGTGGAGTGCTGATCAGAAAATACTACGTGAATGAGAATTTTTTTTTTCTTCCATTCGTACAGAGGTTGGATGAAGACTACCTTCCATAATAGAGGTTTCATAATAAAGCTGTTGTAGGTCTTCTAGGACAGTTAGGAGGAACGCCTGAGGTCCATGTTCTATGCTGAAAATGCTGGAGAAGTTCAATGTTTGATGTGTCTTTTGATCTGATACCAGACCTCAGCCTGTACGTTATTTTGTTGGTCCACAACGCTATAAATGATCTCTAGAATCATTGTGCTAACTGAGTGCAGTCAGCTGCATCATAGTAGAAGCAAGTCTGCATTTCTTGCAGACTGACACATCCTGGCGCAGCATTGGAGCAAACACTAATTGCGGGGGGGTGTGGTGGTGGTGACTTTTTTTGTTTTAAGCAGTCCAACAGACTTAACTACTGATGGCTTTGCTTGAAATGAACTTAAACGAGATCATAAACAAGATGACGGACAGTTTCAGATGGATATTCTTTTGAGAGTTTGAGTCCCCTTTTGTGGTGTTTTACTTTCGTAATCTTCATTTACACTTCTGGACATAAAAGCATTCTTTATTCTGCTTTACTCTTCACTATGCTCTGTGTGTGAAGTGCTCTTCTAGAATTAATGCAAAAGGTTTTTCAGATTTTCCCATAAGGTCATCTTTTGTAACAGTAATATGGGGCACCAATTGACGATTGCTAGGTTATGTAATAGTTTTTTCCTTAATCTTTTCAGGTCACCTAAATCTAACCTAGAGAAAAGATTATACTGAAATTTTATGAAATTTAAAATTTGAGGGGAAAAACATTGTTTGCAAAAAGACTTTAAACTGATAGTGGCAAGAGCGGTGTCTAGTTTTTTTTCTATTGTCTGTTTGCTGATGGGGTGCCTGTGGGTTTGAGATGGGGAGGAGGAGGATGTTCGATATCTAGTGCAGGGATTCCTGGCCACTTCTGTGGGCCTGCTTGCAACCTTGATAAGTAACTTTTGTGGAGGATTTGGCTTTAGATTAAATAACTGTCTGCTGTTTCAGAGGAATATTTGTCAATTTTACTTGTGCAGAGTAGCCCACTCATGTCCCTTTTACTAGTTAAACCAACTTTGATAAGGTGGAGTGGGATAAGATTATATGTGTGCCCCAACAAGTGGACCCATGCATGTGCGTTTAAAAATCAGAATCTGTTCTTTGTGGCTGTAATAAAGCAAGTATAGTTGTGAGGCAGAGATGCAAAAGCCAGTCTGATAAAGTTGTCCAAAAGTTTTAATGCTTTCTGGGGACTTTCCCCTAGTTGGTCCTGTAAAGCTTTACTTCTATCAAATAGGGTTGTATAAAAGCCCCAAGGTGCTGTCCCTTCATACAGGAGTACTTTAGCTGTTTGGTTTAAATCTAAATAGTGTATTTTACTGCTGATCTTCCAAAGCTCTTTTGCATGACTCCACATTTTAACTATATGAAATTGTCCATTTCCATTTTAATTGGCTGCTTAGACCTCTGATTCTATATTAAGAGTATTAGTTATTAACTGATGTACTAGAGCAGGCAATACTCTCCTTGCTGCTGTTAATGTTAATCAGCAGCTCTTAGTGGAAGTGAAACCTTGAGCATGGATCTTCTATGTCTTTGAGTACTCTGAAGCTTTAAAATAAAGTATTGAAATGTCAACATCTGTATGGAAATACTTTTGCTCTTGGCTGTCAATTGTTACTTGGGAGGGAGGCTTCTTTCCTAGGAGAATGTTTTTTATGTGTGTGTGTATCTTTGAGCTCTTGTGCTGACCTTCTGTCACTTGTTCTCAAATGCCAAATCACCATATTGGATTAAGACTTGCCTATAGTACAGGTGCTTTTCTATCATCAGGAAGGTATCTTAGGAAATAGTTGTGAATATTGCAGATGGCTACATGAGTGTAAATCTAAAGTCATGGTGGGAGAATGGTCCAGACTTGAATCTTTTCTGATAATTTTTAGATAATGAGGATACGCTATTCTGAATGTTACAGTCTAGAAACCCTGCTGGTTGTATATGAAAATAAAGTATACATTGAGCAAATTATTTTAATAAAGTTGGAAGTTCCCAATAAAATACAAACTGGTAAATTAATTTTTACTCACGTTGGTTGGTGGCTTTCTACTCTAAGGGAAGGATCCTCAGACAACTCTAGATTACAGTATCACTTCAGATGTGTGTTTAGTCTTAAGTAGTTAGCAGGCTTTCCAGCTGGAACACGCTTGCATAGAGATGAATTAGGACAGAATTGTAGATGTAAATTTGAGGCAGGAGTCTTCTGTAGGGTAAATGGCATTCTTGTAAACAGTATAATAAGGTACCTTAAAAGAAGTCTTTGTATTCCTAACTTTAAAAAGTAGTTTTCTTAATCAGCTGGACAATCTGGGACACTATCGCTATTGGGATTTGGGAAAGATTATATTCTTGCAGTATGATAGGAATTATGGGAAGTATGTATTCAGAAACACATTTGAATTATTTTCAGCAAAACCAGGTTTATTTTCTAATGCTGAGCTTTAGGTGTATATATATTTAAAAGAGGAATTCTTGTGGTAATAGGTGCAGGAGGAGCAAAGGTAATGGTGTGACAGTAGTTAGGTATGTGGGTTTGAGACTAGTGAGAATCCATTGTGTCTTTTTAACAAATTACATTTGCATGTCTTTTGGCCTGATGAGAGATTGTCATAGGAAGATCTAAGTAATGCATTAATGTGGCACCATTGTATAAGCAACTTGCAGCTTTTATATCCTGTAAAGATACTATGATGCAAGTAGTACAAAGTAATCCAGAAAAGTAATCAGATTAAAATGGAAGAGGAACAGATGTTGAATATGGTATCCATTACTGGATGTGGGATAGTATTTATGAAATCACATGGTGTATTGCTCTTACTTTCTTGAAATAAGCAAATTACTATAGTGGACTAACAAAACTATCACCAAGAACTTTCAGGTTCTCAATTCTAGCTGCTTCATTATCTGAGTTTGTATTGAAATTTTCTTGAAATTGAGAATAATTATGTCACTGAATTTTGTGACAAATTTTACAAAAATAAATACTTTGCAATTCAATTTCATAATTTTTCTGAAACTAATGATTAAACGTAGTTTAATTTTAAAATATATACCAGTAAATCTACATTAGTATGTTACACTTTGCATGTCCAAGCAAACATTTAATCAAAATCTGGATATCATAGTGCACTTACATTTTTAGTGTACTTTAAGGTCATTAAGTAGCTGTTGCAATTTATTTATGCCATAGCAGCAAGCTGTGTTTTTGTTAAAAATCTGATGCTGTATTCGTACAGGTCATTAGATTTTAAACACAAAATGCATACATTTTAGGAATGTGTACAGAACTTTTTTTTTTAGTCCAAATGTGTCAGGCAAAGGCGTAAGCTGTTTAGAGATTGTTTTAATTTACTTAAACCGTAAAAGTAATGTTTTTGATTCTTCATGTACAGTTAGTGTTTGAGATAAAAAGTTGAATGAGGTGATGGAGATAAGATGCCTTTAGAGGCTCGTGAGACTCTGAGGGGCATTTTAATAGCTTGCTTTTTAGCAAGGAAATTTGCAAGAAAATGTTACATGAAAAATGAAAGACCAAATAAAATTAAGAAATTACTGTGTAACTGGTAAATTTAGTGTTTAATATTTGGTACCTTTTTAGTTGTTTGAGGGTTTAATGAAGTTTATTTTTTGCTTTTTTTCTGAATAAAATGTGCATATACCACTTAACATGGTAGTAATTTGGCTTCAATCATGTATCCTCCAAATTGTTGCTTAATGGTCTGAGTTTGACTTACAGAGTGTGCAGGGCATGGGTAGTGGCTAGATTTGATCCAGGGCTCCGTTTTGATTTTTGGTTGGGTTTGTTTTTTTTTTTAAATCTGTATTCTTTCTGGCATACTTATATATCCAAAGATGGAATAAAGGCAGAGCACAGATCCTTATTCCCTTCTGTAGAACTATGTATAATAAGCCAGTAGAATATCAAAGCAGTTGCATGTGAGTGCAGAGGGGAATAATTGCTCTTAAACAAAGGTTGCATGTGTCTAGATGAAATAACCATTAATTTTGTCTTGAGTGTTTGCTTGCTTCAGTGCTGGGCAGCTTCCTCTGATTTACTTGAGTCTTGTCTGCTCCTGTTAGTGGGTCTTCTGTGTTCAGTTTTCTGAAATGATGGCAACACTTGCCAAAAGAAATCACAAAAATATCTGTATAGGATGACTGAAGAACTTGTCGTTGTCATATAAAGCTGTACAGCTTCTAATTTGAAACCTATTTTGTCTTCTGCAGATGCACAAAGGCTTGAGCAATGCCACTTCAGAGAAGTCAAGCAGTGCTTTTAATTCAAATGGTTGAGCCTTCCTGTAGACAACATGTCTAATTAGTGCAAATTGTCAGCTACTGACATGGTTGCTCTATGTTGCTCCTGTGATCCTTCACTAAGGCTGCTCTAAGGTGACATTCTCTGCCTAACTCCTTGTGAGTTAGTGCAGAACATTTGAAAATCCAGTGTGGGATTCTTCTGAGGCTGTTTTCCACTGACAAATAAATATACTTCTAAGCTTAGTGGAAGCAGAAATCGGGTAGCTCTTAATAGAGAGGTAAGATTAGTCACTTCACTTTAGTAGACTGTGACTGTCTACATCCCAGTAAAAGCCTGTCTTCAGTACGATTATATAGAAATATTGTTAATACCTATTACATCTCATGCTTTAAAATTTATCTTCTTGGAGGAAGAAAAATAGCCTACATATTACTGTTCTGATAGAGAGAGGCAAAGGCATGGAGTCAGGTACTTTCCACTTTGCAAATTTCATTATGCTTTTACATACTGTAGAAAGTTGTGTTTTCTCCATTTATTTATCTGTTGAGCCTTGACAGGCAGAGGGCTTGGTAGTTTGTGGTTTCTCAATTGGAGGGCTATATCCTGTAATCTTTTAAAATCTCAACACCATAAATCTATGGCCAGTTCTGAAGGGTGAAGCTGGTGTGGGTGGGAGGTTGTAGCTCTTGAGTGTTCCTGGGTGCTACCACTAATATTGGATGAATCTGTCTTTGATTACTTTCTGTACTATCTCATGCAAGTGTCCATTTAATTATAAAGCATAAATAGAATATGCTTAAAAGACTAGTCTATTTTACTAGTGTTTTGCTTGAAGTTTTGTTGTTTTTTTTTTTAAACAGTGAGACTATTTCATAGTTGTTCAGGTTGACACAAGTTTTTTCCAAGGTGTTTTCCTCATAATTTAATGTGCCTGAATCAATAAACAATTTCTCAAGTCTCTAAACTGCCTTTAATATTTAAAACTAAATGTTCATTTATTTTTTTAGTCTTAGGATTTTAAGCCTTATTCTGAAATGTTGAAGCAATTTTAGTATTTCGATCAGCTATATGAAATTAGTCATCAAGCACAAGCCACAACTCCAGTATAAAGCAAGAAGTTTGTCCGAAACCACTATTAGAGCCACATGTTTCTAGAAAGGCACCATAGACTAAATATGATACTAGATTGGATAGAGCATGCAGACCACATATTAAGTGGTCAAAGAAATGAAGCTATTTACTTAAGTCATTTAGTGAAGTTGTTTCCATGGATTACATCAT
The DNA here is from genome assembly GCA_034782735.1 of Sagittarius serpentarius. Lineage (NCBI taxonomy): Eukaryota > Metazoa > Chordata > Aves > Accipitriformes > Sagittariidae > Sagittarius > Sagittarius serpentarius. The sequence continues at coordinate 27,192,409 of JAVKLA010000090.1, read as the reverse complement.
TTTTACATAAAGTCTAGAGCTGCTTGAGCGTGATATAGTAAGAGCTTTGGGGGAGGACATGCCTGTAACATTTGGGGTATGTGCCTATAATGTTTGGGTCATTACAGTATAAAAAATTATTTTTTTAAATGAAGGGTTGCATTTGCTAAGAATCAGAAGGAATGTTTTGTAGCAAAACTCCCCCAAACTAGCATGCTTGTCATTGGTGGTGTTTTGAGCCATCATTGCTGAATGGCATGCACTACCTTTATTTACAGGGTAATGGTACCTGCCAGCCTTGCTTGAGAATCAAAGTACTACATTATTCTGAGAACAGACAATTTAAAATTGGAAAAGTAAATGTTAAACCTGTGATCCTTGTCTTGAGCAAAGCCGGCAGTCTGATTAAAATTGCCGTTGCCTAATAGAAAAATGTTATTGACGTTCTGAAATAGACTGACAATCTTGGCGCTGCAGATGTGGATGGTAGCTGGAAAAAAAAAAAAGATTTTGAAATCTGGCTGTAGATTTTCAGCTATGGTATTTGAAGAACCATAGCTGGTCCTGAATCTTAGCAGTGTTTGTTTACCTCCACAAAATCTGTCACAAGCATCCTCTGTTTTCTATAGCACTGAGAACACTAAATGAATTTCCAGCTGTGCTCTGACTACAATGACTGTGTAAAGGGTTCTTTACCCCATAGTTGTTTTCAGCCTTGTGGTCCAAGATCATGACAATGCCAGAGTCTCGCTAGCTTTGACCACAAAAACAGTGGCATAAACAGGATGGGACTGCAATGGGTATGAGTATTATCTGAATGCGATGCCAGTTGATTAAGAGTGATGCTTTCACTCTTCATTGTTGATCGGGCCGTGCGTAGTAGTGGCAGGCTGGATTTATCAGTTGTCAATGGTTTCTATCTTTTTGAACACCTTTCACTTCCTTTGTAACAGTGTATGTGAAAGTGTGATGTGCTGCTAACTCATTTTGCACACATTAGCCACTTTTCATATTAAGGCTTTTGTAGAGAATATGCTTATGTCCCAAGTCTTGCTGTGGGTTAGCACCTCTTCCAAATTCCATCGTCTTGTAAAGGAGTGTGATATTTTAGATGCAAGGCTTGGTAATCAGAGACCATTGGAAAATTGCATCTGCTTTAGCAGCAAAGCTTACAGGCTGCTTAGGCATGAAACAACTCTCCACTTGGTGAGAATTCAGCATTATTTATTTTCCTCGGTAATCTTGCTGTAAATAAAAAAAAGGGGGGGAAGTACCAGTGCAGTAGTTGCTGCAGAGGCAGCTATGTGTATTTTGCACTGATGACTAATCCAAAAAAAGGAAAGCTTGGTCAAGTTCTCAAACCACATTTTCAGCCTGCTTGGTATTGTCATATCCCTAGTGTTTTCTTCAGTCACATGAGATAGAACTAATATTTCTAGTGCCTCCTGGTGATTAAGTAATAGTGGGTTTTAGTTAGTGTTTGAGAAAAGAGCATACTGTGTGGAGTTTTGGTTTTTAATTAAAAGTTTTGTTCTTCAGTAGTGTGCATGAAACCGTGGGAAACCCGAGACATCAGAGAACTGGATTCTATAGTTTGGTACGTTAGTTTGGCTTACGGTAAAGGACTACCTTGTAAGATAATGTCCCTTTGGGTGCAGAGATGCGTGCATGGGCTTCTGTGCTCTTAACAGGATTTATGAGAGCATACTATATCGCTGCAGCTGTCTTTTGGCCTTTTCAGCTTTGCAAAAGGTAAATTTGTAGCTGAACACCGTGTCTAAGTTAGAGGAGGGAGGTGTGACCTGGGATATGCTTCAACTTGCACCTACAGTATCAAGCCACATCCTGATTTACCTCTATTCTTTGGACTGCTAAGATGTTGCTGTTTCAGTTGAACACCATGGCTCTAGCTTTTTTGTGAAGTCTAGATAGAAGCATAACTTGTGCAGCATTATTGCCAAAAACTTGCACAGGAGGTTTCCCTCTTAAAGCTTTAGTGTGGAGCCATTACAAAAACATGAACAGGTGAAATCTTGCCAGCAGCGAGACTATCTTTTAAGCTGTACCACCTGTACTAGGAGTGGAGTGTCTTTCCCCATTCACCTTTCTGTATATTAGTTGATTTTTGAGCTAATGGTTCCAATACGTGCTGCTTAAAACTGCACCCCGTTGCCTGGCAAGGAGAGGCAATCTTTGGTGCTTGTACACACCCTGCTGATTGCATAGACTTAACCTTGGAAGATAAGTTTCTTAGGCAATAAGGTTTTCAGAATGAAGCAGATATTAATTTTAAATGCATCTTCAGCTGAAGAGCTCTCTTAACAGGGTTTTAACTTCCTGTTTTCAGTGTGCATCCTGTTCCAGAATGAATCAATCACTTTCACTGACCGAATCCCTTTTTGGAATGGGTTAACATGCCCAACCTGCTAGTTCTTAAATTTCCATAGGCTGTCTCTCCAAATCTCCTACTTGCCAATTCGTTTCCATTCCATCAGATAATGTATGTCACTTTTATCAAATAGTGTAAATAAATTGTGCAAATCAGACTTTTTTTGGTTAGATTTCTTCTGTGGATTTTTTTTCACTCTTACTGGTATGTTCCAATAAAAAGGCACGCTCCTACATTCTCCGTTCCTTTAGTCCTTTCCCTGGGCAAAATACGCAGCCTGTACGTGTGTGTGTTTTGAAGCCTTTGGATGCATATGTTAGAGGGGCCTTGTTAAATTTATGGGGCACTGTCAGTGTTCAAAAAAAATGTATTCCGTTTGCATCCTGAACTTGTGTATTGGTCTTTCAAGGTTTTTGTTAAGAAGGAAACCTGCATTTCAAATAGTGAGTTAAACTGAAATCAATTCAGCAATGGAGTATTTTGACAGCTCCAGCTCCCTTTGCAGTGCTTGTGACATGGACATTTAGTGAGATGGGTCCGTTGATAAGAGAACCTTTTTCCCTAAACTTCTGTAATCCACTGTCTGTAGAACCTGACGCTCCAGTTAAGCTTCCTTCAGACAGATTGACAGTTACTGCATTGCTAAATGTTTAACTGTCTTGGTGACAGGTCCAGTTTAGGCAACTCCTGCCTGCCCCTAATTGCTTCTTCCTATTTCTGAACTAATTCCTCTGTAGCAGTGCAACTGTGTGAGGGCATGTGATGGAGTGTATCAGGCAGCAAATTTGGCTGGAATAACCAGTGTGCCTGCAAGGAGACTTAATTTTAGGGTGGTTGTTTTTCCAGGGGTTCATTAGGCAAGGCATGCACCCTTTAACGCCCTCCCACCCCTGGCCAAGCATTAGCCAAGGAGTGAGCTGAGCAGTCGATCAGCCAGCACTGCTTCTGTGTACAAACGAAACCATCTCTTTAAAAATGGAGAGGAATGGTTAGATCATGCTGTTCACCATCTGCAAATATACAGCTGGTCTGTGCAGTGCATTCTACATCACTTCATGAGATCTTAAACAAAGTTTCTGCAGTTTCCTTTAACAGACGGCCCAATTAATCTCTTACAAATGTTTTCTGGATGCTTTTTATCCGATCACTCTATGTACTCCAGCTGTGATGCCAGCTCTGGATGCTGAAATTCAGCTTATAATTTCTGAAACACATCATCACTTTTGGTCTAGAGTGTTAGGTGACTTACATGCTCTTGAAATTTGATTGCTATTTAAGTTTTAGTGTTGGGCTATAGATATTTGTCATCCTCTTGAAAATTTTAGGATGCTCTACTGAGTCAGACATGATGCACGACTCCTATTAAAAAAAAAAAAAAACACCATACTGAATACTTAATAAGAGTATACATTTTTAGTGGTAGCTTCAGGGTATGGGTTTACTGGTCTCCTGGTGTTATTAAAAAAAAAAAAGGAAAGGAAAAATAATTAAAAAAAGGTATTAAGTGTGATCTTAGTTTGCTGATTAAACAAGACCATTTGGCTGGGAGGGAATGTCTAATTGCTTCCAAATGTTTAATCCTTGAGCTTGGATGAGACCCTACACTTAGTTCACTTCAAGAATATGCTAAGTTGTCTGTTTCTGACAAATAACTTTGTTATAAGTTGGACTGGTCTATACTAATTTTGTTTTATGATCTCCCCATTGTTCTCTTAGTTCATAAGAAAAATGTGCCTTAAGCCAAACACAAAAGCAAAAACAATTTCAGTTGCATATTTTTATGGTTGGTTGTGAGTGATTGCCATTGAAGTAGGTTTTGGTTTTGAGCTATACTGCTTTGTCATATAACTTTTAAGACACTAAGAGATTTTATTTCAAATCCCATGATTAAACTACTAATCTTTTGTGATTGTCCACCAGTTGTCTCTGTGGGAAATCTGGGGAGAAGTAATCTTGCCTTTAGTAAGGTACCATAGCAATTTTGTCAATCCTTTTATTTTCTGTACCAGGTTTTCATGGCAACATTCTCAGCTTCTGGTGGAACAACTAAAGAAAAATTCAAGAGCATTAAGCAATATTATGTTGCTCTTTGTTCTGCATCTTTTGCAAATGTAATAGTAGCTAACTTCATTTTTGCTTTCCAGTATTGTTCCACTTTTAAAAGAATCCATTGGAATTTTGATGCAGCGAACTCCTCCTTCTCTGGAAAACGTCCTGCCTCAGTGCTACCAGAGGGTGAGCTCTTAGGCTGTTTTTGCTTCAGATCAAGCTGCTATGTGAATGAGCCTCAGCTGTGTGTATGAGGATATTTTGTGATATTTTTCCAGTAATGCTTGTGAAATATTCCTTAGATTGTACAAGTGGAGGTACCAGTTTGATTCTTATCTTTCTGAAGTCCTAAATTGTACATAGCTTCAACTCGGTTAGTGTTTTAAAACATACTATGTTGGTTTAGAAAAATAGATCCTGAAGCTTTTCCTCTCAGAGTACTTTGTGCTGATACAAAGTGCATAATGGTTTTTTTTTTTGTTCAGGTTTTGTCTCCTTCAAAATCTAGTAGAGTGAGGTGGAGTAACATTGGAAGTGTATTTATAAGAATATGTAGATTACTCTGGACTTGACGTCTCCTGGTACTCCTGTTTAACTTCTCTAAGTTAATAAAAAACACTTGTAGGAGTGCGGTCTTTCCTCAGGAAGCTAAAGGATTGTAATCATCACGTGGAGGGTTTGCTAAAATTGGACAGAGGAAAAACAAAGGTTTTGACAGGACAGACCTAAGCACTCACAAAATATTTACAGAAATATTAATATATTTCTGTTAATAGTTAGAATTTCTCACAAATAATTTTATGGGAAAAATCCTGCATTGCAAAAATTGCTGGTTTAATTGAATGCCCTCTCAAATTTAATAACTGTGACCTTTCTCTCTTGGACACCACTGTTTTCAGAAATGGTTTCATTAAAATATATGTAGAATGTAAATGGAGCAAGATACAGAATCATGACACGTACGTACAATCTGTACGTTTTCACCTTCTCTACAATTACTAAGATAGTAATAAGGAATTTAAGTGAAATGTCACAAATTGCACAGTGAACTAGAAGTAAAAGAATGTATCGGCTTTTATAATGTTTTCTGTAAAAAAGCAGTACAGACAAACATTTTCTGAAATTTTTTTTTTTTTTTAAATTTGCCTGTGTTTTCAGGTGCAGCAGTTGCAAGGAGTTTACAGTTTACATGATCCACATTTCTGGACCCTCTGTACTGATGTTTACATTGGGACTTTGAAATTATTAGTAGCTCCTGATGCTGATGGAAGGTGGATTCTAAGCCAGACTCACAATATTTTTACTCAGGTATGTCTCATCGGCGGAAATCACATCTCAAAGTGTAAATTGCCTGTCATGTGATGTGACAGTGTTATTCTTATCAAGAAAAATTCAATGTTTCTGGTTTTGATACTGGTATGTTTTGAAAAGCTTCTCTGCTCCAGCTGTATAGAACAATTTCAGAATACTCAGTAGTGTAGATGGAATTACTGTACTGCTCTGCATTAGTTTTTGATGCCACTTAATGGAAGTAACAGCTGTAATTGTCCGAGGTGTATCAAATTAAGTTGAAACCCTATACTGGCCTATGAGGAACCAAGAAAATAGATGAGGCTTACCTCAAGACAGGGCTTCCGACCACAGACTGGACCTACTTAAGTTTTTCACTGTGCTGATACTGTCTTTTGTCATTCACTTCTGTCCCTCAAAGAATCTATGGTCTTTGCATATTTTGTCTTTTAGTAACATCCATGCTATGGTGATCCCTAGTTAAATGTAACCATCCGTTGTCATATTGTATATGACCAGTACGTTCCCCCTTATTTCCCTACAATTTATATTATTTTATATAGATAGTGATGTATTTGATAGCACTTGTAGCTGATCGGAAATGCTGGAATTCTTGTGAACAACAGAAACTTTATTAGAAGTTGATAGTTCTTGCCTTAAGATTAAAATCTTACAAATTGCAGAAAGATTTTCCTGTTACTTCCTTGTACTTTTAACCATGAAACATGAAATTCAGTTTGGGTGCCTATTCCATTATAGCTACTGGATATGAATGGTTTACAAGTAGAACTTAGAGTCTATTAAGATAAAATAGAGAATTTCTCTCCGGCAAGAGGGTTTTGTGAAGAATAAAGCTGGAAACTTACTCTCTCTTTTATACCATCTAGAGCCAAACATCCTGGTTTTATTCTTGACATTGGAGGACTGTATTTGAAAAAAATACTATGTTTTTCCATAATGTCCTTTCTCTGCTTTTGAGTAATGGAAAGTTTTGTAGCTGAAAAGGAGACAAATATTCCTGTTTATAACCAGTTTTTTAGGTAACAAAATATTATTAGCTAAGGGGTAATATTTTGGAGATAATGTGAACTACTGACTTCTCTAAGCGAGCTGAACAGTGAAGAAAGGGAGCTTCTGATTAGGTATATTTGATGCTGTAAATAAAAACCGCTTCTGTCAACACAACAGGTTAATTAGTGCTTGCATAAATGTTCTTTTCAAAGCTTTCTACAGTGGGGAAAGTCCTTGTGTGCTCACATGCACATTCTCTCCCTTGGTCTAAATGTTGTATTGGCCTACTGCATTGGCAGCTTGCGGATGTGATGGCTTAGTGAATCATTTATGCATCTTATCAGTGCCCCTTTTATTAACTCTTCTATAACACTTTTTAAAAATTCCAGACTGGATTTTTTAGAAATTTTTTTATGCATCATGCCTACTCAGTTTCAGGAGAGACACCGCTGAAGCCAACCCTACAATGTCCTGCCTGAGTGCGCGAATTCTTTTGAACTGAAAGTTTAAGGAATTGTAAAGTAGTCAGTCATGGGGAACCCGATAAAAACAAACACACATACTTGTTTTTATGTTAGAGACTTAGGGAAGGAGGCTATTCTGTCACAAATATTCTAAAATCAAACTTTATGAATATAGTTTGGTCGTTTGAGATGTTCAATCACATACAGCTCTAGATTACTGAGCAGGTAGAAATCAGTCTGCATGGCTTATTCTGCAGACTAAGTAGTTTGAAACTAAGGGATATTTTTGGGGAAGGACTATGCAGAACATTCTATTACATTAAAACTAATTGTACATCTCAAGTCTCCAAAGGATTGCATTTTCCAGGCGAGTCATTAGCTCTTGAGCTGTTTTGTGGCTGTGCAGATAGCAAGAGCCATGTGTCTAGGAAGGGAATTGGGAGAACAGGGTCTATCATTTTTATCTTACCTATGGTAGTAAGTGGAGGAACAGTTGGAACAAGTAGAGGTTTTTCTCCTGAGTAATATTGGCCCTCATTAATATAATTGATGGTTTTGGCACTCAACTGAGCTAAAAGCAAGTTGATGATAGTTGAAGACAATCTGATCTTTAGTGCTGTTCAGCCGAATGCTTCAAGATCACATTGCATAACCAGTGACCATCACAACATTGTTGCTGGCCTGCCACTGAGGTTAAAATGAATGAATAAACGATTTTTTTAATGCTGTTGTATACTGAACGAGCAAGTCCATCTAAGCCTAGTTTAATAGGATTTCTGAAGAGAAACACTTCGTACAATTCACTTACCTTTACCAAAAGTTACTTTAGTGTGTCATGATGTCATGTTAATTCACTGTAGCCATTGTTGTTTCTTGCTAAAATCTTAGCATAGAACTGGTTCAAACAACAAATCCCATGTTATGCTCTTGTACTTAGCTCCATTTTAAACTGACAGCTCTTTGAGCAGCTTGCTTTTCAGGAAGTTAAACTTGTACAAAATAAAGTAAGAATTGCTAAATGTGGAAGATGAATTACAGAAAAATAAGATACTGAGTTTTTTTGCTAGGTAACTTACTGATGTGGACTGGTGTTCAGGACAGTTAAATTGCTTTGGCTTTACAGGTTTTTTTTTCACTCTCCTTCTCTTTTCCATAGGCAGGAGTAAGACAGCTTTACATACAGATTGATGTCGCAGCCATGTAGTGAATTTCTGAAATTGTGCTGTTGGACCAAAGTTTTTCTGTACTGTAATGGTGTAACAACATACTTCTCAAGACAGAGCCTGCCACCACCACTGTTCTGGAATTGACTGAATAAATTTCTGCCCTTGGGCTATGGATGGAGTTCACTTCTAAGGAGCAGATATTGAATGAATGTTACGGACTTTGGGTCTTGTCTTTTTGTGGCCCCTAAACTTGGAAGTTTTTGAAGGTTTTTTACTTACTAAGATTGTGGTACTGGAAACCCTGTCACGTCTTCAGTAAAGCTGCTGAAACCACTGCTCATTCCCATAAAACCAGTGTTACCAACAATTGGAAACTTGTTTTGTAGATAATGTCACAATGGCTGACATGCTTCAATATAATTGTATGTTTGTACAATTGTTTGCACTTTGCAAACTTAATGAACCAAACCATATTGGGTTTTCAAAGTGCCTTCTATATCAGGAGAGGTATTTGCCAGCATAAAAATGGAGCATCAAAAGGTTTTATTGCTTTTACAAATACCTTGTATGCAGTCTGATTATTTACTAGTGATGTATGTAGGGGGTTTGTGTACTTGCATTAACTGTAGATGTTAGACTTCCCTTATACTTGCATCTTACCAAACAGAAAAATTCTAAATGTAAAAGGCAAAACTGTTGTGAAGAGACTTGCTTCCAAAACAAGGTGGATATTTTGTTGCACATATCTTACGGAAATTATTTTAGTCAGAATATTAGATTTAACTCCAATTCTTAGTCTCTTCAGACTGTTGAGAGTAATTAGACATTACATGATGCTACTCATGTTCATAGTCGCTGAAACAAAAGGCAGCTGAGGGAAGATGCTGGTGATGGAAGCAGTGCTTGAAGTTTATCTTCCAGGTTATGTGGCAGGAAAAATTAAATCCCTGAATTGTTTGTGAAAGCTTAAATCTCCTTGATTTTAATAGGTTGTAATCATTTTTATTAATGTGATCAGTGAGATAACTTTTGCCTTTCCAAATACGGAAAATAGTTGTTCCTCTGGTTATAACTGAAATGGAAATAAGGACCATGGTTCATGCTGTTTAAGATTATGCATTTTTCAGGTTGACAAGTCTGGTATTTTTTACTATCTTACGGTAGCTTTTTGGGTTTTCATGGGGAAAAAAAAATTCTCAGTGCAGTAAGTTGTTTCTTTCCAGAAACATTAGTCTGTCATATTTTTGTAGCATTTATAATCATTTTACACTTTCAGATCAGAGCGTTGTTTTCAAAGACAATCTGCTATACTTGGTATTACAGATGATGATTCCACTGCTGTAGTAGTTAACTTCAGTAATGGAAGGTTTTACAAGAGGACATTTTACAAAGAGAACATTGTGAAGTAAAAAACAAGACAAGCATTTTTCTGATAAATCATAGCCGCTACTGACTGGTATGGATGTTAACTCTGGTACCCGATATGTGGCAATACTGAAATCAATGCCCTCTGAAGCTGACAGTGTCTGTATAGTAAGTGCTAGGCACTATGAAAGTACCAGCGGCTCTTGCAAAAATGGTTTGTTTGCCACTGATGTTGCTAAATTCATGAGGGAGGTGAAGAGTTTCTTGCATTCGTTCTGTTGTTCCTATACAACACCTGAATTTTGATCTCTCTTCATATGAAAACACAATGGTTGCCACTTTGATAGGTGGTTCCTCAATTTTCCAGATGAGATATTGAAACGTGAATGTTGATTTTGTAGAAAGCTTGGGGGTGTACTCTTGTGCTTGGAACTGGAAACTGGGTGTAAAGGAAAATAGCAGTAAAAAGCCACATACATATTGCTTTTACGCTTTACAGTCTCTTCCAGTCTTCAGATCCCTCTTTATCCCTGTGGCTGGTTTCTGATCCTGTTTGCTTCTCCTGGGGATGCAGGTGCATAGCGCCCTTCCAGCTGGCTGCACTGTTCCACATCTCCCTCTTCTGGCCTCCTGCCTGGCAGCCTGTCGGGCGCCCTCCCCGTCTCACCCTGCAGATGCTCTGCCAGGCCTGGAGGTCCTGACTGGAGGACGGGATCTGAAAGTTACACGGCACAGGGTAGGGTGCAAGACTGTTGAGCAGATCGAGTATTCCAGTTTAAGATACCGTTTTCATGTATGTTCACAGAAAAGGTAATTAAAATATGGTTGTGATTATAGGGTGGAGATCCCTCGTTGTTTTGTAGTGTTGCATATAGACTGCTGGTTGTTGGTTGACAGCATGACTTCTTGACTTTTTTATAGTTTAATATTACTACTTTTTGAGGCTAGAGAAGATCAACTGATACCACTTCAAAGGCAAGCACCAGCCAGCTTCATTGCAATTATGTCATGATCCAAGAGCAGGCTTTGGTTTAAATCATTTTTACACTAGCATGTTTGGGACCAAGTATTCCTGGACTTGCTGAAATACTGTAGTGCTGCCCAAGTTGCTGAGCTTGGCCACTATTTTAGTTTTCGTAATGAAAAGACAACTGCTGCAATTGTTTCCAAGTGAGAATCTGCCCGCATGGCAATTGGGTTTGTTTAAGCTGTACATCTACAAACTTTTTAAATATGGGAAATTGAGTGAAGAAGCCTATAAGCTGCTTATAATTACACAATATTGATTTTAATAACTTTTGACATCTTTTTGTTGCTTATTATGACTTACCTGACTGTTGGAAGCATATGTATAAGTCAGTTTTCTAACCAAGACAGCACTTTCTTCATTATTTTTAAGGACAACTTGATGTTTTTATAGTAAGAAATGTACCATTTTTTGTTAAATATAATTGAGGATAGTGTAGGGAAGTCAGATTGAAATTAGACTTCAAGCCTTTTCAGGCTTTCTTAAAAACGATAAGCATCACCAAATACTGCAAAAGAGAGTAGATGACAGGTCTAGTAGGTAACTACAGTCACATCTAGTATGTCAGTAAACAGTGTGACATCTGATTTATTTTTTTCACCTACTAAGGGGATACTTGCTCAGCTTTTAGGAGAGTACAAACCATGCAATTGAAGGTGCAGGTGCAGCTTTTCTTATCCTAAGAGTCAAAGCTCCATTATTTTGTGTTTTTCTAATTACCTAACACTTGCCTGCTTATATAACACTTTGCTTTTAACACTTTATTGGAGCTGCATCACATCATTTAAACAAAGATTTGTGTGAATGACTGACAGCCAGAGATGGATGAATGTCTGCAGATCATCTACTAAAACCCAGCTTCCTGGTATCCAGTATGGAATTTTGAACTAAGTTTTCAAAGTATGATTTTTCTCATGTTTTCATGTAGCTGAAGATTACTGTGGGTTTTTTTCTGTGACTGAAAACAGTTAACCATATTGTCCCAAAGACCAAGCCTGCGAACTGCATGATTTTTTTACAGGTCCTACAGCAGAATAAGAAGATACAAGTGCTACAGAGTGGCTGTATTAAAATGCCCCAAATGTTAGTCATGGTAAATAATAGTGGAAGAAAACTGTTATTCTTAAGAGAATGCACAGTGAAGACTAGTCCTTCATAGGCTAATCCTGTAAGTCTATACATATGGATAGACTTGTTCCTTACATCAGTAGGGCCCCTACAGAGAGCTAGATTACTTGTGCGATTTGCTAAACTAAGGCAAAAAGTGCTGATCCAAATAAATGACTCTGCTTTTTATGTAATACTGCTTACTAAAACAAAAGTTTAATTCTATCATTAGTAAGAGCTGCTGACACTATTTTTACATAAAAATGGAAACTGCTACTACTAATAAAATGAACCTTAGGGAGTCTTAATGTTCTTAATTTTTTTTCTGAAGAAGTAAAGCTGGATTTAAAGGTGAAGGAGAGAAAGGGTGTCTCTCTTTAACCGTTGTAAGTGAACCTGTTTTGGGAATGTAAACAAGATACAAGAGGGGAGAGAAGCTGCTGCTGAACTGCAGTTTTCCACCCTTTGCACCCACTGTGCAGTCAAATTGTAAAGTTCATGGCTTTTCTCTGACAGTGCAGACTTCAGTTGCAGAAACAATCATGCTTCTATAAAATGCAAATCCTAATCACTACTCGTGTAACAAGATCTTTAAATACCAGTTCAGAGCAACAGTTTTGCTTACTAATTAAGCCCTGTCCTGTTTTCCCCAGCAGCCATCAGACTGCCACTTGCTATGATTCTTGATTATCCCACCCCTTCTGAGCGTGTTTGGGAATGAGTATAGAGGGATTTCTTCTTTTTTTTTTTTTTTTTTTTTTTTTTTTTTTAATAATCCATTTCTTTGATCCCTAATACTGGCTCAGTGGTTAATTCCTCCTTTACACTTCTATGAAAATCCCTATCTGCAACTTGCTGTGATTTCCTTTTGGATTTCTCCCCCATTCAGGCTTGTTGCAATGACCATCCCTGTTGGGACTTCATTGGCCAGAGACTGCTATAATGTGAAAAGACGCCAGTTACACTTCTGCTGTGCCTGGCCTGTGAAGACTACGTGTCTCACTGTGTGCAAATACTGGGTAATCTTACTTGTCTGTTTCAGAGAGCCACAAAAGGTTCTTGCCTATGTGGTAATTTGCGGAAATAATGTGTAAAAGGAGTTGTGTATTTTACTTCCCATATGCATTGAAGTCTTTCATGTGTATGCTGGGATCTTGTACAAGAGTTAAATGAATCGCTACAGTATTTTAGCTGAAGCGTGAAATATTGTGAATGAAGAAATTGCCAAAATCATTCCTGGTAGCATACAGCATATTGCTTGCATTCAGCATATTGCTTGTCTTTACCTTTAAATTACAGGAATTACTCTTAGCAGTGAGCTTACGTTGAATAGTACAGTATATCACAGTACCTGTAAAGAAATCTTAATGATAACACAAGGCAGCTCACTAAAATTCTGAAGACTACGTATGATTTTGTTTTGGAATGCTAATGTTAGTAGCTTAGCCATGACTTGTCCCAAGTGCAATATTAGAAATTTTTAATGTAATCTTTTCTACTTGAATACAGTCTATATAAAATGTTAAATATCCTATATTGCTGAAAAGATATGGGATCAAATTTCTTTCCAATAAATCTTCTGTTTAAAAAAAAATATGCATACATGTCTGCTCTGTTGTCATATATACTGTGAAGACTAGTTGAAATAGCAACCTTCATCCATTAGCTGATTTTAAAGAGAATTTTTGCAGTCTGTTTTCTGAGACTTGGCTTGAGGTAATTGTGGTTGCTGCAGTTTTTGTCTAGCACTTCACAAATGCTAGCGTTAACATATGAAGAAATCCAGTTCTATTTTAAGTTGCAGCCTTCTGAAATAAGAAATTCTGTGCAGCTTCTCCCTGTCTCACCAACTGTCCAAAGGGTGAGTTCTTGTTTTGCTTGGTTTTAGACATAAAGAACATTCTCATCTGTCTGTATTCACTCTCCCAAGTGTAAAGATGGATACAGACCTAACAGGTTTTGCACCCTAATGGTTTCTATGGGTGAGAGAACTACTAAGTTTCTGGAAAGCTGAAAAGCAAAACTTAACATCTAAAATACACTTGTAACAATGTCTGCAGTAGGCTTGGTTTAATGTACTACAGCAGCAGTGATGCCAGACAGGTATCTGGTACACTTCTTCAGTTCCCTACTTGCGCTTCTTATCCTAGTCATCAGCCTAAGGCTGATGTAGATGTCAATGGACTGAATCAGACAAAGGGTTTTTATGGTTTAAAGGTTTCTGGAGGTCTCTGTGTGTTAGAAGCTGATGCCAGCAGGTGCAGCTTGCAGTTTGTGGCCCCAGGTAAAAGCAGGTCCATGTTCCTACAGTGTTGTCTTTTGCAGCAATATACAATCTAACTGCACTTAACACAAGCTTTAAATATTCACAGGAATAACTTTTATGATGTCACGAAACTAAAGTGGAATAAAAATCTAAATGCGTCATTTTTATTTAAGCGTTCCTTTGAAATGTATTATTTTCAAAACTGGAACTATCTACAGAAAAAAGCTTAAGCATTTCTAATTCCAGAGGATGCATAGTGCCTGTAACAATCAGAGAATGTAGTGGACCACCTAATTCCACTGTGGACATCTGATACAGTGTCCCTGAAGCAATCTTCTGATCCGATGCACCCACGCGTGCAAGGCCAACACAAATTGTGTTTTCAGTAACTTCTGTAAAAAAATAAGGTTAAATTTATTGATTAATGGTCCTGTCATAAAGGAAAAGTACTCAAATTCCTTAAACCTTAACACTGCTTTCTTAAGCCTCCAATTAATAAATCACTGGAGTGGCCTAGAAAGAAGCTTGTTCTTCAAAGAAAATAAAGCTTTATCTTAGGGATGTTTATAAACAAGAATGGGAAGGCAGCAGAAGTAGAATACAAAATTAATTCGGGAATTGTGTTCACTTTGAGGAAACTGCTGCTTGTGATTAGTTCTATATAAAGGATAAAATGAACATATTTTCATTTTAACAGTATTTAAAGAATAAAATTCTAAAAGGAGGAATGCAGCTAGATTAATTTTTATTAGAACTGTGACACAACTGAGTTATCTTTATAGCTGCTATGATTTCACCCTTGGTCTCAGTAAACATCTTTCACAGTTTGGTCTGACTAGTGTTAAGAATTCAAGGTCAAAATCAGAGTTCTGTATCACTGGGTTAACCTAGATTCATGCTGGTATTCATGTAGAGCAGAGTGTGACCAGTCTAAATAAAACATAGCAGAGATTTTTGAAGCTTGACTGATCTAAAATGCTCAGAATCCTTCTGCCTCCCGCAACTCTTACTGGATCAAAGAGCTCACAGTTAAAGATGGATAGGAACAGTACAGGGTTACCAAACTGAGGCTTTGACTAAACCTCTAAGGAGCCACTAGTGCTCGTTCATGTGTGCTCACTGAACTACACTATGTTCAAGCTCTGCCAAGTCCATCTTGTGACTAGGACTTAAGGCAGCCTGATTCCACTGCAGAGCAAGGGAATGCTAAGACTAAGAGGGAGACAGTAGAGTTCCGAGGCTCATCAGTAAGTGTGTGTGACTTGAGAGGGGTAGTAGCAGATAGAAATGTTGCAGTAATAAGTACCTGGTTCTTCTCCTTGAAGCCTCCTGTTTTGAATAACGGCAAGAAGCTGTTCTGCAGCTTGGTTCACGCTCATGTAGCGTGGTGGCTCATAAATCTTTCTTCCTCTGTAGGGAAAGAAAAGTAGAGAAATTTCACATACAACCCATTTCGTTATCCCTAGCGTTCTTACAGTTTATCTTGAGAAACCTCTAGACCAGCAAATTGAACTTAGACAAGAGTGCAGTTTTTAAGGAAGACAGAAGTCTCTTGTACTCTCACCACACCTGTGAAACAGCAGGGCCTCCATCTGGCAGATCATTTGAGTCCTAAAAGCAAATTCAGCTGCTGGAAGCAGTATGCAGATTTTGCAGCTACTCCTGAAAGATGCATTAGACTTAAATTCAAGGGCAAACTACTGTTTTTCTGTCAAATGCCCTGTAGACAGATGATTACATACTAGAAATACATTCTTAAATGAAATGCTGCTTTCTTTGCCAACTGTGGATTCAGTCAAACAGATTTTATTTTTAAACTCCAGAATAAACAAACCTCAATGATACTGTGAGACTTCAGAAATGTTAATTTAGACCACAGTTACACCATGCGTATAAAGTAACCATTTATGATTACCACTATCAAAACATACAGATTGCTGAGAGATGATTACGATGTGGCAAGAGCATATTTGAATACAGTTAAATGAACTTTAGAGCATTTTTTTATATATTGCTTATTTAGCTGTTTAAAAAGGGTGGTACGTGTTCAGTAGTTCACACTGTTTCTAGCCAGTGTAAGGAAGAATTCAGAACACTGTTTCAGCTATTAATCTATCCCAGGATGGGACAGAACAGTAGTAAAATAACACTTCATTTGCCAAGCGGAAAGCTTACCCCATTCTGACTTAATGCTTCTCACAGAAACAAAAAAAAGATTATGCTCTGCTGCCTTCAGTTACTGTAAATAAAGCCACGTCGTATTGTAATGAACAAAAAAGTTCCACTCCTTCTAAGAAACAAAAGACCGTGTCTGCTGAGAAGTACAAGAGGAGAAGGCAGGTAAGTTCAGTATTAGACTATGGGCAAAGCACCTTTGTTCCTTGTAGAAAAAAGCCCTTTGTAAATACACTGTGTGTTTCTATATATTTTCAAAATGGTGACTCACTTCATTAGATTCTCCACAGACTGCTCCTTCACTTTAATATCTGTAGAATAAAACAGATATTAAAATGCAGTTTCCCTACAAACTTCCCACTTAGTTTTCTATGTAGGTAAAGCTTAAATTAATTAGTAGACTCTAAAAACTTTGTAACAGCATTTTAGCTATTACAGGAAAAAGGAGTATGGATTACATCCTACTGTTCCATGTGTTAGTTAATCACAAAGTATTGTGATTTTACCCAAAGATAGGGCAAGTTTCACAGATTTCGGAGCAACACAGACGAGTAAAAATACTGCTAAGTATACAAATAGCAGGCATATTTACCATAGGATAGCTAAATGGCAGCACGTTTAAGCACACCAGAGTACTGAGACTACTCTTAAATTATGAGTACATTGTGGTCACAAAAGGTAAAACAGTATGACTGATCGACAGTGATTACATCACTGCCATGCAGGAACCTGACTTTCGTTAGCACTTCCTTCCTGTCCCAATCAAAATTTAGAACAATCTTCTGTTGTGGGGAAAGAAAGGGATTTGGGCAAAAATAAAAGAGAGAAGGGGGCAGGTAAGTCTCTGCACATCTGCCATTTTATGAAACCCTAATTGACCACAATTTCTGCAAGAGGCATTGGAATGTTATCTGTATTCAAATGCCCCCAAAATATTATCGTAGTAAAAGCTGGATACATATTTAATCTTGAGTTTAAAAAAAAAAGTATTGCTGAAGTCATACAATCAACTCCTAAACCAAAGTGACTCTGAAGAAAGGGGTTTGAAATGCAAAGCTGCAAGATTATTAGTGCACAGTTTAACAAATTGCTTTTATGTCCATGAAGTCACTTTGAATTCAGAAGTTTATCAGCACTAAACTTTGTATGTCACATTTGCTTATCTGGTAATCTAGTCTAGTTGTATAAACAATCAATGCGTAGACCAGAATGGCCAAGTCTTAATAAGGGAACAATTAATTTGGGAATTGGTAGTTTTCAGCTGTGAGGTACAATTAGATGCAGGTACCACAACTGTCCCTGAAACATGAGATTTATAATGCAATTTTATGGTTTCAGAATTTTTACTCTCTTGCTACTGTATAAAAAAATTTAAAAGGAAAACTCTAGCAATGATTATACAAAAATAAATAAAAAATACTTTGTTTTAACATATTATAGTTGTAGTAATCCTTGTTTAAAACACTTGTGAACTTTAAAACAAATTACCAGAATTCTGATTTTTAGCCAATTTTGAAAACAACTTTCAAGGTATTGGAAAGTCTGATGTGCAGTGATGCTTACACATTTACATTGTTTCCTCTTCAGGATCCTCCAGTTACCACAGACTTTGTTTTTACTTAAAATACTAATTTATTTAGCACTGAGAGATCCCAGCTGTGTCTAAAAGATGATCCAGAAAGGTATATAACTATATATACAAATATGCAAGTGTCTTATAGTTTATATGCAGGCAGTTCCATAATCTTTTAAGGAGTTACCTAGGCTAGTAGAGTTACTCAAAACAGTGGCTTTCAGCCAAGGATTGTTGGGTAGGATAAAGATCAGACAGCACCATGGGAGAGCCTCGGGACAGTGGTCAGCTGGAAGCAGTATTCCATTTCAGCTCCATGATCAGCAAGAACTTTTTACACCACTGAAACTTCTCACATGATAGTCACCTTTTGACAAAACATCCTTAGATAAGGTAATTTAAGAAAAAGGCTTTCACCTTACAAAATAGAAATGTGGTTAAATGTAGGATTTAGCTCCCCAGAAAGTCAAATGTGTTGAGCTCTGACCAAATTAAGTCAATAAAAGAAAGCTGCTAGTCACTGCAATCTGATTTGGATGCTGAGCTAGATCTAGCTTAAAATCACAGTGATCTTTAGAGCAAATATGGGCCTCCTGCTCCTATTTGACTTCTACAATGGCATCATTTCTTACAGGTTTTTACAAGAGGATTGAAGAAATTCCTGGCCACCGTAGCATGAACAGTGGCTGAACTGACTCCAAGTATACATACACTAACGTTCCAATTTTTGGTATATTTTCAAAGATACGTGTTAGCTAAGAACATTTGTTTAATCACAGACTTCATCTCATGCCTATCACCATTGTCTCTGGACACTGCGGAAGATGGTAGCTAAGGAACCAGTGTAACTGCTGCTTACCAAGTAAGCACAGTGTGTGCATTCCATTCTGCCTGTTCTTCTTGATCTTGTCAAAAAAGCTCTCTGGCTTCCATGTATCTGTCCAGAAAACTATAGAAACTGTCTCTCCAAAATGGTACAACTGTAAAACAAAGCAAATGTAGTCACACACATACACAACAAGAAAAAATAGAGCATGCAATAAAATGCTATGAAAACCATGAACAATTGGCAACACTGAAAAGTCCTCAGCCCAGTTAAGTTTCATACCGCAGGGAGAGTACTCTCCTATAAGATGCTTAAGGTTGCTCTTTCACAGATACATAACAAAACATTGCATTAAAAATAATCCTTCCTTTTAAAAAAGCTGCCCTGTGCTTTTCTCTCTCCCGACTAGTTTTAATGCATTCCTTTGCATTCCCTCCTTTCTTTTTAACAAAATCTGTAATTAGTAAACTTTTTTCTTCTTCATCATAGAGATGTGCTGTTGCTCTTTTACTCTCCAAACAGTAAAGCAATTAAAGAACAACTAATGAACTACCTGTAAAGTTTTTACCTATCTCTGCATTTATCTTTCCAATAGATATTAACTAACTTTCAATCTACCTTCTATTCTTTGTGACTCTAATTCTGAAGTCCTTTTAAAGGCAAAAACTTTGTAAGATTAGCACCAAAATTATTACTTATTCTGGTTGAGGCTAGGCAACTTCTAATAATGCCGTAATACTTACGATGTTTTGAGTCTACTGATACAGTAGTATTTGTATTAAAACAGCACTTTCCTGCAGATGAAAGCTGTATCATGCAAAAGAAGTTACAGTCTAAATAGACGGTGGATATGAAGATCTGAAGTCGGCGACAGATTGTGCATGAAGCAGAGAGGTGCAACGTTTTTTATGCACATACGGTAAGAAGAATATTGCTAGCAGATTCTAGGTCAAACATACTCACTGATTTTATTCTCAATCTTAACACTATTTATTACTGTAAGTCCCTAATCTCGGTGAAGACATTTGAAGCGATAGTCATGCCAATCATTTCATGATGCAAAAGCAAAAGTCATGTGTAACCTAAGGCAGCATTTGGCTTGGAAGCTTTTGTAACCAACTTGAAAAAGGGCAAAACCATGCGTCCATTTTGGTCAATTCAGCTCTGGAATGGGGCCATCCCAGATGCATTTTACAGCTTGCCAACGTTCTCTCTGCTCAAGCCCACCAGAGAAACAATGGGTATACGGACTAATCTCCCCACTTTCTCTGTAAACCTGGAAGGAAAAACTGCTTTTCCAAGCCCGCTACAGGAGGCACTGTGCGTGCTGTTAGCAGAGAAGAGGACCCTATGTAGAAGTAGCTCTGGCAGCTCTGTGCCATCTGGGGATTCCCCTATGCATACTTATTTTACAGTGGCATTAGGTTGCGGTTTTAACTCCTTTATGCTGGCAGAGCAGAGTTTGAATCAAAGCAGAAATATGTTTGTTTTCAAGGGACTAAAAGCTCAAATTTTAACCATTCATGCTTAAAAGGACTGCATTTACTCAAAGATTCCTGGAATATTACTGAAAACATTTCCTCTTTTAAATATTTCATTCTAGCACAAGGACAAGAACACACAGCGTACATTTCACAACACAAAGGTTCTTCCAGTAAACCGAATATAGGTTGAACCAAATGAATTGCTCCTGATGTAACTTGTTAACTATTTCAAGGCTGTGTTCTAGAAAGAGAAAGAAAACAAGCTATCTTTTGCCTGTTTTTCATGTGGCTAGCTAGAACTCTTTCCATTTTGTACCAAATCTGAAGAAAAACTATTAGAACAAAGAGTTTCTCTTTCTCCACAGTTATAGCATCTGGGAGCAAGTTAACCTTTAATCTCATTGGTAGTATACCTTCAGTCATCAACAACTGCTGAAATGTCTGGTACAAACCTAACTAACTAGCTTACCATCTGCCTCCTGAAAGCCACTGCAGTCATTTCCCAAAAGCAGCAGCCCTCCTTCAGTACAGACAGTGGCCTCAATTAACCTCAAATCTTATCCCAGTCCCTTTGGCATTTTGATAACCTGAAGGAGAGAAACTTCCACCTCTGCCCTTTAGCAAAGAAAAGGATGTGCAGAAATGGGGAAAATGTTAGTGTCTGAAAAGTATTTTGTTGGGAATCAGATCTTTTAAACGACTCTGCCACACATTAAAAACAAGTTGGGCATTCAACTTTATACCCTACAGCACTTTTTCTGATTGTTATTTTTCTCTTTTCCATTGATCATTACAAAGATTCTCCATCATCTTTGCCAACAAGAAGTTAAGCAAGTTATCCTTTTTGTGCAAGCACTGCCAGTCAGATTCACTGAATCTGTCCTTTGTGTACCAGGTTTTGCATTAAAACTGAAGTCTGAATATCAAAAAAGAATAAAACATTTTTGTCAGAAATGGCCTGTCTATTCAGTAGAAATGACTTCAGAATATCCTCACAAAGTATTGATATCATAGAAAACTGTACTTACAGTCTCAAAAAAATACACTTGTTTTCTCAGCACCTGGACACCACAGAAGTAGCTTCTACGCCAACAAGATGGCACAGGGCATATTTTATTAACCTAGAAATGCCTTTGAAACTTTTACCCCTCTACTAACTAAACTTCTAAAGAATAGATTTCCTAGCATTAATGCATACATATTTTTACTTTAAATTAAAGGGGGGAAAATACTACTTTGGAAACTTTCTGGTAAACCAACAATCTATGAATGCTGTGAAACTGAAGCAATAAATGGATACCCCAATTGGGCTTGACTACTTGTAACCTGTTAACTACAAGCACTTCTACAGACATAAACAAATATTTCTTTCTCATCCAGCATTTGACCTCTGTAGACACGTGGCATTTCTGCAAACATAGGTATTGCTCTTCTACCAGAGCAAGCCTGCATTAAAGAAGCAACTGCATCAGAATTGCATTTTAACTCTCTCCCTGTACCTCATAAAGATTCAGTTTGTTCCAAACACAGTTTCCTGTGCTGTGTTCTAATTCTGACCTCGTCTAATTTCTACCTTTTGAAATCTAGCATGAATCACAGAATCATAGAATGGCTTGGGTGGGAAGGGACCATCAAAGGTCATCTAGTCCAACCCCCCTGCAGTGAGCAGGGACCCCTTCAACTAGATCAGGTTGCTCAGAGCCCCGTCCAGCCTGGCCTTGAGTGTTTCCAGGGATGGGGCTTCTGCCACCTCTCTGGGCAACCTGTGCCAGTGTTTCACCACCCTCATTGCAAAAAATTTCTTCCTTACATTTAGTCTAAATCTACCCTCTTCCAGTTTAATGCCATTTCCCCTAGTCCTGTTGCTACAGGCCCTGCTAAAAAATGAACTATCAGACTTTCAAGAAAAGCCTTGCTGCAGAGAGAGCAGTAAATACCAAAAATTCCACTACTATACTAAGGATTCAGCAGTTACAGAGGACAGCAAGTCCACTAGAGCCAGAACCTACTGAAATTAAAAAAGATTCTTTCCATCAACCATAAAAGACTAAATAGGTCCCCAAAATTCCAGAAATCATGCTTGTCATTGGAATAAAACTGGCACGTTTGTTAACCAAGGTGTATTACAACACAGCTAAGGATTAAAGTCATGCTTTGAGATTGTTAAGAAGTTTAGTAAGACAATGAAGAGCTCTTTCTATACTTGAAAGTATATTTTCACTGCAACGATCATGCTCTATGGTTGCTGGCACAGCTTTAAAGAGAGGCAACAGCAAATGAGGTTTCACAGCAGTCTTCTGTGTGCTGCACTCCCCATTAAGCAGCTGGGGTTTAGGAGTGGGCAAGATCTGTTCTGTACAAGCTAAAACATCTCAAGCATCACACATGCACTAATCAGATTTGTTAGAGTGCCTACATTCTGCTCAGGCACAAAAGTGCCAGAATTTCAAAGGGGGTCAGTGAAATGGTTGGACAGACATTTCGTGCTCTCAGCTTGGAAACTAACCTTCTTACCTTCTCCCTAATGCTCAAAAACTTCACAGAAAAATTTCAAAAGGTCATTTTGAAAGACCTCAGTCTTTGGAAATACCCCTCCCCCCCCCCCCCAAGTAGAAATTGGCTTAAGCAAAGCTTTGTGCACTTAAATTTTGCAATGCAATAGCTGAAGTCAGGAAAGGAAGCCAGAACTCTCTACTCCAAGGCAAAGCTCTGTCTGCTCGAGTTTTCTGCCTCTCACAAAATACCGCAGAAAGCTGTTCTTCAACTCACACTCTCATCACCTCAGAACAAGCTATAACTTCCTATTTTATTTACACACATAATATGAAAGAATGTCTGACAACTTCTGGTACTGAGGTGCCTGTTTTCAGTTAGTATTTTTAACCCTTCTGTTAATGAAATTTCTTATTTTACTTAGAATCATAGAATTGCCTAGATTGGAAAAGACCTGTAAGATCATTTAGTCCAATCATTAACCTAACACTGACAAGTCCCCCACTGAACCATATCCCTACTTGTTTACATAAGCAAAATTGATTGCTAATTGAGAGGCCAGAATAAACTATGAGAGGAAAAAGTGTTGTACCATGATCTCAGCTTGGAAAGCCTGCATGCAAGTGAAATTTCAATGAAACTACTGAGCAACTTTGTTAATGGCCAGCCTGAATGACATCAGACACCTGAAGCTGTCCAGATCAACAGTCCTCACTTAAAATACTGGTGTGGCTAATCACCACAAAAATATAGGGCATAAAAAGAAGGAACAAGCTGAGACTGAATAGGGAAATTGAAAAAGGAAGAACCCCCATTCCCTCTAAAAAGTACTAAAGCAAGCAGGAGAGAAGATGCGAGATAATATTAAAGGTCAGCAGGGCAACAGCTGTGGAGAAACCAAGAAGTAAAAATTTCAAAATGCAGACATTTATTTTTACAGCATCTTTCCCAGAATTATTGCTGTATCAGCTGCAATGGTGACAAAGCAATTCTTCACTTAAGAGCCTACCTCCTTTCCTAAAATTTCAAACAGCTTCAGAACTGGATATATATCAGGGGAAGAAGGTAAAAAGGAGTCTTATCATTACATTTTTCAGACCTGACACCTGATTACACATGCAAATGCCTGTAAACACTGAAGGACTGAAATGCTACTCAGCGATGTTCTGTGTTGAGATGGTTACAGGTTACACTGCAGATAGTTCTTACAGGACAGGTGTGTTCTCCAAATAAAGATACTGCACAGCCTGATCACATCCCACTGACAGGCACCAATAGGCTTTTTCTCCTAAGGCTATTCCTCAATGGAATTTGGAGACCATAGAGCACCTTGCATTATCCCAGGTTGCTTCTTGATAAATCCCAATGAACAGACACAGAAAAGCTAATACATGTTTTGTTTATCCTTTAAGAGTTTTGACGTGATGCTATGCAACATTCATCCTCAGGGAACCTAACAAGACAGATTTTTTCCCCTTATCCTCCGTAACCAGTTAACAACCCTCCAGACCATATATATCAGATTAAAGGGCTCCTGCCGTTCTTTATATTTTATATTGTTGCCAGAGAATAGCTTAGGAAGTAGGACAATCATCAACAAAGAGGTAGCAAGAATCAGTCAAGCTTCATTTTTGTTTGTAATTGGTCACGTGAAACAACCACAAGCCTAGCTCTAGCCCTTCACACTATCTTATTTAGTGCCACAGACCTTTAGTAATTTTGAATGCCTCCCATGAGAACCTTCACACGAAATTGAAAGTTTTTACCATTCACACACACAGGGCTATGACTCCTTTTTGTACTGCAAGCCAATAGATTAGCTCAGCTGTCCCAAAAACCTCCAGTTCCATTAGTACATGCCAGAGAGAAAGGAACTGTGAAGAAAAGGATGTTTGGCTGAGGGAAGCCCACTCCACAAGATTGCAGTCTTCAGGAGGCAGCTGAGACAAATCAGATAAAAGCAGCTGAAGGAAAGAACACATTTTTCTCTTGGCTGCCTCTTGTATCAGTACTTAGGAAATAGCTACTCCACAAGCAGAACAAAATTCAGCTATTAAAAGACTCAAACTCCAAGCAAACTTGAACAGGACATGATTTTCCCTCCAAGGTAATGTCACCTTATCTTTAATAACCTCCTAAGACTCTTCCCAGCAATATCACACAATGATTCCTTCCCACCCTGGTCACTTGGGTTACTAATCTGAAATGAAGATACCTAAATGGAGGAAAGAATCTATTCTGATTAAATGGATGTTTCTGGGTCATGTTTGCTGGTGACAAATGGTACTAAGTTGAACAGCAATTCTGAGTAATGAAGTAGTGTCACCAGCACTGATTTAGCCTTTAATTGGTTTGAGAAACAAATGCCAACTTCCAAAAGGCAGAAGCTGGTAGTAAATGAGAAAACCAACCAGTGATGGAAAACAGTTTGTTTTAACTGTCAGTGAATAAAAAACATCTTGTGTAGAACCCCTCCTATTAGAGCAAAGAGCATTTTTGAAGATTAGGGCATAGTGAGAGGGTGGAACTCAGAGGTTCTTCTCCTGTGGCTACTACCGGTTTTCTATTTGACTATGAGCACAGCAAGTAATGATAGCATCCTTCAGCTTCCTTATCTATAAGTAATATTTTTCTACTTGACACTGAAAATGTACTCGCCTGTTCAGTAGACTTAAAAATAACATAGTAAGCACTGCTTTGCCTTTAAGTGATCAGCTAGTAGCAAAAAGACAAAACTGTTTTATAACTGTAATTATCTTACAAGAATTAACTGGACTGCAAACAAAAAAATTTTATATGAGTCACTGCAAGAAACAAGGGGACCTGCAGATGTTTGTTCTGAAGCTATTCAGGTGGAAAGTGGGTATGTCTCAAAAGAAAGGCAGGTCTCTGCCATGACATGTTTTTTTCCTAGCTACCCTACCAAAATATAAAGTAAATGCTTTCAAAACTAGCAACACCACCCTCCCAGAAAGGAGTGGCTCATTTTAGTCTTTTGTCACATCCCATGGCTTGCCTCCAGCTTTGCACTTTAGTCCTCAATCCTCTTTTTTTACAGTAATGCCACTATCTCAAGCCATTTCAGGTTGTATCACTCCTTCACATGCATCACAGGTCAGTACAATGCAAAGTCTTCCTCATGTGTTTGACCATCCATACTGCTGTCTCAAAGACACATTATCAGAACTGGGTCAGAGAAAATTCTGGCCTGCGAGCACCACTCTGGCCAGTGACCTTCCCAAACTAACCCAGATGTCATGCAGATTAGGAAGGAAGGAAAATGGTGTAAATTAGAGATCCTGAGTTTTCTGCCTCTTTATTCTAAGGCTGAAAGCCTTAGCAATTAGCCCTATTCTGAAGAATGGAGTGTGGGCGCAGATAAAGCTGTGGAAGTCAGGCTAGGTTCTCCCTTTGTTCTCAGCTTGCAATGCTGAATCCTAGTCAGATAGAGCCAAGGCAATGTCTTGCTCACAGGGTAGCTAAGCAGTGGTAAAACAGAGGTAAGCCTGTTACCTAAAATACTAAGCTTTCCAAAGCTACGGAACTACAGTGCAGGTGCTGACGAGGAAAGCTGAACTGTCTCACTGGTTACCACCCACCAGAAGTGCTCTCTGAGAATTTTGGCCTTCCCCTGGGGACTTCTGTCCCCTCTCCCTGACTTCCCTGGCAGTGTGCATAGATACCAAACTGCATGACTTTCTTCATTGGTGGTTGTTCCCCAGTACAACAGGAGTCAGAGTGATCAACATACCTACTTGTCAGATTCCAGACAAGAGAGGTGAAACTGCAGAGGATGTGCTAAGAGGCACTCGCACACAGGTGCTTTTCCTGGCTTCTCCCCCTTGGCCGTATTCATTTGTTTCTGAGGGAAAAGATGTTCCTCAGCCTTGAAAAAAAAATATCTAACACAGTGAAGCACAGCAAGACCAGTGTAAAAGAGGGAGCCACAGCAAGTCAGAGAGCCTTATGCCCAGTCAGACTAATACTTTGCTAAGTTACACTATCCCCCGCTTTCAATAGCTATGGCTCATTGTATCAATCTGTGAGAGCTTCCTAAAAGTTCAAAAAGTCGAATTTTCAAAACTAAAAAAAAACCACCTGTTCTTTGTACAAATACAGTATTCACCTGGGCAGGCTTCAAAACAGCTGCACTGATTCTGTTAAATGGGCAAGACAGTAAAAAAACAAAGGTATGTGAAAATAGATATTCACCCTTCTTTACAATTTAGCAAGAAATTTATGTATGAGTTGAAGGTGACAAACCATCACTAACACTCTGCTGACTTCAGTAGCTCACTGCTGTACAGAAAAACTGCGCAACTACCAGAATGTTGTTGGCTGCACAGAAACATTGCTCTGATGACAAGCAACATGTTCTTTTGTGAACAGACTGGGCCGTAGCTGCACTTTACTGAGGGCCTAATCAGCAGTTACAGCTCACTACGCACATGGCTTTCAGAACAGCGTATAAAGGTGTTTCCTGTTTTTCTCTAGTAAGAAAGAAAGAGGTTTTGTATCACAATCAGATTAAAACAAGAAAAAAAGCCAAGCCTTTTTCTGTGGTGAAGCAAAAGAGGAATCCCTGGCTATACTTGACAGCAGCTTTGCAATCTGAAACACAGTAACTCCAAAACTAAATTGATAGCAGGAGACAGCCATGAACATAAAGACTGTTGAAAGAAATTAGAAACTTCCACCACAACTGTAATTAAATCACAGGCTGTTTTTTTGTAAGATACCCCTCACTTGCTGTTTATGCCTGCAAGGAGCAATGAAGAGTTAAACACACAGCTGGTTATAGTCTGTCTGGTAATATAATAGGATCACTATTTCCTAAAATGCTTTATACAACAACAGGAATGTTGAATTATGAGAAGGCAGACCCTCCCAAGCCAGAATGGAAAAGGGGACTAATGCCAGAATGAGTAACATCGCATTTCCTTCATGGTCTGTTCCCTTCAGCATGGGATAAGGAAATAGTAAACTAACCTCCAAAACTCTGCATATGTGAAAAACCTTACAGACTGTTTGCAATATATTCCCAGTTAGTTTTCTGCTTTTTTTTTCAGTTAATCTAGAGGCTCTATATTCCTCCCTTCTATGCCTAGCTGGAGTTGTGGGGGAAGTAAACTTCCAGAAAACTTAGTCACCTGTTCTCTTTGGGAATATGAGCCTTGCATCTTCCTTCCTAATGAATGTAAAAGAACAGTAGACAGTAGAAACTACTTGTCAACAGCTTGACAGCAGAAGCAAACTCTGCACCACCGTGAAGCCGAAAGGGGAAAGGGTGAGCCCCAGCCTAAACTCTTGTGTTACCCGCCCCAGTAAGTGCAGTCATGCGACAGCTGCCATCTGTCTGCTGTGCATGTAGATTTTAGACACCAAGGAGCCTGTTTCCTTCCGAAAATATAATGTTGCCCAAGTCTTACAGCAACAGGCAGGTATCACTAAGAAAGTGCTCACAGGAAGAATTATAAAGAATGTGAATCCTGTGCTGCATTCCCTTTAGCATTGGCATTCACATCTCAGTACAGGTGTCAATGCAGTCCTGTAGAACTGCCAGATCAGACAGGGGTCTCGCATTTCTAAACCATTCAGATGTGATGAAAGCCAAAGACAATACCCAACTTATTGCAACAGATTTTCTGCTGCTGGGCAGCACTGAAATAAGGCTGTTGGAGTTTGTCAGTGTAAATTTGAAGGTGTCAGTTGAAATTAAAAAAAATGGTGCTCTGTTATGTTAAGCTAGGAAGGAATGCTTCTTCCTTCAGTGATGAAAACTTACTGTTCAAACTCTTAACTCTTGTCTGTAGTACACTTAAATTCCTGTGCTTGCTTTTGGTTTTGGTAATGTGGGAGCTTGGTTTAGGGGTTCCCACACACAGGGAACCATTCTGAACCTTGAGAGGGCAGGTTCTATGTTCAAGTAATGAATGAAAACAAGAAGGGGAAGCTTCAACTAATTTATATGTGATTAGTTATGATACATACACTGCCATAACATTTTTCATGCAGGAAAAATAATAATGGACCTATACATGTGTAAAAGGAAGCAGTGAAGTATTTTCTTGGGGGACACTAGACTTTTTCTACTTTAGCCATTCAAGAAGCACAAGAACTGTCATTTCTTCTTCTAGTCCTTGGCTAGGCAAATCCCTCCTCTCTCAGCAGATGAGCAGAAAGTGAAGACAGGTGAACCTCTGAGAGAAAGAATGCATCATATACAAGCTTTTCGAATTAGTTATGATTTGAGTTGGGCATATAGACAGGCTTGTGCATGTATCCATTTTATGACAAGACCAGCGTATTTCTCAACAGGATAACAACCTAATTGTATTGGGTCTGCATGGCAAGCTTTTGGTAGTGGAGGGGGGCTACGGGGGTGGCTTCTGTGAGAAGCTGCTAGAAGCTTCCCCTGTGTCTGATAGAGCCAATGCCAGCTGGCTCCGAGACAGACCGGCTGCTGGCCAAGGCCGAGCCTATCAGCAACAGTGGTAGTGCCCCTGTGATAACATATTTAAGAAGGGAAAAAAAGTTGCTGTGGCACAGAAAATGCAGCCGGAGAAAGGAGTGAGAACATCTAAGAGAAACAGCCCTGCAGACGCCCAGGTCAGTGAAGAAGGAGGGGGAGGAAGTGTTCCAGGCGCCGGAGCAGAGATTCCCCTGCAGCCCGTGGGGAAGACCCCGGTGAGGCAGGCTGTGCCCCTGCAGCCCG
>JAVKLA010000090.1:27132051-27162930 GCA_034782735.1 Sagittarius serpentarius | reverse complement strand
GAGAGGAGCCCAGGCTGGAGCAGGTTTGCTGTCAGGAGTTGTGACCCCATGGGGGAACCCACGCTGGAGCAGTCTGTGCCTGAAGGACTGCAGCCTGTGGGAGGAACCCATGCTGGAGCAGTTCGTGAAGAACTGCAGCCCATCGAAGGTCCCACACTGGAGAAGTTCATGAAGAACTGTCTCCTGTGGGAGGGACGCCATGCAGGGGCAGGGGCAGAGTGTGAGGAGTCCTGCCCCTGATGGGGAAGGAGTGGCAGGGACAACGTGTGATGAACTGACCATAACCTCCATTCCCCATTCCCCTGCGCTCCTCCGGTGGAGTAGGTAGAGAATTTGGGAGTGAAGCTGTGCCTGGGAAGAAGGGAGGGGTGGGGGGAAGGTGTTTTAAGATTTGGGTTTATTTCTCATTACCCTGCTTTGGTTTGATTGGCAATAAGTTAATTTTCCCCAAGTCGAGTCTGTTTTGCCCATGACGGTAATTGCTGAGTGATCTCCCTGTCCTTATCCTGAGCCACGAGCCTTTTGTTATATTTTCTCTCCCCTGCCCAGCTGAGTGGAGGAGTGATAGAGCAGCTTTGTTGGGCACT
Source organism: Sagittarius serpentarius (assembly GCA_034782735.1). Taxonomy (NCBI): domain Eukaryota; kingdom Metazoa; phylum Chordata; class Aves; order Accipitriformes; family Sagittariidae; genus Sagittarius; species Sagittarius serpentarius. The sequence goes on along the minus strand of JAVKLA010000090.1, from coordinate 27,162,343 downwards.
TGGCATCCAGCCAAGGTCAACCCACCTCACTAATTTAAGAATAAATTTATTAGGTGACCAACAGTAGTAGAAGGAAGCCAATATGAGCAAAGTTTTATCTGTAAAATAAATATCAAAGTCTCCTGGGGGAGAGGGAAGTTAGAGAGTTAGAGAATAGAAGTGTTAATATTCATTTTCACATGCGCTCATCAAAAGGGACTTTTGCTGACATGTAGCACGCTGAAAAGGAAGTGTTAACAAATTCTGACAACAGAAGTGTACAGTTGCTACAGATCTTCAAACTTCAGATTGCAACATGCACTGCTACAGCAGTAGAGGAGCTCACCAATTCTAAGTTTAGAAGTTGTGCAATGGCATATAAACAAAAATGTTACCTGTAAACCACAGCAGCCCACTGCATTCATTATTGAAGCATTATGAATGACCTTGTATGGAATCCCCAGTTTTACTGCACGTAGTACTAAATCACTGTGCGTCGTGGCCCTGTGTTAAGAAAAGAAAGGAATTAAAGATTAAAAAGATAAAGTGACCAAGTGATGTTAGCATTATAGTTAATTTTGAAATAAAATTAAACCCTTTGCAACTAGGGCAATGCAGAGGTGCCAAAAGGGCAACAATAACTTGACTGATTGTTATGGGAAAGCAAAAACTCCAATAAGGCTTCCATATGTCATCTTCCCTAGCTGAAAATACAGGCATCCTCAGTATGTTAGGGTTCTTTGCAGCTTTCTGGCATCATTAAAACTGTAACACCAACACTACTGTTACTTTTTAAAGTAGCTTTGGCAAACACTTGAAAAGGAAAGTTCCATTTTTTCCTTTGTCTTCTGCAGGTGTCTGTTGGACATCTGCGGAACCGTAAAGGCCAACTCTGTTTGGCATAGACTTCAACAAAACTCCAATATTTCCTTACTCGCTGCACAGCCAGGCCTTCTCCCATCTGCACCAGTGCATGCCAGGAAAGCAACACGCTCAAACAAGAACTTTGAACAGACTGAAGTAAACTGCATGCAGTACTTGGAAAAAACACCCTTATCAACCAAATAAACTTTTATAATATTTAAGCCAAATTACTCAAATTAACAATGCCTAAGTTTGAGTGATCAAGTTCATTATGAAATAATTACGAAAATTCTAGTTAAGCTTAGAGCTGAGCTAAATTTGGCTCCAGGTCTAATGCTCAATAAACACCTTGCATTGACTGGCGCAAGAATTACTGGGCTTGTAGTTAACACAACTGGGATTAGAGTCCTTCTAAGATGGTAAGTGTATACAGATCCAGCAAATCTTTGAACTGCAACAATTATTACATATGTATCTTGCTTGCATGTATGCTTACATACATGCTAGGCACTTCATTTTCCATGTGAAATATGAAAATGCACCTAGTCCTTGCCTAAATTTACCAAACCTGAACAATGGCCTTAGCCTCCTCATTCCCACGCATTTTTGCCTGGCCATTCCAAAGAAGGAAGCAAAGAAACTAGCATATGCCTATCAGAATAATTAAATAGGAAGACTGCTTTCACCCTGGCCTGGTTCAGTTACCCTAACAGAATTCCCCTGATTTTTAGTTTGATAGTTTTGACACCGCATGTCTGACTAGCACCAATCAGCAGACCAGGTGCTTCAGACTGGAACACAAATGTGGCAGCAGCTGGCAAGGCTGTAAGGATCAATCATTTAAAAAAGAAATCAATTTCACTAGAGGAAAAAAAAATAAGAGGAATCTGAATTTGGGAAGCCTGATACAAACAGGCTCTCAGACCTACGAGAATGCAGTCATCTAAAACACCACTTTGGTTAGTAAACAAACTATGCTCCTGACTTCCATAAGCAAAGGTGATTTAAGAATGCCTGCTCTAAGAGGGGACTAGTTTTAAGGCCTTGTATTATTCCCTTCACATACACAGGACAAGGAGCACTGGAGGATTTTGTGGTTATGCTAGTACTGACCAAAGGATCAGCTGGCTTTATTCACTGAAATCTGCTCCAGCCAGTATTTTCTCCCAATAGATCTGTCCATAATGACTGTAGCTAAAAGAAGTGCCCTCATGAGCACTCAGCTAATACCAGCAAAGGCTTTACTGAGTCAGCCCTCTGCACCCAGAGCTATACTAGTATTTTCTGTCACTGATACAGATTTTAAGTCTTATGGGTAGTAATAATATGAATGAATCTAGCACCCAGGCTAGGTGAAGGTGGGCTTTCCAGTATACTACTAAAATTGTCAGGTTCCTGCTAGCACATCCATAGCTGTTACCACATATGCAGATAAAAGCTTGCAGTGAACAACAGTGAGAAGAATGCCAGGGACACAGCTTGTTTTTATCACTTTAACCACTAAGCAACACCTGAGATTCCCTAGGGCTGCCAAGTACTCTTCTTACCTGCAAATACACTTGAAAATCTATGATCAGCTGCAGTCACATGGCTTCTATCCCCCTCCCATATGGCTTCTCTTAGGACAGAAACATTCAGTACTCTTTCCTAGCAACCTCATGAACCCCTAAATCCTTAGGGCTCTATGCGGGCATAGGACCAGTTCCAGCTGCAGTATTAAGAGCTAAGAACATAAACATTTAGAGAGAAGCAACTCATTCAAAAAAAGGGTAGTTTTCTACAATGATGTAGTATGTTAATCAGAATTGAAGTATTTTGACACAAACTAATTACTGAGGCAGATCAAGATACTGCTTACAAGTAGCAATTACATCTCAATACATGTAGGTTGGTTTTTTTTTCATCCTGGGTACTTATATCAGTCACGGGATCAGAGCACAAAGGTACAGGTAACATGGCTCCACGCTTTATATGAACCCTAATTTTAACGTTAACATGCACTGAAAGTATAATTAATATTTCTGAAATACAGCATCATCTGCCCATAAGTACTAGTTTAATATAATATTCTCTTGCTAATTCCCTTCAATATGTATTTACATAAATTTTCCGCTTTTGACAGATGTGCACACTGCTCTTTTTCCATAAACTCTCTCTATTTTTTCACTCACAAATAGGGTGCTCAGTGATTTGATTTTTCTTGTGCCCCTTAACACTGTGGTATAAATCTTGTATCACCAGCTGGAAACTAAAATCTCTTCTGTATGGCTTGACATTACAGGTTGATGATGCCTGAATGAAAAGACAGAAGGAGATCCTTCTGGTGACAGAAGAAGACTATACTTTTCAGCAGGAATAAAAAGTGGAAACAAAAGCCTTAATAAACAAAAATTAGAAGGTATTTATAACAACCTAAGTGATTTCAAAAACTAGCATGTATCAAAGCAGAAGCACTGCCAACAATCAGTATTCATTCTAAAATAACTGGGTATAAAAGCTGCAGTTTCTAAGTACAAGTGGCAAGTAAAAGAATACTCTCTCAAAACATAGCACATTTCTTAATTATGTGATATCCTAGAATTTCTTGTGTTAGCAGATAAAACCTGGAACAAAATACTCTCTATAAAAGCTAGCATGGAGAATGAAATGATAAGTGACTGCTGAAGGAAAGACTTTACATACTGGAGGGTCCACTTTCCTACCTATAAGGGATATCTGGGCAAAGAAACTCCAAAGCAAGATAAGGTGTAGACAATTGCATGTATTTTTTAATGCAATAAAAAATATACAAAGATATAAAACTGCTTCTGGCCTGAAAGTCAGCTTCTTCATAAAGAATTACAGTTATGGAGTATGGCTCCTTCTTATTGAAAAAGAAAGTGATCAAGCTACAGTAATAATTAAAATGTTGCTTTGTCTTACCCAAAAGGATCACCAACTACAAGAAATGCGACATCACAAACATCAGCTTCTTTTAAAATGCCATCTGCTTCTTGTTCCACTGTTTCTCGGTCAGCCAAAATCAATTCTTTTCCATAAAACTCTTCCTAGAAATTGAAATTAATAAGAAACACCAAAATAAGACACTTAGGAATGTTTTTGTATCTCTCTGGTTGCTTATTCAGGAACACAGACAATGGACACTGGAAAGGCCAACCTTATTATTCTCCTCAGCAGTCTAACCCACGTCTAGAGAACCCTGCCTCCCCTTGCAAGAACACCTGAGCTTCCCATAAAGCAGCTCCTGAGCTGACAAAAATTAGTCAAGCATGTTATGCTGATACTGACTTGGTTTTTTATGCCTTCTGTGTCAGCTGAGGAGCTGCACACCTGCATACCAAAGGTACATGAGTGGACTCTAGGTAGAGTTAATTTAACTGGTCAGCCTACTGTAAGGCATCATCTCTCACAAGTCTGAGCCTAACTGCTTAGGTTAGTTATAATACTGAAATCAAATCAGATACAACTACGACACTAGCTATACCAAAATCTAGTGGTTTAGATTTTTCCTTAGTACATTGTAACTAACCACATCTAAGGAATTACTTCATATTAATCCTTCATCTTCAGCTCTCTGTAAGAAATACTTTACTATGGATACAGGTAAACATGTATTTGATTGTCCCCTTCGCTTTTCTTCAGCAGCTCAGTAATCACCGTAATCATCGTGTCTCTTTTTATCTTTTAAATGCCTTTGTTTCCAGAACCAACCTCACGTGTGTAATAAAACTTCAGTTAGTTCTAGAACATGCTGTCTGACCATCCTGAACATACCTGTCTCTCTAAATCCTGTGTTACCATAGATTTCCCATGCTCTTTACATGATGAGATAAAGGTTTTTTTCCAGGGCACAGACCAAAAAAGGTGGTTTTGTTCTAAATAGTATTCAGAAAATGTGGGTGGTATTACAAATATTGACAAATTGATAAAACTGTTAAGTCAATTATGGTCCAGAAAGATTTTCCTGACTTCTCCTGTGACTTCAGTGATAGCTTCATCTTTGCCAGCAAAGAATAGTGAAGTGTCAAGAGAACCATCATACTTGTACAGAAGCGGACTAGCGCTTCCATAAAAAAAATCCATCCCATAGCTAGAGTACTAGATATGGGACTTCTGTTACTGGGTTCGGTTCCCTTTTCTAAAGATGACTTTCTCTGTCTTTGTAAAATGAGGATATTATTTTCCTTGTGAAACAGACTGCAACCTGTACAGATTTGACAGAAAGGGGACCAAATAAATGTTTAAGCAACTCTTTTATCTGTGATTCAGAACAGTTGACAGCCACCCTGGAATACTGCTGAGGTCTATACTAAACAAACTACAACAAATTTTGACACCCCATTTGTTTTTATCAGGTATCTTGCACATTAGCAAGTAGTACAGCACAGGAGGAGCTGATCTATAAAGCAAAGCACTTGGTGCTGAGAACTCAATAACAATGCTACATACATTTTGGTGAGTTTACCATTGGACCACACCAACTTCAGTCCAGTACTGTAAGCGAATGCACACTATAAAGCATACTAGGTGCACTCCCAGAAGCACGCCTTTCAGTTTGTTTTCATCTAATGGAATCTATTTGCATGCTTTGAGACTGCTCCACAAAGCAAAGCAAAGCACATTAATTAGAGAATATATAAAAAGCACTCTCCTGACAAAAACTAAAATGTAGACTCACTGGGACATCACTGGGTCCAAACAGCTCTTTCACCAAATTGAGGGCCGATTTAGATGGTCAACATCAAATAGCTTTTAATACACATTTTAGGCCAACAAGATAAACAAAGCAAGTCATGTCATTTCAATTTCGAGATCTGATTTTAGAAGCATCAGCACAGGAGGATTTCTAGAAAAACTCTGCAGGAAAGAATCTGTTCTTTATCTCTTGAGAGCTTTCCCATAACTCTTCCTGCTTAGGAGAGACTGACCTTCAGATTACTAAATAAACTGTTTGGCATTGTCACTTGTATGTAAACTGGGCTGTATTATCAACACTTGGTGATTAATTCCTATATTCTCTCTTAGGCAGTTTTAGGTAAGACAGCAACTTCTACTTTGTTTTTATTGATCAGTTTTCCCACTTACCTCATCTTTGGGACTTCGTTTCCAAAAGACTTAAAACAATAAAATACAAAACAAACCAACCCCCAAAAATAACCACGCCAAAAATATTCAGCATTTTTCTATTATTCAGTGTTTTATTTTCAGCTGGCTAGGAATTCATCAATTTTTTTCATAGCAAATGCAGATTTTGCAAAGTGAAAAAATCCAAGTAATCACTTCTACTTTGCAATTTTCCAACTATCCAACAACAACAACAAAAAAAATAACAGTTTGTTTTCAATGGATTAATTTCAATTCAGATTGCTTCAGTGTACTGAAAAAAACAGAAAAACATGGATGTTCTGGTTTCGGCTGGGATAGAGTTAATTTTCTTCTTAGTAGCTGGTACAGTGTGTTTTGGATTTAGTGTGAGAACAATGTTGATAACACAGTGATGTTCTAGTTGTTGCTAAGTAGCACTTATGCTAAGTTAAGGATTTTTCAGTTTCCCATGCTCTAACAGCGAGCAGGTGCACAAGAAGCTGCGAGGGAACACGGCCACGACAGCTGACCTGAACTAGCCAAAAGGATATCCCATACCATAGATCATCATGCTCAGTATATAAACTGGGGGGGAGTTACCGGATTGCTGCTCGGGCATTGGTCAGCAGGTGGTGAGCAATTGCATTTTGCATCACTTGTCTTCTCTTGGCGTGTTTTTGGGGGGTTTTGGCTTTTTTTCTGATTTTATTATATTTCTTTTCATTAGAATTATTACATTTTATTATTGTTAGTATTAATTTTATTTTGCTTTAGTTATTAAATCATTCTTATCTCAGCCTATGAGGGTTGGTTTTTTTTTCCAGTTCTCCTCCCCATCTCACCGGGGTAGGGGGGGAGGGGGAAGTGAGTGAGCGGCTGCATGGTACCTAGCTGCTGGCTGGGCTTAAACCATAATGCAGTATATCTTCATTTCAAAATACAGCAGATATACCAGAGATGGCCCCAAATATTCTAGCCTAGCTTGTATCTGGAAACCACATAATGCTGACTACAAGCTAAAAGTTTCACATGCTGTATGTACATACAGGTATGCATACAAGTACATTATGGCTATACAGCATCCAAGACCCAGACAGCATCTCTGGATAGTACTACACAGCTTATTCGGAAGCGAGATCCCTGTTCTGTGGGTAGGTAAGCTCTTTTTTGGGTATTGTTTCAACACTAAACTTTATCTTTCTATGACCAGTGAAGCCATCAGAGTTGTAATTTGTACTTTTTTACTACTGTCTTCTTCCATAAGGTGTGTTTACCAACAAAAAGCTTATCTCTGTGTTATTCAACAGCCCATCTCTGACCAAATTGTATTTGTTCCAGAAGTCTCAACGTGGTGAGACAGCTTGGCCCACAAGGAAACAGGGAAATGTGAGACAGACAAATTATTATTGCAAGCAGGCACACCATAATACCCCAGGCTGATACACAGGCTCAAGGGTCCAACACATGTATTTTTCTGTTACGTCTTTCAATTGTTTAGTTTTTAAACAGATCAGACATTTTTCTAACCAAGTTCTCCAGTATTTCAGGATCTCCATACATTGTTAGAATCTGAGATGAAAATTAGTGTCCATACTTGTAGGAAGGAAAATTTTATTTTCATTCCAGTCTTCTCACAAGGTAGTGAAATGATTTCTCCTATAAAATACAGTATGTGAAGGTCACGTACGTACTTTTTCCGAGAACACACACCGTTAGTTTCTCCTCCTGACGTTACTGACCTACCAACCCCAGCACCCTCCTCGCTCCCTGGAACGGGAGGCGTTAGGCCTCTGGGCGACAGCAGCGGCCAGACCTACCAGTGCTTCCTTGCCCACCGTGAGGACGGACGTGTAGGCCTCCAGGTACACCCTGCGGCACCGCCTCACCGCCTCCAGCCCCTTCACTGTGATGTCCTTGGCATCTCCCAGGCCCAGCCCGACCAGATACAGCATGCTTGGGGAGGCCGTTAGAGCCGCCAGGCCCAGCGCCGCCGCCGCCTATGACGGGAAGGAAACGGGGATCAGCCGGGTCGCCCCACGCCCCACCGCGCCACCGACCGCCGAGACCTCGCCCCACGCCTCCCCGCTCCGGTCACACGCCAGGGCGCACCCCCTCCTCACACCCCCGGTCGCGCCCATCCGCCGCCGCCAACGGTCCCGCTCCCACCTGCTTCCCAAAGGCCGCACCGCCGCCAGCGGCCACGCCCCTTCCGCGCATCGCGGCCCTCGGCGGCCGCAGGGGCTGCCGGGAGGTGTAGTCCCCCGTGGCGGGCAAGCCTGCGGGCCGCAGCCGCGGAGTATGGCCGCGGCGGAGGGGGGAGGGGCGGACGGCTGTCCCGTGCTGCCGCTCGCCAACGGCCGGAGCATCCCAGTGCTGGGGCTCGGTAAGTGCCGCGCCTGGCGGCGGAGCCGGCAGCGGGCCTGGCCGAAACTCGCGCCGGAGACGCCTTTCTGTGAGAGACGTTGTGAGATGGGGGGTGTGAGTCTGAGGCCGGGCCTGGGAGGCTCGTCGGGGTTTGGCTCTGCCCTTGGCCCGCACCCGGGCTCGCCGCGGGGGAGTCTGGCTCGAGCCTCCTCCTGAGGCGGCCTGCGCTGGGCTGGGCAGTCCCCGCGCTCCTCCAGCGGCTCTTTTCTTACTGGGTGAATCTTCGTGGCCCTGTTAAATGGGGCCTTCTGGGGCTCCTCCTGCTCCCCTGCAACTCTCTCCTTCCACTTCCCCCGAGGTATTATTCGGTGGTTTGGTGGTTTTGGGGTTTTTTTTGGTTTTGTTTTTCTTATGAGGCTTGGGAGCAGACTTTTCTTTAAAGCAGACTTTCAAGCCTGAGTTAATATTACTGGAAACTTTTTTTTGTCAGCCGCACCTGTTGCAGTTGAAAACCTGTGTAGGTATCTCAGCTTCGTGACAGTCAGAAAGCCTGTGCCTTGTGGTTGCAGGAACACATGGCCTGTGTGTATGCAGAAAGAATTCAAACCCTGGCAGCGTATCAGAATCTGGTGTGTCATTTTTTTCTTTTTCTTTTTCTTCTTGTTGAAAACCAAGGTTTGGTGACATTATATTGAAGTTTAACAAACACATTTTTTTGGCTGTTTCTCATACAAATGTGTATGACATTTTTAATGTTTTTAGGAGAAAAAAGTATGCCTGCAAGTATGAAAATGCAAAGGGAAATTGACTTTTTTATAATTCACATTTAATTTTATTCTCAACTGTGCAGTAAGAAGTTCTGCAATTGGTCAAACTGTGGAAGAATTTATTTTTTAAAATGTGAATGTGGGGGAAAATTAGAAGTGCTTACAAGACTATGTTGGTTGTCTGAATTATTGCTGGTGATAGTTCAAGAAAGCTATTGCATTAAGTCCTAGCAAAACAAGACTATAGGCTAACGAGAATACATTCCTGCAATGAGAATTTGAGCATGAAAGTGTCTCTGAAATTTGAAAGGATTATTTTTTTTTTTTTTTTCACAAGGCAAGCAAAACATCTATTTTCCCTCAGCTCTCTGAGAAAAGGGGAAAAGGATTTTCTTTTTTATTCAACTGTAGATGGTATAAACCCAAGACTGGCTTGTGGTAGAATACTCCTTTTAGTTGTACATAGGAAAACTGGGTTTACACTATTCTGAATTCCAAATCCGTCTAATTGGTGGATTTGCTAATGGTTCAAAAGAACCAAACTATTAAATGATTAAAGGCCATTTTTCCAAGACAGCATAGGACTGTGTGAGCAGAGGAGGGTTAATACCAGCAATTCTGTGGTGGGAGAGCACTGTCTGTGCTGTACCAATAACACATAAAGAGACCATTAACTCTTCCAAAACAAGAGTTGTAGCTGAAGGTGTGCTACAAAGAGGCAAACAGGTACCATATGCATACCAATGACCATTGCATACTTGACCAGATCTTTCTGGAGTTCTTTGAATAGTTGTCTTTTTATATACTTGACATTAATTAGTTTTTATTTCTGGTAAAAGTAAGGAATTAATCTCTTTCTTGATTAAAGCCTCAGATTCTTTTGGCACAGTACTTGAGCATCTCTTTCTGTTTCTTAAGAGTCTTTTCAGAAGCCTCTTTCATTCATAACATATTCAAAAACATGAATACTATTCCCAATCAGTGTTTCATGATGCAATTTTATCATGGGTCAGTTTGATATCCCCGGTTTTCCATTATTTTACATAAACATACAAATCGAAGGCACTTAGTGTTCTTTGTGCACTGGAGTTCATCAGTCACACAAGTATCAAGCTAAGCTATAAAGTAAAATGACCCTTGTGCTCCATTCAACTTTGTCCTATGATTGTGTACTGACTTCAGAGCAATTATTTAGAATTTTCATTAGTATAAAGGAGAGCAAAATTGGAGTTGTGGATTTTGGAGCGTATTAAGCCACTTAAGTCAATAGGAGTTGGCCTTTGATTTTTTTAATAGGGCTGTTTTTTCATCCAGAAACACTAAGTGAATAGATAGAGCTTGTAATGCTTTTTTCAAAGTACCCAAAGTCATTTGAGCTGCACATACATATTAGTTTAAAAGTCTTAGCAACTCAGCATCATTAGCCAAAAGATCTTTAAAAAAGAATTTAAAAGTCTACAAAATGTTGATAACTGCTTTTACCATGTATTTATGTGCATACACTGTTCGTAAACATGTGGTGTGTGTATGCCAATGTATGAATTTCTTATTTTAGTATCTGTTAACCTTAAGAATACTTGATACAGCTGTCCCTTATACAGTCCCTATATGAGCAAAAAGACTGATGTTGTTCAAAATTACTATTTTTTTTCCTTTTGCTGTGTTTGTTTTTTTTTTAGAGTGGGTCGGTTGTTTGTTTGAACCTGCGACACTTTTTGTGAATTTAGGTATTAAAAAAAAAAATGTAACTAATCTTTTTTAGAGAATGGACTCAGTTGTCTTATGTCCATTGTTTCAGTATATGCAGGACTGTATTTCATACTATCTACAGAACCACTTTTTTTTTTTTGTGGTTGCAATACATTTCTTAGGTTATTGGAAGAATAAGCTGACTAGAAAGTAAACAGGCAGGAAGACTCCTTTGTACTCTCTACCAAATAGCATGCTGCTTGCTGTCCTTTTGTTGTATTAGTACGTATTGAGTAGTTGATTGTCAAGCCTGAACTCAAACCACAGTAAATGGATAGTGATATATAAGATCAAGAGGATTATGACTGAAATTTTCTGGCCCAATAACTTCTGCCAGGTATGGCTTTCAAGGAGCTTCTCTTGATTTACGGTGGTGTCATGAACAGCAGGATTTGGTTCTTTGACTTCACTTTCCTACTCTTGTCTTGCCAGAGTAAGCCTTGACATATTGCTTATATGTTCTGCAGCTTTGAGGATTTTGTAATAGATGGGAACCAGTCAGGTAATTCTAAGAAATCCTTGACATATGTCACAAAACACTGTGGATTTAAGAAAGGGGTGGGGGGCAGAGAGGAAAGCTCAAGACTCACCACACTTGCATTTGTGGTCAAGCTATAAATACCATGATATGCAGCCTGACACAATGGGATCTTTATGGCAGGTGTTTCCACTTAACTACTCTTTTACAAATTAATGGCTTATTTTTGTTACAGCCTTACTGCATTAACTAATGTTTGCAGCACAAAAAATTTACTTGGCTGTAAAGTAGAGGAGGACTTTCTTCACTGAGGATGCATTTTCTGCAGGATTTAAGATTTGGTTGTTTCTTTGTCATTTCTTATCCGTGTACACATGCAGACATAATTGTTATCTATGAAAAGTCCTCTTTGAGAGGATAGATATGTATGTTGCGTCTGTTGCTAGATAATCTTTGTAAAAGCTTCAGAGAGAGATAAATATGCTGTTAAGATGGTTGCAACTATCCAGTCATGTCAACTGGAAGCCAGCTCAGATAGGTATGCAAGTTATTTCCAAGTGACGAAACCCCTTTTGTAGCAGCTGAGAGCTAGAGTAGGAGACATGTGATGTGTTTCTTGGCTAGAACATGTTGCTCGAGAGTGCAACGGAGCCTAGGGTAGCATTCTGTCAAAAATACCTGTTCTTTCTGTTCAAGCTTCAGTTGTCAAAAGGTGTTGTGGTGCTGTTTTTTTATCTGGGTTTTATCTTTTTTAATGGGTTTCCATATCACAGCTGCTTTGGCTTCCAAATTTGTATAGGAGAAGTTCAGTAAGTTGGTCAAGGTTTGATGCAAAAGTGAAGATGGGAAGGAAGGAGGTTAAGTGGTCTTTTGTTAGGTTGCCATTCTCTGTCTGATGCTCTGCACTTGCTTACACAAACTATTCTTGGTGAGGAGAATCAATTTACGTTAAAATCTCTAGTGGAAAAGATGGATTTGTGCACCAGAGAAGGCGATGTAATGTGCAAAATTTATGATCAGCCTGAAAGGTTACTTGGAATAATATGCAAAATTCTGTACATCCAAAATTCTGTATTTACTTAGATGCATATCCATATTGTGCTGTATCTGTCTTGTGTCCAGCAAAGACAAGTGTACTAGCAATGGTAAAACAAGCTGACTTTCCTAAGACACCTACTGATTACTATAAGGCAGCCCAACTTTGTGTTAGAAACGTGATGTATAGCTAAAGTTTTAATTAACAAATAAAAATAATCTGCATCTTGTTTATTGTATGATTATAAAAACTGCTGATAACTTAATATTTCTTATGGTTTGCTTCTAACAATTGTGTTAGCCAATATTATTCATATGAAGAGGGTCAGGCATGTTTACAGTCAATGATAATTTTCATTACAAAGGCTGCTTTCAACGAGAGTAGGCTCAAATCTAAAATGAATTGGCATTTTGGCCTTAATAGTTGATACAAGTGTAAAGCTATGCCCCAGAGAGTACATTACCTCATAATGGCTTTAGATTGCTTTAGAAAATGGATACATTCACTATCTTGCTAATAAACTAGCTATAATTTCTTTCCATATTTGCAACACTTACTCTATTAGTGTTTTGGAAATACAGGGCAAATGACTCTGTTTTGAAGTTGGTGTAGTTACATTTTTTCATAGGAGCTACATGTATCTGAAAATAGCATACTTTGTGAGTCTTTGTACTATAGTAGAGATTACATATTCTTACATTGTCTTAATTTAACTACAGGATACTTGGTGCTTATCTAAAGCAACACCCTCAAAAATGGATCACCTGTCAAAGTGGCACACACAATATCATCCTCTTCAGGCTTTGGAAGAAAAATGCATGCAGTTTACCATTCATGCTTACTCCTGTTAAGTAGGAACCCCCCACATAGAAAGTTCTCACTTAATTTTTTTTTTTTTTTTTTTTTTTTTTTTTAAGTCTTAGGGGTAAAAATGCTACCTTCTGAAGCATTTGGATGTAATTTGGTAGCACAAGGGCTTTTCTTCCTGTAACTGAAATATTAGGAAGATTTTTCAAGGTCATGTGCTGAATGGTTAAATTCAGCATGGCATCACTCTTTGTTGAAAGGCTTGTGATATAAGGGGAAACTTCATGAAGTCTCTTAGTGGTAAAAAGTATTTGATTTGTTCATGAACTTTACCAAGACACATATCTGAATGCTTTATAAAAAAAAAAAAAAGCCCTATTATAAAAGGTCCACAAAACACCAATTGTAGACATCTCAAGGTTTGTTTTGGCTCTCTCTAGTGAAACTATCTTCATCCCCTTGATATGGTAGTTATATGCCCATTAGAAGAGGGGGGTTTTGTGTTTTGGTTTTTTTGTTGTTGGGTTGGGTTTTTTTGGACAGTAATATAAAACTCAGGGGGGCTGGTCAAACAGCATGTGATTTCCTGACAAGATGTGCTAGTGATACCAAAAATTCATAGAATGTTTTTGTGTAAAGTTGCTTTCTATGTAATCCTTGGTAGCTAGAATTAATAACAACTTGATAAGATAAAAAGTTCTGTAATGATCCCCTCCTATTAAAGTATAAAATTAATTGCATGCTTGTTTGGGAAGGGGCTTCAGGACAGGCAATTACTAAAAGAAATAATCAAGTCTTTATACTCATTGTGTCTTACCCACATCACACACAGTGAGTATTTTATTAGTAGTAATGATGTTCTGTACAGAAGATCATTCAAGAATGGACAGTGGCATTATGCTAGGCACTGTAACTGGGAAAGCAGACAGGTACTGCTCTGAGCATCTTCTAGTCAAATAGCCAAAGCCTGGAAGGAATAAAACCCAGTCCCAATAAATATGATGTCAGTTAACTTATAGCACTACTATCTTCATTAAATTGCATTTTTACTGCATTTGTCAGTATGTTGCACTACTAACATGGTAAAATAACACACATAAACACACACGTAGAATCCTTCCATACTCAAGGGAATCCATTAAAATCTCTCTGTCCTCGTTTCAGGGTGTTCCATAGATAAGATTCCTGATATTCAGTTGTCGTTTTAGCTAAGTAAAGAAATTGTAAAAGTAAGTTTTTACTGACTTAGCTGATTGCATTATTTAAGACATTGCATCATTTGCATTGCAACCTTACAAGGCTTCTTGTATTGTTCCTAGTTTTTTTCACAACAAGTGGGATTTTTCTGGAGAAAAACATAGAATGAGATTACTCCACTTTCATTACATTAGGTTATGTTGGGTCTTTTTTTGTTTAAATGCTACATATAACTTGAATATTAATGCTAAGGGGAAGTATTTTAACGTTCCATTATGTATTGCTAATCCAGTTACCTACTTCCTAATTATTAATCCTAGAGTTCTTCATATTCATTCTTAAACTTAGCTGTGGTCAAAAAAGACCCAGCCCTGTTGGGACTGGAGTCAAATGAGATTTTGCTTTTCAATTCAATGGCAGCAGAATCAAGCCTTCACTTTTTGTCATTCTCCACTGTTACTGCCTTTTTTTTATTCATGACTCTTGTTTCTTCATGGCTTCAGTTCTTAAGGAAATTTATGGAACAGTGGTCCTGATACCAAGACCTATGGCATTCCCCGCTATTAATCTTATCCTGTAATAAGAATTGGTTGTTTATTTCTTCCCTTTGTTTTATGTCTCAACCATTTTTTTTATTCTGTTGGGACTTTGCTTCTCATCCATGGTTACCAAGTTGCCTTAATAGCCTCTTGTGATGAACAAAATGCCACATCTATAAATCTTTGTGTCTCAATTCATCCACCATTTCAGTAGATCTGACCTTGAGAAGTTGTACTTGAGCTTTAAGGGCCTCCAGATATTTAACTTCTCTCATGTACAAAATGTGGCCATATCCCAGGCAGCTGTGTATTTGTAGACAGTGGAACAAAGCAGTATCCTCTCCTAACCTAAGTAAACCTGCTGAACTCCTACCTTCCTTGCTTTCTTTTAACTTCACCTGCTTCCACTCTGGTGGTGGCTTTTTCCTTAAAAAAGACCAAATGCTGTACAAATATTATTTTAAAGGGTACTAGTAAATGCATCTGGGGCAAAATGCTGGGCCAATTTTTGCTTATATGAGAGTGTACACAGTACAGAATTTTTTTTTCCTGGGGAAATTGCTGCTTTGTTTCTGCTGTCTTTGTACACCTACAAATCTACGAGGTCAGCTTCTCACATTTTTGCTGGGGATTTTACCTTATTTATATTTTGACATATGAACTGTGATTTAATAGCAAAAAGATAGCTTCCTTTCTCATGCTGGATTCTTTTTGGTAATGACCTTGTTGCTGATGTTATACAGATGAATTTTAAATGTCCATCTCTAAGTAATAAAAAGCAAATTTAGGTTTCTATCACTATTTAATAATTAAAGCCTTTATCAGTATAAGAGGAGGCACTTTATGTGTATACTTTTAAATTTCCTATTGCCATTAATACTTTTAAATGTTACAAGCTTAATTGCCCACTAGATGAACAAATTATTTGTAAACAGTTTGAAATGAACAGAGGAGCAAGCTCCAGTGTATTTAACTTTTGTCTTTCACCATGTTTCTGTAATGTAGAGAAGTGATACCAAACTTTGTGGGGAAAAAAAGAAAGCTTTTATCTTTCAACCTTCCTGTAGCAGATTTTAGTCATCATACCTTTTTTTCTTTGCCAGAGCTTCCTAGCGTAATTTTGGCAGCATTGAATGGTGATGTCACATGCTGCTGTAACCTAAATTGTGGTAGTTCCTCATGCCTCCAAATGGGGACGAGTGAGGTGGTGATTCCTAAACTTTCTTCAGTTCTTTTAATGTTTATGCCAAGTACTTCCAGCACAGAGAGTGATACAAAATCCTCATTACGGGGGGAGAGGGGACAGGGGAGAGAAAGGGAAAAGCCATCTTTGTGGCTTTACATCAGTTCCATAACTGTAAGGTCTGTTCCCCAGGCTTAACGCCTGAATGGAAGTGCTTTGCATTCTAATACATACTATTCTAAGGTTGAATGTGCAATGTGAGAGGAGGGGATACAAGAAATGTTGTTTGTCTTGGAAACCTTGAGAAAATACATTTTAAATTCTTAGATGATGTGGGGGAGGGAAGCATTTGATCAGAAACATTCTTTATTTTGTTCAGGTTTAGTTTATACTACGAATAGCTGGGTTGCTGCTGTCCTTTGGACTCATGAACACAATTAGTTAGCAGTGGGACACTGGAAGTCTTGCAGTGTCATGTGATATTGCAGGAGTAGGATCTTGTCATGATTCACAGTTGCACTTACTCTGCAAGTAGCCTGGTAGGTATAAAGGGCACTATTATGATGTCAAAAATTAGCCATCAGCTTGAACGTCATCTTGAATTAGGATCTTACAATGATGAGTTATTGTACATACATTTTCATCTTGTAAGCTACAAGTCACTATAAATTGCAGTTCTCTCTATAATTTTTTCTATAATATTATCTTTACAATATTCAAAGTGGTTTTAAATTATTGGTCTCATGGTCAACTACTTTTTAAAATTGCTGTCCCTCTACTTAATTGTATGTTGATTATGCTTAATTGCAAATTATTTACATAACTTATTTTTAAGTCAAACTTTCACAGCAGGAGTGATTATGATAATGTCCTACAGAGTATGGGCTTAATTTTTTTTTTCTTTTGATTGTTCTTTTTTGTGGAAGTTGTTTGGAGGAGGAAAAAATTGTTACAGGTCTGTCTCATTGTGAAGTATTTCCAAATGTCTAGTGTTGTTAATTAAAGTAATCTTTATCAGATAGAGTAGTTTAAGGAGGTGTGTTAAAGAGGAGGAAAATAAAATTAATATTTTTATTCAATCTATTTGCTGTACATAATACATATCCTTATTAGTTATGAAGTTAAAAGTTCTATCAAGGTATGATAAGTACTGGAAGTAATTTCAATTGAGTTAACAAAGGGAATAGAATGAAAATAATTTAAAACTGGTTCACACCAGCAATTCTTTGTGCACTATTAACTGCTAAGATCTAGTCACAAAACATTATTGTGAGAAGAAAAGGTTTAGTGAACCCTAGAAATTGGATTTGATTTATGCCAGAAAATCTGCCTTTTCACTGCTTGAGATTTCTATGGAAGGAAGCCACAGTCTTTTACCAAATGGTTTCTAAGGTAACATCTTATAGCAGAGCATCTGAAACCAATTTGGTTGTTAATGAGAAATAGTTCTCACGGCGGTGGGAAAGTGAGGAGTGAAAGAAAAGGCTTCAAGATTTGGCAGTCTGTCTGTGTAGGCATTTAAATAAATGTGTGTTGCTGCTCTGCTTATGAAATTTTTACATGGATTACACTTTCATAATTGCCTTCAAATGTACAGGTCACTTTCCAGAGTTGTCCTTCCCTATAAATTTAAGTGAGAAGTTCTTCATGGTAAAAATATTTGTGTGCAACGGCTGAATAATTTAAATAGCTCGCACTTCCCAGTGGAAATCTCTTTACTCCTACAGAAAATATATTTGCATTTTTTGGTTGATAGTGTATTTTTGCTGCCGGAAATACATTCGTGAATTGGTGCCATATCAGAGCCATAGCATCTCAGTGATGATAGATGCTACTTGCAGACTTTCTGGGCTTGTTGTGAGACACATCCTGAGAAGTTGCTTTTATACCTCCTTTTCTAAAGCTCTGACTAGGTAAATGGTAGGTCAGTGATCAGAGATGTACAGTCATTTTACAGTAGATGATCTGAATATCCTTTACAGTCAGAGACTCTTCAGGGTGGAGGGAGTAGAGTGCTTCTGTCAACAATGGCTTGTTGCCATTTCTTCCTTCCTCTCAGGAAAAGAGAAAACTAGCAATTCTGGCTTCCCTTTCCCTGGATACATAATAAACATGTAATGTCTCTCCTACCCTTTTGCATTGAAGCAAGGCTGTATTCCGGTATTCTGTTCCTTGGTGCCTCTGTAGAGTTGCCGGAGTAGAATTGCAGAGCTTAAAATCATGCTTGCCTACTTTTCTTCCCCATGTTATTGAATTCTATGATCTTATTCTAACTGGGTCGCACATGAGAAAAACAGTCCTAGAGTGACCCCTTTGCACTAAGCAGTGGATCATATTTAGCAAAAAAACCCAAAAGAGCAACGTTACCAATGTAAAACTTTATATATAAAAAAACAGTAATATCCATAATCCAGATAGCTTTTACAGATGCAAGAGAAACTTCATGGTGTAATCTTTAGACTTTACATAGGCCAGGTGTATTAACAATGTTTCATTAGCATAGTGATATTATTTAGGAACATGAAAATACCACACCCATACAGTACAGCTGTAATGCCATAAAATGTGTGTAAATGGAACAAAGACCTCTATCAGGAATTCTCTGGTGAATCTTCTTATACCAGTATGTTGTAACAGTATGGAAGTACCCGCCTTACTGGGGTGCTGGCAGAGTCTTTGAGGTTTGCAGAAGCAAACTCATGCTTATACTTCAACTACTCTAGCTCATGTTGCACCATGTTTGTACACAACCACCTCTATTGGCACCTGCTTATTGGAGTTACAGCACTGCATTGACATTTTTGTGTTGTAGCCTCACAAAATGCAATTATTCCTGCAACTTTTATAGAGCCTTAGTGGCCTTAAATGACTGAGTTTTAGATAAACCTGTGTGCTGCTTTAGTTCTGACCAAAGCACTGGTTATATGATACAAGTCCGCTCAGTGCCTTTCCATTATAGTTGACATTGTCCTACCAGTTCTTCTAGAAGCCCCTCTTCTCTATAGGTTCTGTTCCTGCAAAGGCAGCTGTTCCATTATACATACATTAGATGCCACTCTTGGACTCTGAGTAAAATGTCCAAATTATTTTGTAAAAGTGATTGTGATTAAATTTGGATCCTGTAAGTTGAAATATTCTGTAGTTGCATTATGAAAATTGTAGAGTATAATAGCTTCATAACGAGCTTGACTTTGATTTCACCTGCTGCAAAGTCCTGCACTCTACCAAAGAAGAGAGAATGCTATGAATACTTTGTCATGTGATGCTAAATATGATTTTCAGAGTAACTGACCCTGTTAAATAAAAACTATGCCAAAATATAGCAGTAAGAACACTTAGGTTCCAGTGCTGTGGTTACAGAAGGTCAGTGTGATGTTATCTGGCTGTCTGAGAGCAGCTCTAGGGGTGGTGGTGGGGAGCATAATGGAAAGAAATGCTCCAGGAGACGAATTTGTGGAGAAGGTGTTTCTGATCGTTTGGTGGTTAACTTGAACACAACTGTGATTTTTTTTTTTTCCTAAATTTTAATAAAAATACTGACTATATCAAATTATTTAACTGCTGCTGCTAAAGGGGGAACTTTACTTGCCCCATCCCTTACCCAATATTTAGTGGTTTTTCCCCTCTGGGGAGTTACTCAGGTTCATGAATAATTCTAAAACTATATACTTTTTTGGCCATTTAACAATTGGAATCAGCTTGTCAGAGGATCGTATGAATACAGAAGTAGGTGGAGGAGGTAAGACCGTAAGCAAGGACAGCAAGGGAGGATTGTCTGTCCTTGAGCCATTCCATAGAAGAGGCGTGTAGTTTTGCGAGTGGATTAGCAATAAACCTTGAAATGTCTGATATGTTAATTTGCTGTATGTATAGGCAACATTTTACATTTTAGCATTAGATGTGCTCATAAGGTAATCAGTGAAATAACACTGTATTGGCACGAAAAACTTGAATATATTCATAAGAAGCATTATGTGGCCCTAATGTTGAAGTGATGTTGAAATAATAGAAATAAAACTAATAGAACAAGGTATTTCAAGCCTATTATGGTATACAGTACCATATATATATGTACACACAATGAGTACGTAAACATTTGAGCTTTTGCTTTTGAGAGTTTTCTCAAGTGATTACTTGGAGATAAAAAAATCCGCAAAGGAATGGGTGTTTTTGTACTGATGTCAGAAGATCATTAATCTCTGATAGAATCTCTAAATATCCTGGCTGCAGTTTCACTAACAGGAACTCTTCTAATCTAAGTGATTCCAATGATTTCAAGTAGCCAAAGTTATTCATGTCACAGAACATTTTTATATATTCAGATAAATAATACTTTCACATTTCACAAAGAACTGAAGACACACTCCTCCACAAAGGGAGGCAGAAAGCAGAGAGAGAAAGTAGGTCCTGATTCTCTTTTGAAAAATTGTTGGTGCTTTGGATCTTTAACTGTAGCTGTACAGCTTCCGTGAAGGAGAACAGAAAGTTTAATGAGGCTGAGAGTCAGCTGAGATGGTGCATAAAACTGGGAGAGGGGGAGTAGCATTTTGGTTTGTTAGTTGTTTTACATTTTGGTGGGGTTTGGGGGGGGCGGGAGAATGTTGTTGATTTTGTCTTTTTGGGGGGTTGGGGGAAAGTTGCTGATTGGGATTCTCCTCCTGTAGCAACTGCATGTGAACAGGATTTTCTGCCTTCCTAATAATCTTTGGAACTTTTTATGGGTTGCCAGAGCATGTTTCTCATCTCAGTTTTGATAGTAGTGTTCTTCAGGATATCAAGAAAGTGATGAGTAATCATGACAAAATAACAATGTAACTAAGTCTAGTTTTCAATAGATTTGTGTCCTTTGACCTATCTATATTTCCACTGCAGTATCCTTGTCCCTCCCAACCACCAATTTTCACAAAAATCTGTAGGAATGTAATTATCTCAGACATGTTCAGATCTGTCAGATTTGGGTTAGTTCAGTCAGTGAGAGAACAGTCAGTGCTGTTCCCTTGGAAAACAAGTTAAAATACTAGCTAAAAACCAGGGAGCTTTTCTAGATGTACTTATATTTGACTTCATTTATGAATAAGAATTCCTATTTTTTTAATCAGAGAATTCTAGAATAAAAATATATTAATTCAATATTTTTAGAAACAGTAAGGGGATGGAAAGGGTGCTAGTTCATACTACTTTTAAATGTGAGATTGGATTTTGTCTTTAAATATACATGTACAGTGTGAGTTACATCTCTGAACAAAGGCTAGTTCCCAACATGTAAGAATGTTAATGTGTTCAAATAATGTTAAGTCTGGATTTAAAATATAAAAAAAAAAGTAGAAATTTAAGTCACTCTACCTTCTTTTGTCACCCTTCTGCATCTATGAATTGTAACATAATCACATGAATAAACACAAGAAAACTGTGATTTCTAAAGTCTAGAAGCTGTTATGTTAGTAGCATAATTAACTTAGAAGCCCGTTGTTCATGATTAAGTTGGCTTGCAAAGTGGTAATATTAAATAATTGTTAAGCATTCTTTTTAATTACTATATAGTGGATCAGGACTGTTGTAGTTCATTTTTAGGTATAGAAATCGAGATAAATCCCTCCAGACTGATCTTGGTCTCTTTATTTCCTGTGAAACAAGTGTGCATGCCATCACTGAATGAGGAACAATAACAAAATTATTCTGAATATTCCTTCTTTCCCGCTCTCTCCCTTTAACTTAAAAGGGTTAAATAAAAAAAAAATTGTTTGTCCTAAATGTTCTTACTCAAATCCATTATGCATGAAAAGAGTCAGAGTCCATTTGCAAGACCTCTAAATGAACTCCATTCATTCTGTGCTTAGAAATGTCCATTCAGCCAGAAACACACAATAGTTACAACCTCATTTATTTGGCACCAATACCAACTTATTAAAAGTGAAGGGATTGTTATGAAAAAGTATAGCAATTTTTCTATGCTAGTTACATAATTCTTTAATAAAATTCCTTTAGGATCTGAACAATGTAATAATTGCATATATGTTCTTTGCCCACAATTGCAATGTGGTAGCATTGCATTCATTTAAAATTCTTAAACACTCATGTAAGATTTTGAAATATCTATTTTGAAAACATTAAGCTGATCTATTTTGACTTATTCTGATGTAAAACAAGTTATAGGGACATCTATTTCTAGATGAGTCAGAAATTAAGCCAATTATTAATCATAATTAGTGGCTATGGAGAAGAAAAGTCTTAAAGTTTTGTCTTTTAAAACATTAAAACTTTGTTTACATTTGGAAGGTAAAATACTTATGATATGCTTGTCAAAATTGTAGGAATATAGTATTATAATTTCATCACTTTAAAATCCATGAAGATAAATCAGGAATTCAATACTCCACATTTTGTAGGTGATAAACATAGAGGGGATTGGCCCATTGTGATCAGCAGAATGTCATGATCCTGAGGTGTATGTGTGTGATATCAGACCATATTATTCCTTATTTTAAATGACTTGGAGCATTAAGCAAGATTAGAGAGGTGTCATTGGCTTTCCTTCTGAGATTGGGAATGAACAAAAATGGTAAGCATTTAGGAGAACCTGGCTTGCCTTACATGCAAGTAGGACTTCCATAAGTTCACCTCGTTCTTGCGTGCATTCTTACGACACGTGTGAGAAAGTCATGCAGACTCCCGTGGGCATTCTGTCTCCCGTTCAGGTATGGGAGGTTCTAAGGATGAGTCTAAGGTAACTGTGTGTGTTTTAATTTGTTTCCTTTTTTCTGATGGTATGGGTGGCCATATACATTTGTTAATTTCATAATTATGTGTGTAATGTAGAAATAAAGATTGTTTGGAGGGAAAGAGAAAGTTAACAGCAGTTACAGATTTTACTTTATATTACTTTTCTTTGACCTGGTGTCCTTTATTTACTTAGATTTAGCAGTGTCTGAAGACCCTGTTGCTGTGGACTGTCAGGACTGTACAGGGCCCTTCTGAAGTTAGTGACGTAGCCATTTGCATGCTATTGTTTATAGCACTAGGGCCTTTAAGTACTAAACATCATCTCTAGAAGGTGGCTTTGGTAGCTGACTGGAACTGACTGAGCATTTCCTCCAACAAACTGTAGAAAATACTGTTTGTGGGAAGTGTGTGAGTGAGGGTGAATGGGTGAGGGGCTCAGGGCAGGAAAAACAACTAACAGGAAAGGGTAAGTAGAAACATCATCCTCCTTGCTCTCAACCAGTTCTTTATCTGACAGTCCTCCTGCTGGTTGCTTTTCCTGCGGAGTCTCCTCCTCCTTCCGTCCCCTTGACATGCAAAACACACATCCAGTGAATACCTACACAATGAGAGCTATAGTACTTTGTTACTGAAACTCCCTATATGCCCATGCTGTAACTCTTGTGTAGGATTCCATTGTTTTGGTTGCTGCTGAGCTTGACATTATGTGAATTGCACCTGCGGTATGGCCCGGTCTGGGGTTGTACAATGCAATAATAACTTGAAGCTACCAGGAGTTCAACAGAGTAAAGGTTTCAGGATATGCTTTCTGCAAAGTAAATTGCTTTTTAAGTTATATTTTATTTCTTACTGTTAATATTTTCATCTGTAAATGTTGTGCTCCTATATGAAAATTAAGTGCCATATACCAATTTTCCATGAAGTATGTGTTTTCTCTTTGATGGTCTTCAGCCTGCCTTCTGAAATCACTTCTTTACAGTTAAATGCTGTTGATATTTGATTTTGGTGGGGGTATTTCTGATCAGTGTCAATGTTCTAGCATTTTATGTATATTCCCAGCCTAGAGATCTGTCAGTTCGCATTTCTCTACTATTAGGAAATGAAAATTGAATAAGAGGGTTCTGTGACAATATACAAAAAAAGAAAACAAAAATTTAAAATAATTACAAAATATGTCACTCATAATTCACTGCTGACAATTCACTTCTAATTTCCTTTGTTTAGGTACTTCCCATCAAGGTGGCTATTCCCATTATGCTGTGGTCCATGCATTACAAAAATGTGGCATTCGTCATATTGACACAGCAAAAAGATATGGCTGTGAATCTCTCCTCCAAAAGGCTATCAAAGAGAGTGCTGTGAAGCGAGAGGACCTCTGGATAACTACCAAACTGTGGCATAGTGATTATGGCTATGAAAACACAAAAAAAGCTTGCTTGGAGTCATGTGAAAGACTTGGCGTTGAATATCTTGGTATGAATCTTTACATATAGCTCATTTATTCCGCATTCCATGTGAGTATTTGCAAAGATGAATGAATTCCTGAAAAAATAATGTAGTACAGATAAATCACAGAAACAAAGTTCTACCGTTATTTACACATTTGCAGATTTCTTGATCTGTTTGTTCTGCAGGAAGTTCACATGCATATAATTGAGAGCATAGAATTTTTTCTTGTTGCAAATGTTTTAAAACAGGTCAAGGTATGTTTTATAAAGGTACACTTTGTTGTTAAATTCGTTTGAGGAATCACTACATGAGTTTTATATATTTTGCTAAAAACACCCAAAACCTATAAAACAAGGATTCATAAGCTTTACAATAATTTATTGGTAACTGGGTGAAAAAAAGGCTTAATTTCTTCTGTGGTCTGTTAAATCTCAAGGAATGGGAGTCCTTTCTAAAACTTACTTTGTAGGCCTATTAACTTTTAAAAATTCTGAATAGCTGCCTTTGGTTCAGTGTACTTTGGGGAAAATGCTGGAAGTACCTACAAGACTTCAGAAGACTAAATCTAACTAACAGTGAATTGGACTTACGCACTTTTAAACTTACCCTGATGATAAACTTCTTGTAGTCAAAGATGTGATTGTTACTCCCTTATTATTGCAGCTCTTTGCCTGTCTAATAATGCCAATTAATTCTTTGCAACAAGTCATAGGAGAGGAGGTACCTGATAAAAATAAACATACTTTTTTTTAAATGCTTTTGCTGCTTCTTCCCTACCTGGAGCAATGAAAAGAAAGTGGAGGTAGAGGAAGATGAATTTGAAGTAATAATCTAAAATAATGACACTGGTGGAGATGGTGGAGATAGTGTTTATGCTGATAATCAAGGAATAATTGACCTAACCATCAGACATTATTTGTCAGTGTCCTGAAAATCCTCATTTTGCTTCTTTTTCCTCACCCTGTTCCTCTGTTACCAATAAATAAACTTTAATGAGGAAGTGAACAGCTTTTGTAAAGTACAGAATTTGCAGAATTAATGGCATATAATATTAATGGCAGCTGTGTGCTCTATTCACTGGCTTTTTTGCTTGAGTACTCAGCAAGATGAAGGGAAAAAAACTATTTCTGTTAAAGACCTAGATATTTGTATGGATATCTTATGCTCCATTCTTTCTGGAAATGTATCCCTTAACTCCCTGCACAGCTACAGAATAATGCAAAATGAATTAAAATCCCTTTTTGTCTGTCGCGTGCAAATACAGGTCACTACAAGGAGACTTTCATAAACAAAGTTTCAAGCCCTGAGTTTCTCCTCTAAATTAAGAAATAACGTTTCCTCCTCTGCTTTCTGCTTGTTATGTCTTGTGTTTGCTTTCTTTTTTCTTCTGCTTGCTATGACACTGGTGCTGAATGTCAATGAGAGGAAAACTTGACTCGCTTCCAGGAAATCATTTGGAATGATTCCTTTTAGTACTGTAATTTGCTTTTATTTTCTCAAGTAGTAGACTGATTAAAGTAGGTGCTTCCACAAATACTCAGTTTACATATTGCTGCTAAGCAGAAATATGTGAAACAAGGAAAAAAATATCTGAGAGCAAGAAATGCACAAATACTGTCACCATGTGAGTGAATTCTTGAACTGGCATAAACAGAACTTCGGTTTGTCAAATATATTCAGCTCTGAGACTTCTTTTGCTCATATTATTAAGACAAATTAAGGACTATCATAACTGCCTGTGCAACTTGCCTCCATACTAGATTTTTTCCTTTTTTCCTTTTTTAATACCCTCACCCATCTTCCCTCCTTCCTCATCTTTCTTCTGCTGACGTGGAGATGTCTGAAAAATTTATAAAGCTCTTCCTGAACCACCACTTAGTCCAACAGTGACCTAAATCAGGGCTGGCTTCAGCTTGCTTTAACTTGATGATATGTAAACTCTGATGGCTTAGGAAATACTTCACATGCAATTCACTGATCTGTCAGTGAGGATGGTGACCTCCACAAGAAGGGTGGGATGGCAAGTGGAGTAATGGTTTTGGCTGCTTGAGTTTAATCTCTGTTGGATCAATTCCACAGACCATATTTGTTAAACACACTATGATCTGCACTTGTGTGAAAGAGGTAAGGTTGAGTTCTGTGTTTAGTGCTATATATGCTGGTGAAGTAGACCCTTTGAGGAGGTACAATACATGGCGTGTTTCATGCGGTTCGTAGAAAGTACCATGCTTTAGGTAGTCCTGTACCTCCTGTCTGAAAGCACTCAGCTGGAAGGTGCTGTTGGAAGGATTTTCAAGCAAAAAGTGGCAATATCTTGAAACATGAACTTTCAAAGTGTTTCAAGAACACTTAGAGTAAGAGCTTTTTGTTGGAAATTGAGGCTTATCATGAGTCTAGCAAAAGTAACTGGAACGCAGAAGATTGGTTTGAAAATATGGTTACAGACTTGTAGAACTAAGCTTAGATATCCTAGCCCGTTTTCATTCATACCGGCATTTTGTGTCCCGTTTCTGCTGGCCAGTCTGTACCATAGAGAGGATATGATATCCATGACAAGAAAAGATCTCCTAACAGCAGAGTAATTTGTGTCCAAGCTTATTTAGGAAAGTAAATTCTTTAGTTACAAGCATGTATTAAAGCTGGCAGTTTTTCTGTGAAATAGGAATGTGAAATAAAGGTACGTGCAAGGTACCTAAATCAGCATTTCCTGATTTCATTATACTATGTTAACCAAATATGTGGGCGTTCGCAGCATTTCCATAAAGATGCATGGTTCATACAGAAACGTGAAAGATCCTAAATAATATATCTGTGATGCCAGCCTTTATGTTGGAGGGAAAGTTAGTCATGTAGAAGACTGAAAAAAGAAAAAGCTGTAGGCACCCTGGCAGCTAAGCTCTTTGTTCCAAGGAAGGTCCTGTTAATTTTCTTGAGGATTCTTATGGGCTACACAGTCCATCCGTGCAGACTGAATTAGAGACTTGGGAAAGAATCTAACAGGAATTGATAAATCTGTGCATTAGTAGTATATAGAATGGCTGTTGAAACAGATGAACTGTTGAAAGCAGTTGCAGCTTTTTAAGAGAAATTGTTCCATGTAAAATACTGTTACGAAAGCTTTTTGATAAATGTTTTTCAGGCAAATGGTATTAGGAGAGCAGTGTTCCAGGATTTTTATTTGAATCAGTAGATTATATATCCATGAGAAGCTGGAAATTTGTATTATTTGTGGGCAGTGGTTGTAACAGATATTCTGCTCCTTGCATTTTCTAAATGTGGTTCTCAACTAGCAGTCACAGTAAACCAATATGAAATGGCAGCAAATCTTACAGGCTTGGCAGTAGCAGAATACATTCCTTGGTATTTGGATCAAACCTCCGCAGTAACTTCTTGAATGTGATTTGTGGGTTACTGAATTCATAAACAATTTTATTTTCCTTTTGACTGTTCTGAATCTATCACATTCAGGCAAATCTAACCTATCACAAATCCCTAACTAGAATTGGACAAATGTTCTGTCAGCATATTTAGTGTAATAGATGAATCACATGAATTATGATAATACACCCAGTTCAGATTGTGTATTATTTCAGAACACTTCGGAGGTTGCTTCACGTTGATCCTTGTTCCAATAGAACAAAAAAAACTCAAGAAAGGTCAGGCAGGAGCAAAAAGTACATCATGTACATACTAAGTGCAGTGATGACTGAGAAAAGCAGGGAAAATACAATCATTTCATTGAGATAACTGTGCAAAACACTGAAAAATATAGTTTTGTTTTTAGGTTTGATATGAGCTAGGTCTTGTTCTTCAAAACTAGGTCTGTTTTAGTGAATGTTGACCTTTTTTTTTTAATATTAGAATTTGAATAGAATTGCAAACTTTTATTTCCATGACAACATGCTGTTGGCTTTTAAATGTTTAAGATGTCCCTGTACTTTTGAGTTAAGGGGAACTATGTTGATTGTAGGTGCTGCAACCACTAAGAAGTAATAAGATGCTGTATTTTAAATGTCTGTGTGAAAGCAGTTCATGTGTTAGTTTTCGTTTTCCTGCAGCACTGTGTTTTGACATTTGAACTTCAGGCCTTCACTTACCACTGCACATCTACAGCTTGATTGTCTGTAAAGGGTGCTTTAAAAAGCTGGTAAATACAAAATTTGATTGTGAACGTTTGCAGGTTTTTTCTTTTTTCTCAAGTGCATCCTGATATTGCCAGTCATTGGGTTTTTTTTTTGTTTTGCATTAAGATTATTTTTAAAAAACATATGGTTAGAAGACATCTCAAAGTATTGATTAATCTGTCCCACGCTACAAGGCACAACCCCATCATTCTCAACAGATAAAAATGTAGTCTGTTCTTAAAAACCTCCAGTGATTAAGTTGCACATTTCTTGATTACTAGAACCTTAAGCTATTTTGAATAATTTAAAACTAATTTCTTGCCTCCAAAATGAAAATTAAGAGTGTTTGTGTTCTTGTAATCCCCCAGGAGGGGAAGTATTTAAGCAAAAGAAAGTGTGTAGGTGTGAATGCATGTACAAATGAAGATGAAATTGTAGACTTTGGTTTGTGAGGTGCTTGCTGTTTTTATTGGCCTACAGGTATTATGGGAAGTATCCTAACAGATGCAGTAAAAGTAAGCAGATCCTAATTTAAAATGAACTATGCTTTAGTTTATTTAAATAGAATGGCAGCTCCATTGCTTATTGCAAGGTACATTGTATTCCTTCTGCTGCTAGCTATGCTGGGGTGGTTTGTGCATGACTGGCAGAAAGACCATTCTAGTCTTTATCCCTGAGATAAGGTACCTTTGCCCCACATCTTTCATGAATGCTTCGTGCAGTCAGGAGGACTGCCCTTTGTGATCCAGTAGATGCTTTCTAGCTCTAAATGTGTGTATTTCTAACTGTGAAGTAATTTTTATTTCAACAAAAAGCCTAAATTAAAATAAACATGATAGGATGATATGGACATTACATACCTGATAACATCACCTTTCTAAAATAAAGGACCAATAGCTAATCGTGTTTGCATTGAAGAGGTCTTGGACACTAATACAGGGAAGGGTGATGTACTGCATTTTTAAATATCCAAGGCCAGAGATCTTTTAGTTATCAAATCTGTTAAGTCATTCTTCTGAGACTACTTCAATTTCTTGGGCTGAGTACAAAGCATCTTTGTATATGGAATTCCATGATGTAGCTAATTCTGTGAACATTTGCAAACTGTGATCTCTAACTGATTATTCAGGCTTTTGGAAAAGTAGCTTTTGGTGAAATTCTGCTGAAGGTAATGATTATTGTTTGTTGGTGCTATACGACATGTTTCTGCATAGTTAAGCAGTTTTTATTAGTCTGATTTGGAGAACGTAACAAGTAGCAATTAAAGACACATATTGCTTCCATTTTTACGTGAGGTAGGCATCAGATGACAGTAACTTAGACCTACTTATATATGACATTTTCTTTATCCAAGCAAAAAAGCTTAAATTAATACATGGCAGTCTCTATGCAGTAAATATTGCCAATGGCATATATAATTTTGGATCAAAATGAACACTTGATATTAGCAATTCCTAATGCTAATCCTTGGGATTGCATCTAATATCAGTCAGTGGAAATTTTAAAAGAGACTTTATTGGCAACAGAATTAGAGTAGTCCTGAGTTTTGAACATAACCTTACCAAATGCTTTAATCAATATTTCAATATTACTTTTCACTTAAATGTCACAGAAACTGGTATTTATTCTTAATAAATACTTCTTTTTTCAGAGCAATCAGAGAAGAAGTAATTAATCGCAGATCACTGAAGAACAAGACTTCATGTGGTTTTGTACTCTTTTCTAAATTGGGAATGGATTTTATATATGTAAGGGCAAAGAACGAGCAACTTTCTCTAAATATGGCGTAAATCCAGATGCTGCAAATCATTATATATGAGTGACATTTGCTTGTCTGAGCAATTGTGTTTAAAAGTTTAATGGGTTATTGATACTGACATAGATGGTGGAATTGAGTGCACCCTCAGCAAGTTCACTGATGACACCAAGCTGAGTGGTGTGGTTGACACAC
>JAVKLA010000090.1:27105141-27131951 GCA_034782735.1 Sagittarius serpentarius | reverse complement strand
CTGCAGGGGGGTTGGACTTGATGACCTTTGATGGTCCCTTCCAGCCCAAGCCGTTCTATGATTCTATGATTCTATGATACCAGAAAGTGCAGATTTAGTTCATGATTTTTTGTGATACACCCAAAATAATTTTTAACTTGATACATCTGTAATGTATCTTACTATACTAAATTCTGTACTGTTTTAATTAGTTTCTTTGTCTAAGCAAAATACTCTCTTTAACAGTGTTGCAGTGATGTACCCAAATGGCAACTGGTGTGTTATAGTGAAATTCATGTTACTTTTTCTTCTTAAATCAAGATTGAATTTATATTTGTAG
The DNA here is from genome assembly GCA_034782735.1 of Sagittarius serpentarius. NCBI lineage: Eukaryota > Metazoa > Chordata > Aves > Accipitriformes > Sagittariidae > Sagittarius > Sagittarius serpentarius. Next base: position 27,131,632 of record JAVKLA010000090.1, on the reverse strand, counting down.
AGGTGGAAAGCTAATATAGCAGCCCAGTGGTATAGTAATCATTAGTGCAGTCCTTAAATGTGAATAAAAAAATTATGGTAGAGGATCTGTGTTTTCACAGAGGTGCTGTAAATGAATGGTGTGATGCATTCAAAGAACAAAAAACTGCTCATTGCAAACAAGTCTGCTTTTTATTTCTTAACTCTTATGTTTGAACTGCCAAAAAAGGAATATTATAAAGCACAGACAATGATGCACATCTCAGTCATGCATTTATTTCCTTTTCCTGTTTTGTGTCAGACTGGTGTATGTGGCAAAGACAAACACCTCTTTGACTGGAATGCCTGCAGTTACCTGTTTAATCTGCAGTTAGAATTTAAATAGAAATGTAATTGTTTTCAAAGTATCTCCTAAGTTTCTCCTTCAGAGTGTCTAGCCATGTTGACAAACTTATAAAGGATATCCTATAATTTTTGAAATTTAGGTAATCTGATTTGGAACTCTGAGTCCAATACATGTGAATTTCTCATTTTTAATTTATGTTGGAAATGATTCCTTTTTCAGTAGAAGGATAGTCTTTTCTTGCATGGAGGCAACACAAAAAAAATGCTTTCCTGAGACAGCCAGTTTCAGTACCTGCTTGGATAATTTCAGCAGCAGTAAATCTTAGTTGTGTTTGAAATTGTGCGAACATTTCATAAAATGTAGTAAAGCATAATTCTCTTCCCTTAAAATAATATTTTTTAAAATGATTAAAAAAAAAATCACAAATGGTGCCACAAAATTTTAGCAAAAAAATCTGCATGACAGAATGTGCGAAAATTTCCAACAGAAATTCATAAATTGAAGTATTCTTTAGAAAGGAAAAAAACAGACCCACTGCTGAGGTTGTATAAAATATCTATAGAACTGCCAAACATATTTATCTTCGATAAACTTGAAGACTTGCAGCACTTCAGCAGTAGTCCAGTCTTAATTCCAGTGGCCAAAATCGCTTTGATTTAAATGGGGCTTTTTGTGTTGAAAGTTTAAGTGCGTATGTGACCGTGGAATTCTGATTACAGTGACCTAAACCTGTGGCACATGTGCAACTTCTGCTACCTTTAGTTGTTAAACGAAATCTACAACATCTCATTGTTAAAACTAAATGGATTTATACAGTAATGATCATGGAGTAGTAACTATTTTAAAGGGAAAATGCTGTTTCACATGGTTTGATATATGGGTTTGGGGGGGGGGGTTTGGACACTTTAATGAGTAGTCTGGTTGTGTTTCTTTTTTAGATCTTTATTTAATACACTGGCCTGATGCACATGTTCCGGGTAAAAGCAATCGAGAGGTACGAGCTGAAACCTGGAGAGCGATGGAGGAGCTCTATGAGAAAGGTTTGCATTATTATGTCACCTATCTTGGCAGAAGGAATTATAGTGCGTTTGGGGATTTGGGGAATTTGTAGTGAGAGGTGTTCAAAAACTTAATTTGAACTGGATGCTCATGTTTCAGTGGGATTTGGGTGTGAGAGTCACGTGAATCTTTGGAAATTGCAGCATTAGCATTTTGGTAGATTAAATGAGAGCTTTGTGGTGCTTGTAAATAATACATTGCTGAATTCTGCCGGTGAGATTAATGATGGTATGCAGACTTTCTTCAGGAAATCTACAGATTACACTGAAATCTATATGCTGCTATAGCACATCTTTGTAGTAGCCTCCTCTGTTTTAGGTATAAATCATGCTAAGTTTTACTTCCTTTAGATTTTTTTTTATAATTGTATGATGCCATTTTCTAATTGATCATATATTTTGGTACTTTATAGATCCACTTATGTTTTAGGAAAGGTCAGTAAAACAAAATGGCTAGATGAGGAACAAATACTCAACTGCAGATTCTTTGGTACTAACTTTTGGAAGAAAAAGAATTTAAAGAAGGGAACAATTCTCTCAAGTTCTGATAATTGTCAATTTGATTTTTGGTGCACTGCAGTTTACTTTCATAGCAATAGAAAGAGTAGACTGTCCCAATCAAAATTTATCATGTAGATTTAAGAGGACGATTTTGCTCCTGAAATATGCGGCATTATTAGAAATAGTGTCATAAGAGAAGATCCTGTCATGCAGTTCTTGGGCCGTGTGGACCACCCTGTTTACAGACAGGGAGAAGACTTCTTGGATTAAGTAGTCTATCTGCTAACCCAGAGTTACTGAGATAGTGATGGTAGTGGGAAAGTTGTACAAAGGCAATTACAGGCTGTGTGCCACTACCAGTTTTATCAGAGTAATAAACAAACCTGTCCTCTTACACTTTAACCCTTCAGTTACTTTTGGTCTGCCTCTGGAAACACAGAAGTAAATTATCTTTGATATATCTTTTGTTCTTGCTTTTTATAATAAGCATAAGGGTAGCTGCAAAAAGTGTTTTCTGCCATGTAAGGGATTTCAGCATTCATTTTTTAAAGAAACACTACACTGACCTAATATTTCAAAGCATCAATGACTTTTAAGTCCAAAGATGTATTATTTGACAAGGTACTTCATCTTTCCATTGAGAAGTTTTTTTCTGATGAGTATCTAAGTTAGTGCATGTTGTTTGTGCCTAGATATGCCATCCTAATTTGCTGCAAACAGGTTGTATTTTCACCTTCTATTATTATTCCTATCCTGTTGGCTTTATTCTGCTTTTGCATGTGTGTTTGATCTTTCCTGTCTTACACAACTCTTTCTTTCTGTCTATATCTTCCTAATTGGAAAGACTGTGAGCCATTCAGTGGTCTTCCAGTAAGACACTGGAAATACTATCGCTGGCCTCATAGGCAGAGGAAAAATTACTTTTCTGTTTTGTTCCTATGCGTGATACCTCTTTACAGACATTCCAGTTATATTTATTTTTCTTGCAATTGCATTTCTTCAACAACTTGGTCAATTTGCAGGTTGCTACCCTCGGTCTTTTTCTGAATTTAAGCATTCTGTAGACTTATGATTCATTTAGCTGAACGTAAGTTTTCCAGTTCTGGTTGTCTAAATTATCTCAGTTAGATCATCTACAGTGCAAGGAAAATTTATTAGTCTGGTTGAATCAAGTGCCTTAGAACATTAACCTCTACATTTTTGCTTTAGGGGATGCAGACTCTGGATGTCCTGACCCATAACTATGTGTTACTGAAATGACACACAGATGTTAACCACTCTGGAAATGGAAATGCAATGATTCCTGAGGAAAATGTTAAATAATTTGTTTGCATGGTTAACCACTAGACTTTCCACTGAAGATTAAACACTTGCTGCATATCTTTATGTGACTCGCTAAGTGTTATGTGAGCAACATGTTAGCCTTGGTATGAACTGAATATAGGATTTGGTCAAAATCCTTACTTAAGGAAAAAAAATCATCTTCATTTATTGGGGGGGAAATTGTAAGTTCTGTACGAAACAGGTGAGTTCTCTGTCTTCTCTGAAGTTGACGTTGGTTCAGGTAGTCATTGGTTCCTGTTTTCAATCCTGTTACTTTTGGTTTTTAGGAAATGTTTGTTCTGGGAAAAAATCAGTAGAAACTAAAAGCTTCACATTCAAGGATTGACCATTTAAATGAATAATATGCTTCTGTAGTCAATTTGTGAAGGAAAGATTGAAATTATTAAACTTGCTAGTGGGTTTAGCCACTAGCTGTGTCCACACTGAAGAGTGTCTGAAAGTGCTGTGACAATAAACACTGCTCTCTGTAGAAAAAAAACTGGTTTCTGTTACAGGACTGATAATGCATATCTATCTGCAGGAGACTTACAAGATGGTTAAAAGATCTTGATATTGACCTAAGTCTTTGGTCTGGCTGAAGTTAATAGGATTTTCTTTAATCACTTCTCTGTATTCATGGATTGTTTGAGTGCAGATATTTGAAAATCTCATTCTTTCAACCTGAATTTAAATCCAGGTTAATATTTATTCTGCAAAATTCACTCATCTGGGGCAAGCAACATTTTAAATAATGTAAATTATTAATAGTCTTTTTTATTGTTATTATCAGTTGCCCTAGGAGGAGGGTAAATAAACTGTTAGTACCCAAGACTGTAAAAGTCTTAATGCGGATTTTTTTTTTTTTTAGATTGTATTAAGTTTTAGATTGGTCACAATAGTCAGAAGTTAACACAAGAAAAATCCCATCTTCATCTACATTCATGGCTTTCAGAGAATTTTTTTTAGGCCATGTTTACAAAGATAGATTCAACCAGGTTTATATGAGGGCCAGCACATAGTAGCTGAGACACAGGGCTGCAGTAGCATAACTTGCAGGGCTTCTGGCCTGAAGTATCTTCTTACCCAGCTAACAGAGGAGAGACCAGAGGTTCTGGGTCTGTGCCCCTGTCCAGGTCAGTATGCACTCATTTATAAGACTCTGCCCCCAGATAATAAAACCTCTGTGTGACAGGTTAAAAAAATCTGAATTATTTGTCAAAATTATAAAAATAAATATTTTAGGGAGCAGAAAACTTGCATTAAAAGTTAAACAAAACTCCTCAGATTATAATGAGTCCAATTTTAGTAAACTCCCAAATACCTCTGGCTGTAGAGAAAATAGCAAGTTTATTGTTATTTGAATGCAGCATATGCCAATGAAATTGGTGTGTAAACTGGTAGATGTGCATTTATTGAGATGTGTGGGCATCCTTAAGTTTACTGTTTCTTAATCCTTGACTGCTTAGTAGTGCTTCCTAGATATTCTCTTAAAGCTTTGGAGTTGAGCTGTAACATCAGAATATTCTCATAAATAGAAAATAATAGATTCAGGTGACGAAAGAGATACTTTGCTATCACTGAAAAATCCCCACTGAAAAATAGGCTTACCACTCTACTGTTTTTCTATTTCGTCAAAAAGAATTTGAGGTTAACATTTTTCAAAAGAATCTTGTGTTCCGATACGATTTGAACTGGAAATATGAAAAATTTAAAATGAGAATCTGAATAGTATTTGTTAGAGACCTGGTTACCCTCTCCAGTTGATTACTTACCATACTGAAATTTTGGGCTGTACTCCTTGGATCCAATGTGCTTTATATCTTTGGAAACTAAACAGCATCTGGTTACTGCCCCAAGGCTGGGGTCCAGGAACACACTTGAAAGATGGTTTCATATTTTAGCACTCTCACCCTTGTGCTTGAATCTGCTGCTCAACTGCCTAATGCAACTGAGCAGCTATCACAAGGTCTCACTTAAGGTTACAAACAATTTCCCAGAATCCTGGGTGTTTTTCTTGAGATTTTTCATGAGAGACACCATGAGAGGTATGAGAGCATGCCCAAAAACACTCGTAGGGATTCTGAAGCCACTGTTGTCCTTTACAGTAACAATATGACATAATACATTTATTATCTATGTTAAAATAACACACCCCAAAAGTTTTACCCGGTTCAGGTTTTAATCCCTCTGCGTTGTGTCTGCAACATGGTTCTGTGTCTTTCTGGTTTGCCATTGAGCTACAGAGTCTGTGGCTAAACTTGCCTATCTCTTATTTTCTTCTGGCTAAATCCTTCAATATGTTTCTTAGAGTCCATTAAAAGTCCTATCAGCATCTTTCCCTCTTTAACATGAAATTTGTATATTTTTACTCTCTATCCTCTCTTCTCTACAAACACGGCAAGGTTATACTTTTAGTTTGCTTTTTTTAGTATTCCTGTTGTATAGCCAGAGCCCAGTCATTAAATTCGCTGGTTTTCCTTAATATCTTTCCAGGGAAAAATGTTGTACAGTCCTGGTCAACAAAGGTAGATCCATATTTACAGTGGTATGCAAACCTATAGCAATTCTATCATTCTATAACATGAACCAAAACTTATAAATTGTATGTACATTTCCCCAAATCATACAGAAAGTATATTAGAATGCTTATTCTTCATATTAGTGAATTACAAGACTGCTTGATTCATGAGGCATTCGCGTGCTGGTTAAGAAAGGATTCAGTGGAGACGTTTTTATTTCGTCTTACAGTCTGTTGTCTTCCATAAGTCTTCACACCCTGGGATTTGCATGCATTTAGGCCCAGCCTCGCTTCCAGAGGGAATTGTGCCATCTCTTATGGTAGCTTGGGGATCGGAATGTTGCATCTGGTCTTGGTAGTCAGCCCAAGTGATTGGAAGACTTTCTAATGGAAAAGCTTCTGACGAACTGCAGCAATTTCCACTCATCAGTCATTGCAGCTTCTTTGTGTTGAGAATTAGGAACAAGTGAATGGGGAAGGATAATTACTGTTTTCTTTACTGTTTTTAGAATCGTAGTGTGTACCTGACAGTATAGGATAAAGGCACCACCTGCACTAAAAACTCCCATTTAAAAATGCTGGGTGACTTCTCATAGACCAAGCTGATAGCTGTCTAATCATAGCAGGGAAGATCTTATTGTTAAACTGATATCTACTAGCTGAGGACAGCCTTACAGTTTCAAAAATTAGTTTCTTTAAATGCTGTTATGCCTGAGAACGTAGTATTTTTTTGTTTCGTTGTTTTTTTTAATCTTCTCTGACTTGTTAATCTGCTCCAGTTTGATTGGAGCTGTTTCACGGGAGCCATGCGACTCCATTGCTGTATGTGCATCAGTCTTAAGGGTGCAGGCAAAGTGAAGAAGTCTCTGTCTGCACTGCAGTGCTGAGAGGCAGAGAATTCCAGACATGTCTTTGTTCAACAGCCTGCATACACGTTTTCCTTTAAAGAGTTATGGGATGAACAGTGCTGAGGGAAAAGGGAGGAAAAAACAATCTTAATGTTGGTCAGTGAGACATTTGTGTATAATAACTGGTTCTTTCTGTTGTAACAGCTGACATCAACTAGGATTCTTGTAATATCAAGGCTATAGTTTGAATTTTTGTGGTCTCGTACATTGTCATTTTGTGGAATTATCTTCTCCAATACCTCAGGACAGAGGCCAGACTGCCTACAGAACCCATTCCAAGATACATATATTGAGTCAAATATTCCCTTGACAGCTGCAACATTCTTGTATAAGCATTTGTCTGCTGGCAGATGAAAGCAGTGTGGCAAGCTGCTTTGACATCATGAATAGTCATTATATATGCTCACGGGTAATTGGTCTGTTCCTAGCAAAATGACCCTTTCCATATGCAGTGTCTTTAATGACCTTGATTTTGGCATTGTGGCTAGCCCATCATCTTGGCAAGCTTTTCATACACACATGCACATGATTACTTGTCCCTCTATCTAAAAATGCTGGGAAGAATGAGGGCCTCCAGCCAGCTATTGCCTGAAGTTGGCAAGAGTAGTAACATGGTGGTTGTTCTGGGTTCAGATCCCACTGGGACTCGGTGCCATTTTACTAAGAGTAAAATTTTTTGCTTATCTTTTTAGTGTAAACAGTGCAGCTTACGCTTACATGGAATATTCATACTTGCATCAGAAATTCCTTAATATGTTAACATATGATTTTGTTAAACAGAGAAATGCTTTTCAAAATAAATACAATTGTTCCATTAATATGTTAGTTTAATAGTTTTCATGTATGATTTGAAGGGAGTCCAACTAAGTAACAGAACTTGTTTAGCCCAGTAACTGAAGCGATGCCACTACGTTCTTGGAAAAACATTGTTTTGCCTAATTCCAAGTGAGAGAAGAAATCTAATCAACCTTAATATTCTTGTCCTCTTCATCTTTGGGCATAGATAGTTCAATCATCATCTTTTCTTCCTCCATTTTCTATCAGTTCTTAAAAGTATGAGTGAAGGTTCAGTAAACCAAATACAGTTTTTGTGTAGGTGGCATGAATTTCTAGTACATCCTTTCCTAGATGATGTGTTCTGCTTACTCTACTGAAAAATTACTTTAAATCTCTGCTTATATTCTCAAATGATAAACAGCTGACAACTCAAACATTTGTGTTACAGCTCCACAAAATGTTTGTCTCAAGAGTATTTATGCTGGTAGAAGTCGTATAATGTGTGTAAGTTGCAGTAAAGTTTTAATAAGTAAAAGCAAGTTTTTCCCAGCAACACATCTTTTTCACATTGTCTATAATATTATGTCTGTACAGATGAAGATGTCTCACAGGCTTGTTATTATCAGGAGCACAGTTCAGAGATGTATTTTGATTGGTAGAGGGTGGTTGCAGTTGGTGAGGATGTTGGTTGCACCACACCCTGTTGATCAGATAAAACAGCAATTAAAGATGTATGAAAAAAAAAGACTACACATATTTATGTTAAAGATCATAAAGAAGTCTTCATAATGTGCAGTATCTTATTTAAGAATAAGAAAATGCCATAGAATAAGTCATTTTGGTGCAGATGTAAAAGTGGGAACAAATCTAAACTTGCATTAATGTCTATCATTTGTTATGTTTTTCTCTTTTTTTTTTTTTTTTTTTAAGGACTTCATGGGTCATTCTACATGTAAAAATAAGCCTTCAGAGTTCTTTGTTTTATGATTTATTGCAGTGTATGGTTTGTGCTTTTTCTACTAGCAAATGAATCCTTTTTGTCAAAAATTTAGATAAATCTTTTTGCTTAGCTGACTTAAAGCAAATACGCACTTGTTTACCCACATAAAAGTACCTAGAGGTCCCAGTGTGAACACAAGAACTCTTGGGAAGGAGGCATTGCTGAAATACGTTTTAAAGGAAAGTCTTTGTCCAAAATAACTTTTTGTTCAATAAATAATGTACATGATTTGGGGAAAAGGCATAATTTATCTGTTTTGCATATATTGAAGTTAAGCCCTAGATTCTTAGCTATTTTAAATCAGTATTGCCTTATTGACATCAGTTGGGTTGCTGTTATTCATACCAGTTGGGAATCATTATCCCCTCTGATGGGCAAGTCCAAAAAGTATCCCAGTTCAGGAAACTGTGCCATCACAGTTACAAGGGGGACAAACTATTTAGAATCTAACTATGAGCTCTCCATAATACTTTCAAAGTGCTAGTTTTAAGGGTATGTAAGTTGTCGATAACTTTGATCACATTTTCACAGCATGGCGTGTGGTGGCAATACTGACTTAAGGTATAGTGGGATTGATTCTGTACCATATTGCTTTTGCAGTTTTGATTGCCCAGCTGTTTGTGAGCAGCTGCAGAATGTTCTAGATATAAAAATATATTTTTAGCCTTTTTTTAAACCTGTGTTCTGTTCACGGTATGATTCTGCGTGCTTAAAACTGGCATAAGAGAAGGGTAAATCTGTAACAGTACAAGGGAATTGATTTGGTTTTGAAAACAACCAGACAAACAGCCTTTTTGGTGGATTTTTTTTTAATCTGATCCAGTTTGTAATGTCAACTCGAAGGAAAAAAAAAAATATGTCAACATAACTAAGGTAGTGTTGCATTGAAGCAGTGAGAATGAGCAGCCAGGGTCAAAGAGACAGAATACACTAAGCTCGTATTGCTGCATTATGCCATTTAGTTAGCCATTTGACAGTTGTGTAAGCTGAATGTTTATAATGAGTTTTCAGTCACAGAAGTTGACACTTCGACTTCTACTCATGCCTCCTCTCCTGTTGTCCTTACAGTTTATCATGGTTCATAGGTGATCTGTAGCAGGAGTAATGATCATGGAATTGTAATAGCAGGAAAGTCGTTTTAAGGCAGATAAGCACCTATGCTGTGGTAATGAATAGGATAAAAAGAAATCCTTTGGGGGAGGAAGCATGATTTTTGTGTTTTCAGTTTTGCCACAGTCTTCCTGTGTGTCTTAGGACACTTAGCCTTTTGGTGACTATGTTTTTTAGTCTGTGAAATGGGAACAAGTGTTACTTCATAGATTTAGAACTTAATTCCTTATTGGTTCTGTCTAAGAGTCATCTGTTTTATTTATCAAGGCTTTGGCTTGCAATCTGCATGTGAGGCACACTCAGCCTACAGCTTTGATTTAGCAAGCTGTGCTGAAATCAAATCTCGTATGGTTTCTATGAGGAGTCCCATTTACCCACAGATTTCTTAGTGCGTGTATCAGAAAGAATGTGGACCTTTCCAACCTGTGTAACCTCTTTTAATAAAGATACAGTTACTGCAGTTGACCTCTTGTGAAAAGTGGATCCATTTGTGTTTTTATTCTGTGGCCTGAATAGAAAATACAACAGAATGGGCACTGTTCACTGGACGTGGGAATTCTCCCTTGCTCTGACTCATGTAGAGCAGCAGGGAGGGGGAGGAAAATGGGCTCCACAAACCCAGTATCCAGTTTTGTTGTTTAAAAAACCTTTTTGATCTGAACTTTGTACATTTAATATTCCAGAGGGTATTTGGAAGTTTGATAAAAGTCCATAGTAGTGCTAGAGAAAGATAAGGCTCACTATTGTACTAAAACAATGTTGTGGTGCCAACACAGTATGTTTATGCTTTTTTGTTGCAAGACTAACAGTGCCCATCAAACTTTGTATAATTTGGTATTATAGTAGGTAAAGGAAAAAATACCCAATCGTTCTCTAGGTTGCCATAAAAAATGCTTTAAGCTTACTACACATCTACATTGCAAACCAGTCCGTTAGCATGATGTATTGCTTTACAGCAGCTGGGAGTAATACAGTGTGGTGAAATTACCAATGTGGTGGAGGCCAAGATTTTTTTGTGTAGAATAGAAAAGATACTAATTTCTTCCCATTACAGTCAACCATTATTTTGCCAGTATGTTTTCTAATGTGTCTTGCAGAGTTTCATGGTATTTTTTCAAAGCTGGATGAAACTTTCTGTTCTACCATTGTGGTCAGTCAATTTTTAGTATGCATAAAAGAAGCACTGTTGCCAAGTTTTCCTTCAAGCCTGTGAAGTCAGAGTAGCAAGGAGAAGGACAAAGCCTCAGTAAGCTTTGGGAGCTAATGGGGAATTACAAACTCTTTGTTTATTGCACCTGGCACTTTCTCAAAATCTGCTTCATAGGGGCCAAACCACTCATTTCCTCAAGCAGATAAGGAGGGTGCTTTCTCTCCCCGAGTCAAAGCTCTGTGACTTTGTAAATAAGGCAGTATAAATGTATATTCTAAAAAGTGTACTTTCTAGAGTGATTGCAGCTAGCACGTTGCAAACTTTTATCTCAGAAGACCTGACCATCAGGACTAGTTAAACTGGTTAAGTTAAAAAGTATAGACTTTAAAACCACCTGCTATCACAACAGCTAAGACAGACTTGTGCCTGAATTGTCTGAAATAGGATTTTTAAGCGTGCTAAACAGGTATTAAATTGAAAATAAATGCACCTATTTTCTCCTGCCTTTTCAAGAGCATTCTGGTGGTTTTGAGACTCATGGCACAAATTCTGGCCAGCTTACCTCTGTCAGAGCTCCATGAGAGAGGAAATACAAGGAAACGTGTCCCCCATAGTTGTTTCAAGGCAATGAGTCAGGACCCTTTTACACAAGTTTCTGAGTATATAATTTTTTTTTTATTTCTATTGCTGATGTGATCGTTTCATGGATCTTGTTTGATATACATAGTCACCAAGTGTTGGTCTGTTGGATAAGGCACAGGAGCTAACCAGACCTTGTCCATCATTTTTTAATTCTTTGTTCTTAGGAATTAATCCAGCAGATGTAAATGTGGAAATAATTCTGTACAACCTCCTGCTTTAAGGCAGTCTTTTCCAGATTAGGACAATGCAGAGCAACTGTGTTAATCTTCCATCAAGCAGATGGAAGCAATGCTCTAGAGTAGAATCAATTGATTGTTCATTGAAATTTAAACTCTCTATTTTTCAGGAAATCCCAGTGTTTGAATTCCTGTTTCCACCATGCATTGCAATAAGATTTTTTTAATACAGTCAGGCTATGCAACTTTTTTCATATTTATTGTGTTTTATATTGTAATTTAATACAAAAGTCAAAACACTTTAAATTTCATGTATTAGACTGTAACTAAACCCAAAGCAATGGATTTGAAATGAAGGGTTCTAACTTTACCAAAACTTATATGTGGATTTAATGAAAATGAAATGTTTTAATTGTATTCCCTTAAAAAAATTTTTTTTAAGAAAATGCTGGTTCCGCAAAAACATTGGAATTCTAATTACTGTTTCTCTGTTGTCTGGGAAAATGTTTACTTTCTTGGCAATTTTGAATTTAGCTTTCTTTGTGTGGCATCACTCTAAACACAGAAATGCTGTAATACTGATTTTAGTAGGAGCAACTTGGATTACTTTTAAGACAAAACATAACTGACCTGAAATTTCTTGATAGGAAATCTAACAAAAAACTTATCAGTGAATGCAATGAAACTATGGAACAGACTTCAAAGTCTCCTAGGAGAAGTATGCTAGAAGCAAAACATCTTACAGTATACTGTAGTTGGGGAAAAAATGGAAGCTTTCTGTGGAAATGGACGAGTTTAATAAGCCCTTTCTTATTTCATATCTGTGAGTTTTGCTTTATTTCAGCCTGAAATAAAAGCTTTATTCTTCAAGGGCAATAACAGCACATTTGTAACTCCTTAGCTTTGAACAACAGAGTATAATATTTTGGTTCACCATTGTGTTAAAACTGCAAGTGTTTTTCTGACTTCTTTGGCATAATGATTTATTAGTGTCGACACCCCAGGGTTGTTTGTCAGTAGAAGCTCAGGTTTTGCTCCTTCTGTCAGATTACACACAAATTATGCAAATTGCTATAGTGCAGGTTATAACCTAATTATGTTATACATCTTGAACAATGATAATTTCTGTAAGGGCAAGCTGTCTAGCATTTTAGTTGCTAATGTATTTTTTTCTCCATTTTGTATTCTACAAAAGAAACCACAGTAAAAAGTGATAGTATGTATGCAGGTATTGCTGCTGCGCAGCTTATCTGCTTGTGCTGCTAAAATATGTGAAAGTAACAGAGCAGTCAAATTGCCTGTATTTATATGGTTAGTGGCTTTTCTAATGTAAAACTTTGGTGGTTTTTTTTTTTCAGGGCTTTAACAACCTATTTATAAGAATTAGCAATAAATTGTAACTTCACTTACAAAATTCTGTAGAAGACTGGAAAATTTAATTTCTTTGTTCTGTCCAGGTAAATCTAACCTGCAAATTCAAGATACTTTGTAGTTTTATAGCTTACATTTTTATATTCCAAATTATAGTCTATTTGTGAAGGATTTTTTTTTTACATAAAACATAACGATTTTTCTCCAACATTTTCATTAGCTTTCGCTTCAAGTGAAACTCTTCCTTTTAATGTATTCATGTCTCTCAGTTGCATTAATAAGTGCTTTTTATGTGTCTATATTCCAGCTTCAAATCAAGGCTGCTCCACATAGTTCCCTGCCGACCTCAAGAAAGTGGTGATTCTAACTGTGGAATGAGGGAAATTTCTGTCCAGAAATCATTCCTTTGACATCAAATGGCTGAAATTGCCCAATGACTTCTTTTTTTTTTCTGAAAAAAAAAACAGTATAAATTTTGGCTTAATTCCTTTCTTTTTTGCTATAGATATTTGTATGCGTGTATATAGATAAGCTCATGCATTATATAGAACTGGCCAGCATAAATACTGGATTAACAACCATGATTGGACTTCAGTGTTCATGTACCTTGAGACAGGCTTCCCATCTGCAGAGTTAGATTGAAATGCAGATCAAGTCAGTCAAGACAAAGTTCACATACTGAAGAAATGAGTCTGACTCAATAGTCCACAGAATCCACAGCCTAAGGAGACCCCTGCTAGCTTGAGCACAGTTGGTTTCCCTACTGTGTTTAGCACAGAGTAAGGACCAAACTATCAAAGATGAGTCAGGGCTGAGGTGTGGTGGCAGGCCAATACTGGGAGCTGTGCTTTATCATATCTGAGGTTTGAATGAAGACATCTGATTTCAGGACTGTCAGCACTTAATTTATACATGTGCATGTACACTTAAGGCTTACTTAAAAAAATAACCTTCATATCAACTATGTTACATTTAACTTTATTTGCATGTCAACAGGAGCTGAGAAATCTAGCTACATTTTTAAGCTTCTTGGTTCTTGTTAGATACTACTCACTTAACTGAAGTTTCTATACTGAGTTTTACATAACATCTTGTAATGATCTAATAGAAATATAAGCAGTGCTACATAGTTCACTGGGGCTGCATGTTCTTGTGTTGTATTGCTCACACCTTATTAGTCTTCAGCAAATGTTCCACTTTTCTTTAGTTTTGGCAAGCTGCTCAGAACACCATTTCCTTCTTTTCATTCTGGTGGAGTCCAATTGTTCTTTGCTTATACTACACTAGCCTTTCCCAGAATTTAGCCTGGAGTTTTTATACACTGGGGAGTTTCCAGTGTGTTTAGATTATAAAATGATTTCCTAGTGTGACTGTGACGAACATGCTTTCAGATAATACTGTCAAACTAGATTTTGGTGCTGGTTTTCTCTGTTTCTTTGCAGTATTCTGCTATACAGAAATGGTGCATACAATCATTTTGTCTCTTGAAAGTGGTGTTTTTCAAATCAACCTCCCAAATAGTTAGGATTGTCCCAAAACTTTTTCTCGTTCTGTTTCTCATTAGGTTTGTGTAGATCAATTGGTGTAAGCAACTTTCTTATCAGTCATCTTGAGCACCTAAAGGAAGACTGTGTGATTACTCCACATGTTAATCAGGTGAGTGGATAAATATATTTAAAGTATCTGGGTTTGGGTTTTTGCTTTGGGTTTTTTGGTTAATAATCTCCTCCCCACCCCTACAGCTGAAAGACTACGCCCAAACTAGCCTTAGTCATACAATTTCTTCTCTTTCATATCTATGTATGTCTGGCCAATCATTCAGGAAGATGACATGAAGCTGGGGAAAGTCCTTCCTCCTTTCTTTTCCCCAGTTTCTCCCAGGCTACTTGTTGTGGCTGGTTTTAAGGCACAAACAAATGGTCTGTGTGTCAGGTTTTGGTGATAAAACAGTGTAGAAATAAAATTCAAGGAGCGTTGAACATTTAGCATCTCCAGAGTGAACGAGGTTTTGGCGCATCTGTGTTCAAATACTGTATGTAATTCCTCTAAGCAACACTGAAAGCCTCAGGTGATTACGTATCCATGCAAGGATGCTGTTTCCCTTGCTCCCCCCTTATTTCATTCATATTTCAAGTTCATGTTAAATTCAGTGAACTCATTTAGAAAGGTGCTGTGAGAGCACTGGCAAATTTTTTTTTGCTGTCCTAGGCAAATAAAAAATGGCCACCTACATACCAGCAGACTTCCAGGACACTGACGGCTATTCCCTTGTTGCAGTTTTCTGCCCACAGCTGTGCTGGAAGTTCATGCTCCTATTCCTACCACCTCCTGCCAGGGAAAGTGTGCTTATGCTAACATAGAACTGGGAACTGGAATGGATGAAGTGCAGGTGCATGCTTTTCCCCTTTGTACAGGTGGTGAGGATTTCTGGCAGCTGTGTGTGGTTTAATGTCACAAACAGCCATGAAAAGGTTGCTCAGAATGTGACTGTCAGAACCTAACATCTCTGATTTTTGCTATCTGCTAGACTAAAGGTTACTAAAGGACAAATACTAGTAATAAATTAATGTAAAATCATATAAAATATTTAAATTCAGTTATTCAAAATAAGCCATTGAAATATGTCTTAAGATGGGCAGGTTGATGACTGGTTAAGAATCAGTGAGTTTGCCAAGGTTCAATTGTGTCTCTTTTTCAGAAATACACATTTTCAAAGTCTTGCTAGAGTTTGGCATCGGTTGTTACTGTCTGTTAAATGAGAATAGCCTTTCAGTGTCCCTACTAAATCACTGCAAGGACAAAAAAGTAATCTTGGATTTGTTTTGAAATTTCCTCTTAACCCTCAATGTCAAAATGTTACCAGTCTTACTGTGTCAGTAGTGTTAATGGAGAAAAGTTGTTTCGTGATAGTATTTGATGGCATCTCTTTTCTGTGGTTGAAAAAGAGGAGACAAAAAGTTGAGACAGTAGTGATACTGGGGGGTGGAAGGGTGCCCCTGCTGTATTCAGATAGTCATTTCTTTAATGTGATGCAAAGCATTGTTCAAAATGAAAAACAAAAAAACCACAACAATGAAATATCCATGCCACTGCAAGCTGCTCCACTTTGAACAGTTTTGTTATAGCATTAATTTACACTTTTTAGAGTTACAGGAAACTCATAAACCATAGTTCAGGTTATCGTCAAAAGAGTAGTTACTCTGTTTCTTGCTTAGTGTTGGAGAGCTGCCTAGTCTGATGGTGAGATTACTTAAGCATTATCAAATAACTAATGAATTCCTAAATTTAAATTGGGAATGGAAATGCTATACTGAATTTCTATTTCACTGTCCAGAATTTATAATACAAAAGATCTTTGCTGTATTTATGCATAAAATAGCATACTCTTTCAATGAACTTATTTCTAACTACAAAACTTTTGCAAACAATCATTGTATACAAAGTCTAAATATTTAAGAGACAAGTGAAGGAAAAATCACTTCTCTCTTAGCTGTGTTAAATTTGCATAGAGAATTTAGGATGTTCTTACAATTCCAGCAGTTCTTGTTATGTTAAAATTGAAAGTTATCTTTTCTGTGAAGAGGAAGAAGTAGGAAGGCAGGAGAAATGAGGTTATTTATTAGAGTTTTATAGTCTTTGCAAACCAGGTAGTAAGCAATGCTTCTGTTTTACAAACCAAGTCGTAAGTACTGCCTCTCTGTTCCTGGAAAAAACAGCATCATCATGGCTTTTAAAGAAGTAAGAAAGGCCTGTCTTTTCAAGAATACAGTATTGTTAAGGTATTTAGTAGTAAGTAAGCACCTTTTAAAATTTTACAATCTGCTGTTAAAAATACTGTAAAATGATTCTACATGATGCTAGGAGAAAATATTTATAATGAAACCTACAACCTAGAAGTTAAAGGTTTGTATTCCAGAGTTTGTAATTGACTTTGCAGTTGTAGGTTTGGAGTTATGCTCAAGGAAGTCTTTGAAGTCTCTTTGAAGGCTCTTATGCCTGTTGCTCATTAGGGGAAAAAAAATCACATTTTATAAGAATTTAATGTGTATGTTTCATTTATTAAAAGTGATACACTGAAGCCAAATATAAACTGTTCATCTCTGAATTCCATGTAGGAATGCTCATCAATATTTTTTTCTACTTTTATAGAAGTGTAAATTACTGCGTAATGAGCTCAGATTTAGTAATGTTAATATTGCTGTTAATAGAGCTCAATATTATGTAAGTTTGTTCAAGGTAGAAATGTATCTTAGTGTACTGAGGCATTAGGAAACGACCCCTTTGTACATAAACTCACCTGAACTGTTCCTCTATAGAGAAAACATTTCTAGCCTTATATTTCAGTTTTATAAAGAGAAATAAATGTAAGACACTGCATTCCCAGCGAGAAACTGACTGAAGTCCAGATGCAGGGAAACTTTACCAGGTGAAAAGAACCCACAGCAGGGTGGAAAGAGTAAGGCTTTTGTATACCATTATCCAGGGTATGACTTGCTAGGTCTGTGTGTCAGGATTGTTAGCAGGGTCAACTTCTCCCCATTGCACTACGACTGTTGTAAAAAAAAACGTGCTTACTTAAAGTTCCCCTGTGGCTGACCAAGTAGCAGCTGTGAAGAGTTCTGTAATGTGAACTGTAAACTGTTTTATTAAACAAATGCTAGTTGTTACGCACAAATCACTCGGGCTAGAGTGCCAGAAAAGATCAAGATCTTTCTCTACCACCATATGACGGACAGCCCTCGCCTGAGAAAAGTTCGGTGACTAAAATAGCAAGGGTGGGGCAAGCCAGGAAGTAGGAATTATTATTCTGAAGGGAAGCACATGCTGGCTACTCACACTATGCCTCTTGTAGCTCAGGATGCTAGTCCCTTGCATTCAGATGCTGGTAGAACCTTCCAGAAAGTTTTCACAAGAAAAATAATTTCAAAAGTGCTTATTTTATTTTAGGCAGTTGATTATTTTAGCAATATATTTAAGAAGAAAAATACTTGCTGCTACCAACACACAACTGCATGTGCCAAAATTCAGTTCACAAAATTTGGGAGTCTCTTGATTCAGTGAAAGGCGCAAAGTATAATCTTCCCAGGTGGGCAGTAGTTGTTGCTGTGTATTCTGCTTGCGAAGCAGGCAGGTGGCATCTCAGCATGCTGTTCTTGCTTTAAATATTTCTGGGGTAACCTGGAACTGTGCTACCTAGAGATGTTATTAGACCAGCAGGGAAATTCTGCTTGCAGTTATATTAGTAGTAAATGCTGAACAAGTCACCTGATGCCATGGGAGTACTGCAGATTTTTCAGCATTTGATCCTAAATACCTCATTCTTTATTTAATTTTTTCTAGGCTATGTTACTTGTTACACTTAGTGTAAAGAACGCCTACTAAAATAGTTGAGTAATACACCCTGCTTCTCTTTTCTTTTTTTCCCTCACAGTTTTGCGTAAAAACAATGAGAATATTTTCTAGTCAGCTCAGGTGCAAACACGTGACTAACTGTATGACCTAAACACTAGTCTTACACATATAAACATGAAATACAAAGGCTACTCAAAGGTCAAGAAACATCAAAGGTTGAAGACATGGATGTCTGCTGCTTGAACCTTGTTCCCGAGTCCACCTAGTAATTTAGATCATAGCAGCTTTAGGCTGACTCAGCCCAGTCTTCGAGGGGCACAGTTTTTTCTTAGCGCATATTGAATGACTGCCAGCCTATTGTTCCTGACTATTGTTGTCTGAAAAGACAACATGTACTAAAGATGAGAAACAGGAAATGTTCATTTGTCCTCTTTGTGGCAGAAGAAACTTTCCAGATTCCATGTGTTGAGGTAATTGTTCAGAAGAGTATTTTTCTTCAAAATGCGCAACAGTTAGATCACTGGAACAGTGGTGACAGGCAGTCACAAAAATACATCATATGATTATGCATTTTATAAAAAAAAAAAAAAAAAAACCTACCCATTTTCATCTGAATGCAGAGGAAGGTATGGTATGCTTCTTACTTTCTATAAACTGTGACATACTTATTTAAATAACATATTAAGGAATATTACAGAGGTTCTCTTTCGGCTATTGCTACATGCCAGAATACGTGGCTCTTCTGCGATCCTTACTTTCCAGTAACTTCTGTTTCCTTTTGCTTCCAACAACTATGTCTTTGTAGCTTGTTACTTTTCCTCTTTTAACTTGTTCTTGGCAATTTTGATCTTCCTTCCTTCAAAGGGTCTCCTTCACACCTCATTCCACAGCGTGATTGCTTCCCTGCATAAGCTGTTGGTGACAGCACACACAGAATACAGGACTTTCCAGGTACAATCCATGCCAACAAGCTTTGCTTCCAAGGTCAGGCCCTAATCCTAAGCAAATTGTTCTGGTTGGTCTCTTGCAAATCCAGTCCCTGCCCAGCCCCCTCCCCTTGCCTGTGCAACTCAAAGATCATTAGTAAAGAAACAGGAAAGGACGTAGATTTGGGAAAGAGAAGGTAGTCTCAAATCACCAGTAAAAATGACCCGATACTGAATTCCACTATGCATTTGCATATATTTCTCAAACATGGGGCAGAACAAGAGTGCAAGTCCAGCTGCAGGTAGGGCAGACAACTGCTCTGTGCACCTTACTTCTCAGGGGAAACATAAAATACATAGTAAACTGTTGTGCCAATTAATGGCAAACGCTTGTGGATTAATACCCTTAACACGTCTTGTAAAACTGATTAACTTGCATCTATCTCCCAGAAGCAGTGATTTCACTCATGTTGTATTTTTAAAATGAGAGAAAAAGTATTTTCATTTATCAGTTATGTTTTCTACTAAATGTACTCACAAGGTTTTTACTAAAAGTTTATTTCTATTTATCTGAGGTTGAATACCACCCTTTCCAAAGACCTCAGGAGCTGGTCGATTATTGTAGGAGCAGAGATATTGTTTTTGAAGGCTACTGTCCTTTAGCCAAAGGTGAAGCACTTACTCATCCTAGTATCATTCAGCTGGCAAAGAAGTATGGCAGAACCCCAGCACAGATTTGCATACGCTGGAGTATACAGGTAATGGAGGGTGGTAATAAAAACGTGTCTTCTCTCTCAGGAAAAAAAAAAATGCAAATAATTCAGGTTTTGTGCATCAAGTCAGAATTTATACAGAAAGTATTTTTGCCTCCAGTATGTTGATATCATGTGAACTAACTGTGCTGTACTGGAAATTTGGAATGTAGTACGCAAAGCATGGCAGTATTTTAAATATGCAAATAGTCTGATTGTAGAGAAGAAAAAGAGCCACCAATAAAAGAGACGTTTTTAAACTAAATGTTACTAGCAGTATGGGGCATCTTTCCATTTCTATCACTCAACACAAAGTACTAAGCAGTGAAATAACATATTAAGTTGACATAAACCACATAATCTGTGTTGGAATTTAATGCAGTGTGTATAACTGCAATGGAAAATAGCATATAGAAATGTCAGTGTCCTCTGAAAAATGAAATTAAAACCTCAGAAGACATGAGGAATATTTTGAAATGTTTTGAAGACAGATCACTTTCTTTGAAACTATGTAAATTTTAATGACGAGAAGCATTATGTTTTTCAGAATGGGATTGTCACTATTCCAAAGTCCACAAAAGCAGAAAGGATACAGGAAAACTGCAAGGTAAAATTTGGTTATGCACTCAAATCTGACTAACGTTCACATTACTGATTTTAGTACTTTGGTTTGCCTTCCCATTTTTCTATACCAGTTTTATATTGGGGCAACTCAGTTAAAATTGGCAAATTAGAGTACCGTAAAATTACTACAGTATAGTAGAAAACCATAATTGACAAATGTCAGAAATCAACTGGGGAGCTAATCACTGTGTATAAAAAAAGATATCCATAGAAAGACCTTTCATAGTTGTTTTTTACTATTAATATTTTTATTTATTACTTGGCTGATTGTAGAACATCCTAATGTGGTTATGGTTAGGTCCTTTTTGTGATGGGCACATAGGTCAAATGGAAGGAGTTTGTATGCTGTGCATAACACTGTATGAAAACTCTCTTGGGGATATCCCAGATAGAGACCGTCTAAGGAAATCGCAGTCCTACCACAGCTGACTCTTCCCCTACCTTCTTCCTTCTACTGGACTTGCAGAGAAGGTCTCAGCATGAAGAGAATGGACAAGGGAAAGTGGGGAACTAAATGAGGATTGGCAGCACGATTCCCCCCACCCTTTTAAAATTTCCTTTTCATACGACATGTTTTTAATTCATTACTTCTTTTTTTTCCTCTCCATTTCACTAACCTGAAAGTGTGCTTTCTTTGGGGGAGGGGAGGGGAAACCACAACAACCTTATTGTTACTTCCAAAAATATCGTAGGGGTATGAACTGTTTGGCAAATCAGGAAGAAACTTTGCAAGAAGATAGGAAACTTCTGTCTGCTAGTTAAATCACTGTGTGTGGGTGGGTGTAAATCAATGTACATGTAAGGAGCCTTTCTCCTGGTGGCTATGCCTGTTGATATAGCTCCTGCCTTGACTATTTATTCTGACGTGCACATTGCCTTCTGTGGTACAAGCACAGCTGTTTGTGGTGCTGTATTGTGAACCAGATCAGAGAACAAAACCAGGTTAAAAATCCTTCCTTAGTCTTTTTATTTTATTTTCCCTAATGATATTTTAAATCCCGATTAATTCTGTTTTTTATGGAGTTTACTCTATGGCCCCACCAATATATTTCACACAGCTGAGGGAATGCATTGCAGCAAAATTTAAAACACTTAGGATGGATAGGAGGACGGGAGAACTGGCACAGTTATTGAATGCTGTCTATCACATCTCCTGTGTTTTTTCTTTCCCCCATGCCAGTGTGTTGGCCTGAGTCTCTACCACCTCTAGTCAAGCTGGTGAAAGCATTAACCTCATAAAGCCCTCAGTATATAATACATAGTATTTCTGGCTCTGTGACTGGTTCCTTGTTTAGGTTTAAAAAGCGTGAGCACTGAGATTTGACTACAAGGGTCATTCCAGCAGACAGTGATTGCTGGATAATGCAGGATGGGAGGAGCTCAACAAAGACAACAGACCAACTTAAAGCAACTTCAGTTCTGAAGTGATAATGTCTGAATAAGACACCTGCTAAGAAAACACTTGACACTGTCATTCATGTTGCAGGTCTCGCCACAGGAGTCATTGGTGTCTGTAAGAACCGATGCATAAAGATAGGTGGTTGCTTTCAAGTTCGAGTTAGTACTGAGGCACTATAGCACTGTATCTGTTTCTGTATTAGCTGATCCATGAATGTTTTGTCTTAAGTACACATAGAAAAGATAGATATAGCCTTTGGTTTGCTAGCTTTGTGAATGTCCTAATACGTTCTAATAATTCTTTTTGGCTGAAGTTCTGAGGAAAAGAACTCTAACACTCTAAACAGAACATTGGGATATAAGTGAAATACTGAGCTCAGGCTTCCAGAGGGATTGCAGTCAGGGTATTCACATACCCTGGCAGTGACCATACAGAGCGCTGTCAAAAACAGCTTTGATACTGCCATTGTCTTGAACCCTTGCCTGAGGCCAGAGTGGTACAAAACCATCTTAACAGAGTCTACAAATAAAAATTAGTCACAAAAGAAGCAAAGGACCCAGTGGAACCTGTCAGCTTAATGGAATATTTGTCTATAACAAAATATAAGAAGAATTTCCAGAAGGAAAAACATAGAAAAATTCTGCCTTACATTTAAATGGATCTTGGTCAGTTTAAATAACAGAAGCACTCCTGATTCTGTCTGTGTTCATGATGTTAACTATATATGTATTCCCATAGGTGTTTGATTTTACAATAGCAGAAGACGATGTTGAAATTCTGAATGGAATGCATGATGGGAGGCATGTTTCCTGGGACCCAAGCCTTATTGTGTGAATGAAGGTTTGAGCTTTTTCCTTTGTCAGTGATCAGTGAGTCACACCATGTAATTTAAATTCAGGGAAGGTTACAATAAGAATATAATCATAAGATTAATGGCTGCTATTAATGATAACTTATTTGAAATCCTTAACATTGATAACAGACAAAAGATATTTTTGAGGGTAGCACTTCTGTACAGAGATCTTACATTTGCATCTCAGATCCTGATCCATTGAAGCCCATGCAAAGCCTCCTATATATGCCATTGACCCTGCATCAGGCCATTTAATCAAAGAGCATAAGGAAATATCCCTTCTTTAAAAATGTAAGAAAAAATGCTACCTACTAGTGTATAACACAGGTGTTAAGAATGAAATAATTTTTCAGTACTTTGTTAGAGGGATACAGTGTATGAAGAAGAAAAAGCTGGGGGAAAAAAGTTAATACCATTATTATTACAGCATTTATACTGTACAGTATACTGCAAAGCTCATAAAAAATACAATCTTACTGTATTAAGCAGCATCTGAGCATCACCAACAAAGTTTTATGCATATTATTGCAGAATAATGGCATTGACCCAGAGAGTTCTTTCTATGCATATTATTTACTAGCCTGTAGATATAACACAGTAGAAATCTTTCCAGGTAAGTCCATGTACAAATAAACTATCTGCACAGCTAAGAGTTGAGCACCAAACTCTAAGAGCCAAAGAGGCATCTTTGTTCTTACTGATCTTTTACTGGAAATTCTGGTGAGTTTTGTGTAGCTTTTAGTGAAAATTAGTTTAGCTTTCATTTTGGATTTGTCCAGGAAATCTCATTAAGAGACTATACTGTTCCTCAGATTTTCTTATAAAATATGTATGTATATATAGAAAGAGAGAGAGATAGATGTGTGTCACTTACAGATCTGTTTTGAGAAATATATCTGCAGAGTCTTTTATTGGCTGAGTATTCAACCTGTAGTCACATTGGTTTGATATTTTGGGAGTTCCTGTGTCTAGAAAGGTATGGAAAATCTGACTATGATTTATATTGTGTGTGGACTTCCTGAGGCAGTTTTCCCAGTGCTGTTCTGCTTTACTCATATTGTGAAACAAAGCTCCTTAGTTTTTTATCAAGAAGTGACTTACAGCAATCACATATGCTAGCCTGCGTTGTTTGTCCTCAAAGCAGAGCTTCTATACAGCTTGGCTAAAATACAGACTTACCTTTTTGATAACAGCTCCTCAGGATAATTGGCTGGTTTTTCCTGGTAAACATTTCCACTAAAATTTGTCTAGATTTGCCTTCGGAATCATTAATGTATTATTATTTTAAAATACAAGGCATTGTATGAAATGCTGCACTCACTAATACCTGTACAATGTACTGTTCCAAGAAAGATAAAAAATCTCTAGAAAATAACCTAGAGTTTCAAGTGTGGCCTGCAGTTCGGGGTACTTCAGTATCTGGGAATGCCACTTTAGGTGTCTAAGAACAGCTATGTACCTGGCTTCACTGTTGCGATAAGGGGTGCATTAGTTCCAAAAAGTGAGGCTTATTTATAAAATTAAGGTAATTCTTAGGCTTTTTTAGCTTTTACAGAAAATGATGGCAATGGCTGAGTGAGAATTGTAAAGATTGCCCAGAAATAAACCTTTCTACCAGTAGTCATCAGCTAATCCTGCTTTTGAAAAGTCGTTATATAGAACGATACTGTAGCAATATGAAAACAACCTGTTACTGTGCTGTTGAGGGACTCCTTGCTTCACAGTGTATCTGAATTCATAAAATGAGGACTGGAAGTGAATCATGTGCCTAATACTCAGTCCGTGTGGCTTTTTAGCAGTGAGGACTTTCTCAGAAACTACGAAAGAGAAGTTGGAGTTTTACCTCTAGTTCTCTCTAAAGAAACAGACATCACATCAACATACTATTTCTAACACATATTATGTATACAAAGTGAACCAAATCTTTATGTATGTTAGCAAATTCTAACTTCAGTGTTACTAGAACAGTATCAGTTAGGACTAGCTACATGGCTAGAAGTCCTGTGTTGGTCAGAACAGCTCTGTTTTTTCTGCACTTATTTCTGACTGATTACCTCCCTGTTCTGAGCTAAACAGAACTAAACCAGATTTTCTTGCTAATCCCCCACATAGGTGACTTTAGGCTGCAGTGAGGATGGCTTCCTAATTCACTGATATATTACATCATTCCCTCTGTCAAAAAGACTTTACAATAGTTTTTGTGTCTGCATCTGCTTTTGCTAGGAACTTAAGCCACCATTTTCTCTGATCTAGATCATGGTATCTAAGCAGTCCAATGAGTAATGAAAGGAATAATCAGATAGAAATAGTATTACTAAAAAAGCATTCTTGTTAAGGAGCAGTTGTGGCAAGTTACAGTTTTAATCTGATACTTGCTTTCCTACCTTCAGACTTAATTATTGTTGGTTCAGGACTTTTTTCTGGGTTTGTTTTGTTTGTTTGTTTTTTTTAATCCTTTCTAGCAATTCCTTTGCTACCAGGCAGTGGCTTTAAAACTACAGAAGAGTTTAATTTTAACTGTGTACAAAGTTGAGTGTAATTTCAGGCAATATAATCTTTTTAAGCGCCAGGACTCAGCTGACCCATGCTATCTTTCTCCCAGGTGTGGTGTGCAGTTTTGCACGTTGTGCCATCACTAATAGCCATTGTTTTCTGCTAGAATCTGTAATTGTCCTAAGAGACTGGAACCCTTTTATCTCCTGTGTGCTTGGGATATATCACTGGTGCCTCTTCCTTTGAATATGGTGCTCATAAGTTTTATACTACGTTAGAATCATTGAGCAAATCTTCTTTTGCTCTTGATCAGGTTGCAGAGGGAAAGACAGACTTGGTAGATTGATATTTTATGCTCTTCTCTGCAACTGAATTGACATTACAGATGTGGTAGATAGTTTTCTTTTTAAGCAAAGGCTGCTGAAGAGTAAGTCCACATCACCTCATCTAAATGAACATTTCTGATGTACTGACAACTTTAATAGTGTAAAGAAATAAGACAACTAATAAGAAATTGGAAAGTGAACAGCAGTGAGATTTAGGGGTAGCAGTGAGGAGTGATGTTCTGTAATAGAAGCAGAACTTAGAAGACCAAAAGGATATAAAAGTGCTGAACACACAAAATCAGGAAGTTTAACTGTTTTTTATTTCTTCTTTGGTCAGTTAGCCTGAAGGTGCTCATTTAAGATTGATTTTTTTATTTATTTTTTTTTTTTAAACTCAGAGTTCATCCCTCAAGCAAATTCCTGGAATTACATGCATATTCTTCCCCAGGGCTGAAATTCCTCCTCGTGTCCATATTTCTGTAAGACAAGCTTTCTCTAGAGAAGAAAACTTTTTCACCTTTCTACAATGACCATTTTTAAGATACAGCAATGCATTCATTTTATCAGTGTAATCCATCATCTTGCCAATACGAACAGGGAATACACCTGAAAATTGAAGGCACTTTTTCTTCCATATTGTATTGGGTTTGCATGGCAAGGTTTTCATAGTGGGGGGGCTACAGGGGTGGCTTCTGTGAGAAGCTGCTAGAAGCTTCCCCCATGTCCGACAGAGCCAATGCCAGCCGGCTCCAAGATGCACCTGCTGCTGGCCAAGGCTGAGCCCATCAGTGATGGTGGTAGTTCTTTTTTAAGAAGGAAAAAAAAGTTACAGTGGGACAGAAACTGCAGCTGGAGAGAGGAGTGAGAACACGTGAGAGAAACAGCCCTGCAGACCCCCAGGTCAGTGA
>JAVKLA010000090.1:27070242-27098064 GCA_034782735.1 Sagittarius serpentarius | reverse complement strand
GGCGGCGAGGGTGCCCCGGCCGCCGGCGGGGCGCTGCGCGCTCCCCGGTCTGGGCGTGCAGGTTCCCTCGGACGAGCCGTCCCCTGACCGCAAGCAGGGAGGAGTTAGAAGGCAATAATCGGAAACGGGGTGGAGAGCAGCAGCTGCAGAAACATTAAAACCACCGAGCCCCCCGCCCGGCCGCTGGAGTTGCTCCGCGGGCACGCAAGATGCGCAGGGCCGATGTGGGCTCCGCGCCGCGCTTGAGCGAGGTAAGGTTCGGGGAGCCGCCGCCGCCGCCGCCCACCGCACCGCGCACCGCGGGGCCGCCCCTGCGGAGCCTGCGGCCGCCGCGAAGTACGCGCGCCGCGGCTCGCCTCCCGGCGCGTCCCCCCGCAGCTCCCGAAACAAAAGAGGCGAGGGGGCTGTCCGGGCCGCGCCGGGCCCGGCTTGGTGCTGCGGCCGGCGGGGACGGGACGGGACGGGACGGGAGCGGTGCGCGCTAGAGACCGAAGCGGAGCAGGAGCGGTGCGGGAGCAGTGGGAGGTGCGGGACAGGAGCGGAGCGGGGCGGGTTGGAGCCCGAGCGCAGAGCGGGGAGCCGAACCCTCTGGCCTCGCACCTCCTGCTTCACTCCGCTTAGGCTGTATTTTAACAGCTCTGCCTCTTCTTGCGTGATTTCATGTCTTTAATTCTCTTTAAATGTTCATTAGAAAATGCTTATAGGTAATGGGAGTTTCCTCTATATCTGTATTTTTGCCCATTTCAAAAGCTTGCAATGCTAATGATTCAAATGCAAGTTATTTTTTTGCGTTCTTTCAGACCCATAGAATGGGCTTGCTATCTAGCTTATTTACATATATTTCTTTATTTTCTAAACTTTTTACTGCTCTGGGTTTTGTAAAGCACGTTCTTACTTTAATTTAGCAAGGGCACCCCTTTCCTGTTTACAGCTTTGAGATGATCTCTTGTTTATATATACCTCAGTGAATTCACCACTGTTCGAGATGGCATCAGTAAATTGCATAACTGCCCCCTTCCAAAGCATGGTCAGACCTTATTAACGGGGGAGAATACAGGTGTCCTGTCAAGTAATTTCTGTGCAGGCTTTCGTGCATTTGCAGTTAAATCAAGCCCTTTCCCTTTCTAAATCTCTGGTGCTGTACTACAAGGTGTGTTTCCTATTGAAGAAAACGATACACTGGAACTTACTGCTGGGGAGCTTTGAGATCTTTCGCATTGGAAGAAGTCCAGTAACGCAGTCCTTGCAGACTCCAATTTACCTGTTTGGCTCTGCGTGACAGGACTTTTTTTGTCTTATTACCTTTACCGATTGAATATGTCCAACCATCTTTTAAATGTGTTTTAGCAGCTGAATGAAACCGGTTCCTGTGTGAATACATTTGTGACTCTTGATACACAATTAAACTAGCAGATTATCTTAAACTGTTTATCATTTGTTACGTTGTTTGCCTGCCTTCTTTTAACTCTGGGCTTTGTGCCTCCTGTTCTCAGGGCTGGGGTGTCTGAGGCTGTGGAGCGGTGCCGGGCAGGCTGCGGGGCCAAGGAGCTGCAGGGCAGCCACCGGGTTTGTGCTCAGCATCACCGTCCGGTGGCTGCTGGCGAAGCGGCGCCCAGCCGGGCACCATGAGCTCCGGCACCACCGCCCCGCTGAAGGTGGTCAGCAACCTCGCCAGCACTGATGTCAACTATGTCATCAAAGAGCATTATAATTACACGGGAAAGCTAAATGAGAATGCGGACAGTGGAATAAAAGTGACGTCGGTGGTTTTTATCATCATTTGCTGCTTTATAATCTTAGAGAACATTTTTGTCTTGCTCACCATCTGGAAAACCAAGAAGTTTCACAGACCCATGTACTATTTCATTGGGAACTTGGCTCTTTCAGACTTGCTGGCTGGTGTGGCTTACACTGCCAACCTCCTGCTATCTGGACACAAAACCTATAGCCTTACCCCCTCCCAGTGGTTTGTAAGAGAAGGCAGCATGTTTGTTGCCTTGTCAGCTTCTGTGTTCAGCCTGTTGGCCATTGCCATCGAGAGATACATCACCATGTTGAAGATGAAACTCCACAATGGCAGCAACAGCTTCCGTTCCTTCTTGCTGATCAGTGCTTGCTGGGTTATCTCTGTGATCCTCGGGGGACTCCCAATCATGGGCTGGAACTGCATCAGCCTCTTGTCCAACTGCTCCACCGTGCTGCCTCTCTACCATAAGCACTATATTCTCTTTTGCACCACTGTTTTCACTGGCCTTTTGCTATCTATTGTCGTCCTCTATTGTAGGATCTACTCCATGGTGAGGACTAGGAGCCGCAGGCTGACATTTCGGAAAAACATTACCAAAGCTACTAGGAGCTCAGAAAAGTCACTAGCCTTGCTCAAGACAGTGATCATAGTCCTGAGTGCCTTCATCGCCTGCTGGGCTCCCTTGTTCATTCTGCTTTTACTGGATGTGGGGTGTAAAGTGAAGACCTGCCCAATCCTCTATAAAGCAGAGTATTTCTTAGTACTGGCCGTACTCAATTCAGCCACGAACCCTATCATCTACACCTTGACAAACAAAGAGATGCGGAGGGCTTTCATCAAGATTCTGTGCTGCTGCAAATGTCCCCCGGCAGATTCTGGGACCAAATTTAAGAGGCCAATCATTGGAGGGATGGAGTTCAGTCGGAGTAAGTCTGACAACTCCTCCCACCCACAGAAGGAGGAAGGCGACCGTCCTGAAACCATCATGTCTTCGGGCAATGTTACCTCATCTTCTTAGGAGTAACCATGGGGGTATATTTCAGAGCCTTCCTCTGAAATCAGGGAGCTGAGACGCCTCCTGCTCACAGCAGCAGCGTTGGGCTAAGTGAGCAAGTAGCATTAGTTCTAATGAGGCAAACGGTGCACTTGCGAGGCTGGAGTTCAAGAAATGGGACAGACTGTTCTGGCTTGAATATCTTTTTCCCTGGAACATGTTTTGTCTTTGCACTGAGGCAGCTCAGGATTGTCAGGCGCATTCATATCCTGAAATCTCCTTAGTAACTCTGAAAGACTGATGCCTTGGTGAAATGATGCCTGGTGTGTGTGTGTGAGAGAGGGGGAGGAGGGAGAGGGAGAATGAATCTTTTTTTTTTTCCCCATGTGAGAAGAATGTGAAGTTATTTCTGCTTTACTTGCAGCAAACCACTGACACAAAGAGCTTTCTGTACTGAATTCAGTGGTGGCTCTCGTATAGTTGGTCAGAAGTGTTTGTTTAGCATATCACAGGGAAAGAGATCACAGAAATATGACTTAGACCAGGTACAACCATCATTTGGCGTCACTTTCCAGAGTTTTAAGTCATAAGGTTTTATTTGCAGAGTCCAAAGCTGTTGGGGTTTTATTTAGCAAGATCGTAGCTGTGAATTTTTGCTGTCGGTCCATATTACATTTGAAGACCATGAGCCAGACTCTGCAGTTACTTTCACCTGTACAATTCTGTTGACTGCATCAGATTTGATGGAGTAGCTCAGAGCAGCATTTGGCCCCATACATTGATTGCCTTGTTATTCTATAGCATTAAATAAACTGCATTATCATGACAAATGCAAGGTAGAACTAAAGGTCATTTCTCTTTAAGATGACTGAAAGTAAATCCAATAGTATGAGATACTATTGATCACAGCAGGATTTTTGCCTAAGTAAGAAGAGTTAAAAACTGAAGGGGTATTTCAGTGTCAGATTCATAGTCTTTCCAAAGGTAAAGTTCGGTCGGAAAATCTGAAAAGAGTACCTTAAGTTTCAGAAAAATAAAAGGAAAGTTGAAGTGAAATGACTATAGATAAATGCACTTCCATAACAAAATGCAATACATGTTGGCACATTTTATTAATGTTTATAATTTCAGCAAAGATGTCTGTATTTTATCAGTTCATGGAAGAAGTACCTGTCATTAAATTGAATGTACTTGTTTTACAGCATCATTTTTACTCCTCTGTTTTTCTAACCTGTGCTAATGGGGAATGTGTACAATGTAAATAAGTTAATAAGATGCAGGAGTCTTCACGCACCTAGAGTATTACTATAACAAAAGTGGTATATCTGGGATAGCTGAGAGCAATTGACTGATTTACAGTTATTGGCAATTCCTAGAAGTGGTATTTTGTAAAGAAATTTATTGCCTTTGTAGTAAAATTTCCAGTGCAATTAAACTGTTTTGGTTTTTTTTTCTGGTTTAAAAAATAGTATTTAAAATGTTTCTGACTTTTACTGTTCAATTTGCACATAGCTTTATTGACTTCTAAACATTAATAAACTGATTTTTTTAAAGATTCTGTTATCAGATTACTAGTAGTTTTGTAGTATTTTGGGGGGTTCATGCCAGGTGTGGTTTCTTGTTGACAGAAGTCAGTGAAAGAATTCCTTGATTTCAGTACCTGCTGGGATTAAGCCACCTCTGTGGGGACATAAGATGCATAATGCCACGTACGGGATCATGTAAAACACAAAATGAATGCTAGAATATAATTTTTCATCAGCACATGCTGTATCAATGAAATGCCATTAAAAGAATCTCTACAGTAGCGATTCTTCTCCAACAGCTAGTGAAGTACAGAGGAAAACACAGATGCCTGGCAGTTTTACCATGACTGCCTAAAGCAGAATAAGTGAAATAATTCACTTATATCGCTCATATAATTTGTAAGTTTGATTCTTAGCTTATTGCAAACATCAAGGAAGTTTACGAAACGTAGAATGGTGGCCTCAGCTACGTAACTGCTGCAGCTCCATTGGGTCGACCAGCGAAGACTGTGGCAGCATAGTTGAATAGGTACTGTGTTACTTCTTCCAAAGGCTTGACTTCCATTTCCTCTCTTGCGGCCATTCCCTCTCAGTATTACTTTTAAGTTCCATGGAGCTTGTACAGGATGCAGTTGGAGTGTGAAGATAAACCTCACCTTCTCGTACTGTATGTCATCACTGTGCAAGGTTTACTGTGGGAAACAAGAGCCTACTCACCGAGGAAGGCTCTGGGTCATAACCTCACTTCCTGAAGGAAATTCCAAAAATGCCCCAAAGACAAAAGAGTGGAAACAGGCTGGAATTTCTCTCCATCTGTCTGCCTGTACGGAAGGAATGATTTCATGTGTGCTCACTTCCTAAGCTTTTAATTAGCGACCTGAGCAGGGCTGGAAAAAATGTCAGTTCTCTATTTACGCACAAGATAAAGTCTCTCTTGGCTCGGGCCTTCGTTTGGGCAGGGATGGTTTATGCCGGGTGCGGTGCTGACAGTCATGAGGGAAAGCACTGCTTTGTCCCAGGGATAAAGTCACTTCTGTGCAGAGCACCAAAAGTATATAAACCATGAAAGTCCAAGTTAAGCCCTCAACGTGCTACCAGTGAGTAAATAAAGGCAATGTCCGGGGACAAGACAATGTATAGTGATGTCTGAATTTGTAGGGGTGTTTTTATCCAAAGGATGGGGTCCCTGCCACTCTTGAAGTCTTACGGGCATTAAGGTTGTTTGTCCCACGTGGGTCTGAGATCCTGTGACAAGGGATGAGCTATGTCGCAGCATGGCTGTCTCACTGGACTCTTGTGACTACCACCGGCCTTTATGTACGTGTAGCTGATAGACCACAGGTGAGTCACTTCCCTTCACTTTGCCTTTGTTTCTGTATCCCTCGCTTATCTATCTTGTCTAATTGTACTGCAGGCCTTTGCGGAAAATGACTGTTTTCCCCTATGGAGGTGACTGTGTGATGGGAGGCCAGTTTTGGTAGGGAACTCAAAGCCCTACGTAATTCATGCAATAAAAGAAATGCAAACACCAGAGTGTGGCACTGGGCCATGGGAAGCATTTCCTATTCTCTTGATCATGATGACTGAAATCTGTTTCCTCCATAGACAGGCCACATGTATGCATGTAGACAAGATTCAGACAGGGAACAATAACTGTAATAAAATAATAACAATAATAAAAGTAAGGGTTCCCGCTGGGAAAAAAATAAAAGACAGGTCATTTGTGCTGCTCTTAACTTCCTATGGGGGAACTCTGCAGCTCCTTGGCCGCAGACATGCATTACCATACACCAGCAGGTTAGGCCAGATCCGGAGTGCACAGTTTTGAAGCATACGATGTAGAAAGCACCCTTCCCAGGCCCCTGACTGCCGTCTGTATGCACCAAAAGGGAAAGCGGCTTTGTCCTGTTGTTGGCCATGTGACAAACGGGCAGAGAAAATGAACTGAGAACTGAAAAGGTGCGTTACACCAAACGTCTACATGAAATAAAATAGCCTGAATTACTACGAGTAACCTGGCCCTTTGATTTATATTATTTTTCCTAGCTTTTCTTCCAGCGTAAGGAATAGAACAGGGATAGAAAATTATTATAAAATCTGTCTGTTGCTCCCCTAGCAACTCCCTGACTATGTATGCCTGTGTGAGACCCAGGTATAGCAGGGTGTATATTGGGCAACAGAGGGGCTGCAGCCAGAACGCCCTACAGACAGCTCAGCAGGAACAAACTTTGGATTTGCTGTACAATGCAGGCAGCCAGGACCAAAACTAGGGGACATAAAAACGTAAAAATACTGTTATCCATCCTTTTCTTACTCTGTCAACTAAGAAATCTAGGGATTGCCCAGCTGTAACATTTCCTAATTCCTCATTTGGCCTGGAAGATCTCAATACTGATTGCATTTTGTATGGGCTGAGACATTATCAGATGTTGTAAAAAGGGTCACACTGACAAAGCATCCAAAAATCTGGATATGTAGACCAGAGCTATGTAACCTACTCAGCTCTGAAATGCTGGAAATTCCCCAAAGACAGGCTTTGCCATTTATGGGGTTCCGAAATTCCCCAGGAAAACATCTATTGTATTTCAATAACTCCCCATACTCTTTTTCTTGGAAAATGAAATGAATCCAACTACAACTGAACCTTCAAGGATTTAAGAAACAAAGAAACAAAAAAAATCCATCTAAATTCAGTTCTTACAATCTGCTTTCATGAACTTTTCTAATCCCATCTTTGCATTTACAGATGGAAAGAGTTTGCTCATTCACTATAGTCTAATTTATTCTGATAGAACCTTATTTCTTTTTACACAGACTGCAAGCGCATTGGGTCAAGAAATCTCTCTTCAGTTGTTACTCTATGCACAGATTTTCTATGACAATTAAGAGTAATCAAATTCATGCTGCACACAGGAGCTAGATATAAGAATGTGTGGTACAGCTAACTCGTTCCAGTACAAGTTTTCTGCTGAAATAAGAAGTGCCTAGAGAGTTCTGAAACTCAAGCATCTAATATAAGTTAAGATATTAACAAAAAAATTGTGGATTCTTTTTTAAGTTGGGAACATAATTATTGTACACTTATGTGATCCACTGAAGAGAATTACAATATTAATTCCTTGTGTCCCCCTTGCTCATCCACAAATTCCGAGAGACGTTGTATCAAAGCAGCAGTTTCCAAACAAAACCCCTCAAGCAATGCTCTGCACAGCCAGATCTCTTACCCTACCAAAAAATCTTATACGGGAGTGAAGTGGGAACCGTTTCCTTGCACTCAGACCTTCCCTGCTACCTTCACAGGACAAAAAGGCAGGAAATCCCATCAGCCACACCCAGGAATGCTCCGGTATGGAAAAGTCCTAATAAAGCAGAGCTGATAAAGCTCCGTCAACCCTCTGTGAACCTTCCACCAAGCCTGGTTTAGTAGTCTCATAATGGCATTACGGAAACCTGATACAAAGGCCAATATTTATTTCGAGGTTTTTTGAATGATTGCTTGGAGAAGATCCATTTTTTAAATACATGGTACAACAACTATACATCAAAATGGCTCATCAGAAACACGTGTGACCAAAGCCTCATTAAATATTAACATGTGTATGTACCATTTGCAGTGTTTATTTGGAATCGCTCTTCTCGGCTAGAAGCGGGCTCAAAATAGAGACTACATAATTTTTGATAACTAATGAACATTTGGAAAACACAGGCTAGAGGGAAATCACTGAATAAATAGTGGGTTAAAATTATCTGCTAGGCTCCATGAAATCATCGATGAAAGCAGTATCACTACCTGGGAAAAATATGTGGTTTGAATCATAGCTGACAGCTGACACTTTCTGGTGCTGACCTGAGCTGTCTGCTAAAGGTAGTTTTGCTCTCTTAAGCATAGATACTCTTGGCATAAACCAAGACTTCTTGACTTAGCAGGACACTGGTATAAATTGCTGGAATACAGTCTCGGACACATTCTTACCCATATTGAGCACCTACAGTTGTATAATGTGCAGGTGGGGACGTGAATTACTATAAGCAATAGAAACAATTTATATCATTACAGAGAAAGTGCAGTAACAATTTTCACTTTGTGGAAATTGGATTTGGCACAAGATTGTGATTGAGAATGCATGGGAGAAATGGTTTCAGGGACAATTTGGGATTGGGAGGGGCTGGACTACAGTCTGGTATTTTCCACTTGAAATGAAGGGAAGGAATCCTTTCTGGTAATACAGACACAAAACTAAGGATTTTTGCTTGTGAACTCTATCCTTATATCTGCAATTCTTTCCTGAGCAACTCTGGGTAAGGTCTCACGAATTCTCACCTTCCCACAAAGACATATTTCTAATATATACACAAGGGTGTTTACAAGTGAATTTTTTGAATTTAGTGGTACTATTCAAAGAGCTGGTATCTGTGGCATTTTGAATATGGGAGATGGTCTGCCAGGTCATTTATTGCCCAGCTACTTGCAATATTTCCTTGTGCTTTGATGAGCTGGATGCTGCTGCATCACTGTTAGTGTAGGATGGGAGGAAAAAAGACTTCTAGCAGTATGTGCAACTCTATCCTTGTGGTTGGAAGAATGATTGAGATCTTGGCAGAAAAACACATTCTGAAGAGGTGCTATTATTGAAAAACAACTCGCCAAAGTCTGCATTATTATCTTGCTTTCAGGGAAGACACAACTATGGTCTAACGATTTCTTCTAATCTGGTGACCATTCAGATGCCTGTTGCACAAGGAACACATGTGAGCTGTTTCCCAAACACCAGTTGCTTTCAGATGTTTCTTATTTCCATCACAACTCCCACTTCTACTGCTGGTTTAGGTGCAAGATAAGAAATTGCTTGTAGCTGGCATGTAGTTTCTCTCTCTAATCAGGGTTATTTGATCAATGCAGCTTTTGAACAAATCCTTTACGTTGGCACAGACATTACTTCAAAGCAGCCTACACCTCTGTTCCAAAAACTTAACTTCTTTTTTCTGGTCTTAGAATTCAATACATTTTGCATTTTATCGGCTCTCTTACAGTTTTTACAAGTCATATTGCAAATGTTGCTTGAGGGAATCTTTAAGACTAACTTTCATCTCGGAGGCTGTCCATTTCCCATGCAAAAGTGGTTGCATTTTATTTTTCTAGTAAGTAACATAGGTGTGAGGGAGAGGAATTTGTCTGCACAATGGGGGTGATAGTGAAGGAATACTTAATCTTTTAACTTGAAATGGTTCATCAGTGGAAGTGGGTCTAGTCAGGACTCTTCAATCATACAGGGTGTTCTGCTTTTCACTAAACTTGCTGAAAAATGCAGAGGCATTAAAGAGGGCTCAGAGGACAACAAAGCAAGGCGCTTTAATAGGATGAACTAACATAAAAGGCTCAGTGAGCAAAGCCTTTTCCCACCAGAGAGATGAGAATGGGGAAACACAATACTCACCCTAGCAGCTACGCTATGGAAGTGTGCTGGGTGGTACAGAAAGAAAACTTTTTAAAGCTCCAGACAAAAAGCAGACTCTACCTATAGAAACCAGAACCAGTTAAAACATGTAAAGTATTTCAGATTAGGATTTACCTAAATTTTGATGTTTGAAGACTCAAAGTACCTTAGTATTTCAGAATATGATGAAAGGGTGTTTGGTTTTTTTTTTCTTTTTCTTTAAGAAGCACGACTCCTATATTCGAACACGAGCTCTTTCCTCCGGCGCCCCAAGTCACACACCACCACCCCCCACCTCGAAACAAAATGTCCGCGGGCGGCCCCCTGCCCGCCGCGGGGGGCGCTGGGGAGAGCGGGGCTCTCGGCGCCCCTCAGCCGCGCCACTCCGCCTTCGGGTAAACGGTGGCTCTCAGCCGTCGGAAAGTTTAGGATCGGCTCGGAGTTGCTTATTCTGAGGCGAAAACCACCCTCTCTTACTCCCCAGGCCCTTTCCGAGGCCACTGAAACCGCTCTCGCTGCCCTCGCCCCCGGCCCCCTTCCTGTGTGCCGTTCCTGCGCTCCCCAGGTTTTCCTGCCGGCCCGGCTCTTCCTGCGCCGCATTTCCCTTCCCCTCCGCTTCCCTACCGCCGTATTCTGTCTGGGTTTGCTGCCGGGGCCGAGCTGCCCGGGCGGCGGGCGGCGGCAGCCTCTCCTCCGCAGCCGGGACGAGCGGGCAGTGGCCCGCGGGAAGGGGAGCCCCGAGCTCACCGCGCGCGGCAGCGCGGGAACGCCACCACCAAAAACCCCAAACCAACAAAAAAAGTCCACCCCCCCCCCCAAAAGCTGAAAAAGCACTTTTATCGTGGTAACAAGTAAATGAATAAAAAGTGTGTGCTGTAACGGGGACGGAAGTTTAAAGGGCCTTGCAGTAAAGCGGGTGCGGGTGCCGCTGCCGGCGGGCCGCCGAAGCCCCAGCCCCCACCTCACAGCCCCCACCGGCGTTCGCAGCCTCCGAAAGCGTGAAATACCGCTCAGCCTCCATGAATGCCGTGTTAATGGGTGTTAAGCCTGAACTTTAAAGGTGAGAATTTAAGCGCAGCAGCTGTAAAGCAGGCCAGCCCTTCACAGAGTCAGTATTTTTGTTGAGACCCTACTTAAACATTTCTCTTTACTGCTTATTATTTCACCGGGAGCGCCAAATCACCCACCTTAAAGCAGATACAGCCTTCAAAGTGCGGTGAGGAAATTGGAGGGCTGAGGGGACAGGTGTATCCTTAGGAGAAGCCGAGGCCCAGTCACAGCTCCCTGTGGGCCTGACCGACCCCGCTGCTCTTCAGATGGCAGCAAGATGTGTCCCCTCCCGCCCCCGGACACCTCCAGCTCTCCGACAGCTTCTCTTAGTACAAACTAGCAGCCCTAGGTGAGCTTTTGGGGGCAATGTGAAAGCAACCAGAAGTTTTTTTTGGGTTTTTTTGGGTTGGGTTTTTTTGGTGTTATGGTTCCCCGCCTCCCCCCTCAACTGCATTGCAGGTCTTGGATTGTTTATGAAAGGATTTTTGTTGAAATCTCGATTTTTATTTTTATTTTCACTTAGCTGAAGCACCACTGATGCTGCAGCTGGCTGTACAAGGTGGTATGGCTGAGGGCCTGCCAGACAGAGCCCCCAAACCTGCCATGCTCTGGGTGTAGCTCAGCACGGGTGCTGCAGGGAGGGAGACGGGAGCCAAAAAAGCCTCTGCCTGAGGTGCAGGGCAGTCAGCAGGGAAACCTGAGCCCCTGGGGTGGTAAGGAGGGAGAGCTGAGGGCCAGCACAGGGAAGGTGGGTGAGGCGGGGCAGTGTCCTTTGGGTCTTGTGTCCAAGAGGAAGGAGGACCTTAGGTCTAGCTTGATTTCTCCCCTCACAGTATGGTGGGCTGTGGTGTTTGTGTGGGAACAGTGTAGACCTACAGTAGTTGTGGTGTGTTTATGTGCTCGTGTAAGTATGTGTGGCTGCAAGATACTTCCTCCGCTGAAGTGCGTTGAGAGTAGATGATGCTATGCGAAATTACAGCCCAAACTAACAAAGTCTTGGTAGCTGGAGTTTAATTACAGAATCCACTGAGCACAAGTGCAAAAGCTGTTGCACAGATCATAGCCAAAGTGCTTATTTCAGTCTTTTCTTTACCGTAGTCCTCCAAACTTACCTGAGTATTGTCTGTGATCCACCTGTGGGCAGCCTTTCGGAAACAGGTTATTAAAGAGACAAGGCACAGAACAGGTCTGTACCACCCCAGCTTGACACCTGGGTAATTATGATACAAATTAATGCTTATTCAGGCAGAGGACCTAGCTTTCTCACACTGGTTATCAAGCAGCCTTCACACTGGCATCTGTTCTTGTACGCGTTTATGTGGATATTTTGTTGATAAAATCACCCGAGTTTTGATCTTTCTTCCTGAAGAAGCTTCCTTGGGACTTGGTCATTTCGTCAAAGCATTTATTTGCAGGGCTAGAAGGGACTGCAAACCAATCTGCTCAGGTACACTGGAGAAAGCGTAAGTATTCCTAGAGGCCATGCTTTTCATCATGTTTGACTGTGTCCCTGCACAAAATGAGGTTAGTATGGCTCTGAACCACACTTGTCTTCAGAGCGAAGTGGAACAAATAGCAAAGCATTTTTAGCTGTGTTTAAAGGCATTTTGATATGTGTCACTTGCAGCCTTAGCCTTGTGTGGGGGCTCTGCTCTCTTTCTGTTATGGGAAATCAACCTAATAAAACTTCTCCTTCCCTTCTAAGTGAATGTCATTGTTATAATACAATGAGTCAGAAAAGAAACAATATTAACCACAAAATAATGGCAGTCTAACCACCAGCTTGAGTTCTCCCCATGTCCATCAATCAACTGCAATGCCTTAACTGTGTTTCCTCATTGTGATTATAATTTGGCAATAATTTAATGAAACTGAAAGTGGAGGAGTTCCCACAAATCAGAAGTAGGATTTTCACTGATACAATCACATGCATGAGACCTCCTATTCAGAGCTAGGGAACTGAAAAAAGCTTGTCACCTATGAGCATTGCCTGAATATATCAAGCAGGTCCATGTCTGCCTGGGTTTTGGAGGTAGTACAATGATGGCTTTAACATGTTGAGAGTTTTGATGACATAAATTAAGCCTATGATGTTTTATGTCTGATACATACTTTGCATTGAATTTAAAAAGCTTGCAAAACCTGCAGATTCAGGTAACACTGTAATCCCTGCAATTTGTTGTGCTCTAGGAGACAAAGGTTGTCAGAATATGAACTTTTTACATGAAGGCAGAAACAAACAAATCTTAGATTTTTGCTTGATTCTATCCCATGGCAGCCGGCTGCTGAGCTGGCTTTGGTCTGTGGTGGTGACCTTCTTTGGCACATGGCATGCTGGCCTGGAAATCCTCTATTTAAATTGACAGCCCTGAAAGGTTGGTAATACTCTGCTGTTAGCCCTGCTGTTAGACTTGGAATTTTAGACAAAGGTGGAGGTAGTGGAGGACTCAGACAAGCCCTGCAATTTAAATAAAGTTTTGGTCTAACAGAGATTGGTACAAACGTAATTCATAAGGTGTTCATGAACAGACTTCCCATGTTGTCAGAATGGTACTCAGGGGTTCAGTCACACTCACACAGGTTGTATGTTACTGCCATGTCCATTACAAAGAAATTTCTGGCCTGTTTGCCTAGTTGTGGTTGAGCTACAGCAGTTTCTGTCACTGATGATACATGAGAGGAGAACGTAAACACTGTCAGCCATTTGCCTTTGACTCCTCGTTCTGAATGGCTGTGTGTGCCTTTGCATTTGAGTTAAAAGAGCGTGACCTGGAGAGTGATTTAGGAAAAAGGCTTGGACATGGGTCTGCCTTGATCCTAGCAATCTTTAAAACGCTGCCACAGTATCCTGTGAATTTATTAGAGTTCGCAAAGGTGAAGTTTGTAAGAGTGAGATGAAAAGCAAAAGGAGACCAGCAGAACAGGCTGTGCTTCTTGTTTCCATTTCTAGCTACAAGTTTTGGGAGGTTTGTGTCTGATTTTAATTTGCCTTTCACATGGAAGGTACGTCAAGTAGAGACACATCTCCTCTGTGCTTTGACCTGGTCATCTGAGCCTGAAAGCTGTGTAGCTGGGTAACCACAAGGCAGCCTAAGCTAATGTACCATATTTTGTGTGGCTTACTAGTTTCAGCAGCACTAACACGGCTAGCTGGTGTCTCGACTTGATCTGCCTTGCATCCTGCCAGCCCTAGATACTCTAATTTATCTGCCCCCAGGCATGCAGATGTACCCAGAACTGTTTTGATTGCAGAGGCATTACTACAGTTCCGTTTGTGGTTGCTGTACATATTTCAAAAGAGAGCTTTTATATGTAGTGTTGGGGAAGCTGAAATTACACTGTTTACTTGTCTTCTCTGGAGAAGGATGAAAATTCATGCTTTTTGTCTTGCTTTTCTTAAGTGTTGTGTTTTGTTGGTTTGGTTTGGTTGGTTTTTTTAAGCAGGTCAGGCATCATTCTCCATTACTCCTTGTTCAGTGATCTGTCACAGGATCCTGCTGGTTGGTCTCTAAAAGGCACGTTTGCTTAATCTTTGTTACTTTACAACATTTAATTAGCAATGGGACTATGAACTGAAAGCATCATAAAGCAGAAAGGAGACTGCAGGAGTTGTACAGGGACTATACTCTTTTAATGCAGATCCTATGCTCAGATCAAATTTGTTCCTGTCAAAGGGTCGTGGAAATTCTATCATCAAAGTTGTTAAAAGTTCAGCCCACTTACACCACACCTGCATCTGACCCTCTCAGTGGACACAGCATAATACATTGATGCTGGCTCTGGGTCAGACCTTGAACTCTTGCTATCAATGAAAGATTTACCATAAGTTTGCATGGGAGTGGTGTTGGAACTGTGGTGAAAAATGAATGATTGTTGCACTTAATTTTTCCTGTGCTGCTCCTTGCACACTGGCTCAGTCGTTGCTCCTAGCATGAAAGGGAAATCCTGCAAAGTTGATCACGCCTGTAAGTTTCAGAATGACAATATGAGATGTTTAGAAAAACCAAACTTCAGCCCCACCCTGCCAGGCACGGTTGAGTGTTTATTTGAGCAAACCCAGAAAGTCTGCATCAGCAGAAAATAAACTGGTTTTTTTCACTCATTCTTGAGAATCCAGAATAGTGCAAAACGAGTGAATGGTAGCTGTGTGAGTGTTTCTTGCTCTCCATGAAACGGAATTCATGTCATAGTCAGAGCTATTTTGTGAAATAACATTTGTCCCAGTTTATGGTACAGAACATGCCCTGCAAATGGTGTGCTTCTTTCTCTGAAAGGACTGGTACTTAACAATTAAGTCCTGAGCCAACTCAGTCTGTGCTAACTTGGCTAACTTGCACAAAATCATAATCAAAAGAATGGATTGATTGTGGGGCAGGGGGGCTGCTGGGGAGCTGAAGGTCAGAAGAGAGAGCTGCTTGGTCAGGACAGGCTCTGAGGTAAACTTTCCATGTTATCCACACAACTAGAGTGCACTCCTTTGCAGAATTACAGGATTCCTTTTTTAATAGACAAATTATTGTGTTCTACATATGAAACCATGGTTTCTAGTAAGGTCTAGATGATCAGTGCTATGATATGCTGTTCCTTCCATGTACCTCAACAAAAATAAAAAAGGTGAGTCCAGGGTGCTCACGACTCACACCTTGTATGAGATTAAATGCTTAACCTAACAGCAGTTTAGGAGGTGCAGTTGAAGGTTTTCCTGTGGGTCAAGGGCATCTGCTGCACCCTCTTTCTGTGCCAGACAGAATTTTTCTGTCTCAAGTCTTCACACATCATGGGAATAATAGGAATATTTGCTTAAATACTTTTCAGGGTTTTTTAATCTCAAAGAATGTGCTAGCATCTTTGTTTGAAACCCAGGTTTTGGGGAAGATGAGACACTTCTGAGTCTGTGAGTTTTTGCTCATTCTTAAACATAGGTGATTCCTGGAACTTGGCTACTGCTTTTCTTTCACTTTTTTGGAACCCGCCTCTGCCTTTCTTGATTCTGCCAGGGGGGAAGGAGAAATGGCAAAAGTCCATGAGAAATGAGTGTTCCCATGGGGTTATAGTATGACTGGACATAGGGGAAACACTGCTGTGTGTTCCATTAGGAATCAGTCAACAAGATCTACAAAACTTGTTTGTTATGAAACTTGCAATATCACAAAAATCTTAGTGTTGCATAAAATCATGTAACAGAAAAGATGACAGAAAAGTAATCTAATGTATTGTTGTACCTTCAATCATAATGAATATGCAAGGTCATCCTAGAAACATTTTTAACTTGTTCGTAAAGGTCTTTGTGGGTGAAGACTTGCAAGTCCTTCAGGCCATCCGTCCTAGCACTTTGCTATCCTTACCACTAAAATCCCCAAAACTCTCTTTTTGCAATTTAAGTCCATCACTTCTTGTTCCATC
This sequence comes from Sagittarius serpentarius, assembly GCA_034782735.1. Classification (NCBI taxonomy): domain Eukaryota; kingdom Metazoa; phylum Chordata; class Aves; order Accipitriformes; family Sagittariidae; genus Sagittarius; species Sagittarius serpentarius. The sequence continues at coordinate 27,081,909 of JAVKLA010000090.1, read as the reverse complement.
TACTCTGCCTACAGAGCTTAGTCTTCCATTTGCACTTGCAGAAAATTTTTATGTATTTAAAATCTGGCAGGCTGCCACCTCATTCTCTTAGTCTTTAGACTAACTGATCCCAATTAATGTAATCGTTCCTCAAAGATTTTTTTTTCCTAGATCTCCAGTGATTTTTATTTTTTCCCTCTGGACTCTCTTTAATTGGATAATATTTGTATGTGAGCATACATATAAATGTTTTAAGAATAAACTGAAAGGTCTTACAGCTTTGAACAGATAGCATTGTGCACACCAACTAACAAAGTCTATGTGAAGGCAGTATGTTAGTTTTAGAACTGTCTTCTGTCTTTAAAAATTAATGAGTATGACCCCTTTTAACAAACAACAGTGATGACAGCATACAGGATTGTTCCAAATGTTGCAGACTCTTTCATCAGCTTATCAAAAGCTGTTGTAAGTGTCAGTTCAGGTGAATAAGAAATACTGGTTACTTAATGGGGACAATTTCCTAGTAAAATCAGAAGAAATGTTCCTGACTGCATTTGGATTTGTGTACAGGTGATCTCTTAAAGGGTTGTCTGGTTCTTCTCGGTAGTTGCTAGTGAAAACTTAGGAAATTCTGTGCTAGTATAAGTGAATCGTCTCTCTTGTTTGCTTGCAGCCTGTCACCTGTGAAGACTGCAGAGAATTTGTTCAATCATCTCAGCTTATGGCAACTTAGCAAACAGGAACTTTTCCTGTCTTCATTGTTTTATGCCCCAAAATCTAATTTAAAACCACATTCCTCTGTGACTGCTGAGGGCAATGGAATGTGCTTTCCTATGGTTGTGTGCTCTGTGCCTGCCCAGTGCGATCATTTCAGCTACCCTCATCTTTGTTAGGGTCTCCCTGACGTCTCAGTGTTCCCACGGCAACCAGGTTAGGGAGAGGGCTCCTCCAGGATCCAGCAATAGCGAGAGCCCTGGGAAACCCCACTGCTTCAGCATCTTCCTGTTCCTCCCACCTTCACCACCTGCCTGTGCTCGCCCCTCTACTTCTTCTAGTCCGTTCTGCTTCTCATTTTCCATTAAAAAGTGCTTGCTTTGTATGGTAGAAGAGAGCTGCCAGGAAGGGATGCTTACAGCATTGATTTAGGGGGAAAAACAGAAGGGAAGTGCATTGCCATCCTGGAGAGGGGAAAATGGTCCTACCCCAGAAGTTCATTTTCCTGTGAGCTTGAAATTGTTGTCGGTGGTCTTTGTCCCGTTTCTATTGTATCCCTGCTTTATGCTCCCACACCTCCTGAGTTCTGTCTAGAAGCAGTGTTTAGTTGGACCTTACTTAGATACCAACTGGCCGATTTACACACCCAGACAAAAAGAAGAGTTAATTATTGAGCCTGTGATTTGGTAATGTGGAATCAGGTAACAAGTGTTTACTGGATGAATTAGTTCACTTCCAAGTTAATATCACTTACAGATCCTAGGTGCTTTCGTCACAATGTCTCAAACAAACTCTCGCCATGACAGCGGTGACAGGGAGAAGAGAGAAGGCTTAAACTTCTAGCCGCGCGTCAGGGTGACCCCACAGAGCCGGGGCAGAGGCCCCGCTGCGCCGTCGGACCGCTCGGATGCTGGAGTCAAGGGAACCGAGCGGGAGCAGAAGTACTTCAGGATACTTCCCAGTACAGCCCGCCAGCTTCCCGCTATACATGAGAGAGACAGCGGCGATGCCTTTGTCTTTCCACAACCTTGCAGCCCTGTTAGGAAGGCGCGGAGGTTCAGCCCGAGGACGCTCCCGGCCCGGGCTGGCTTCCCGGCCGGCGGGACGCGGCGGCCATCTAGCGGCTGCCTGCCCGGCGGGGAGAGGGGAGCAGGGAGAGAAGGCCGCCTGCTCGGCCTCTTCGCTTTCGTGGCGGGGTACTTGCTAAACTCATCGTTGGACACGGGAGTTTTAAACTTTTCCTTCTCCTGACTCGTGTCATCGAGTACTGTTAATGCTACGGGCAAGGAATTATGTAGCGCAATGACTTGGTGCCGTGTGGTATTTTGGTAAAGAAAGCAGTGTGGTACAAAATCAAATGTATATGGTGAAAGGATTTAAAATAGTTGATAGGTCGTAAAAGGTCATTGTTTATGGGGGAAGCTTTCAGACTTCTGTTCTTCGACTTATGGCATTTAATGTTTCTGTTATTCTGACTATTGTGAACTAGTCAGGAATGTGAACAGAAGAGAGGATGCTATTGCCGGATTTTTGTTTGTAAAGGCAATAGTAAAGTTGAGACAATAGTTTTTATAAATGGCCTGTGGGGCTATGACTGCAAATCTATTTCTAGATTAGCCAGAATGTGCCACTGAATCTTATGGAATCTCATTGGAGACAATAACTGTCCCAGATTCCTAGATTTTTATGGAGACTCTGTATATGGTACCTACATGCAGTAGTAAACTGTTAAAAAGATATATCTATATATCAATTTTATGCCTCTGCTAATGGTATTTCTCAGTATTGCTATAGGCCACTGTCTTCCTTGAAAACAAGTAATGTTCCCATTGGAAACAGTGAGAAATAGTGAAAGTGGCAATTTGTAGTGAAATTGTCTGAAATTAAGTTTGTCAGCTTCATCTGCTGGGAAAAAAACCCCACAAACAAAACCACAAAAAAACCCAACCTTAAGCTATGTAGAAAAGTGATCAATTATGAACAAGTTGCTTTTAAATGTTACCTCGATATACAACTTTAATGAGATTTAAATACATAGAAGGGTTCTTCAACTCTTATTAAAACCAGGGCAAAAATAGACATTGAATTTTGTAATGGATTAACTTTGATTAACTTCCGTTAACCTAATCTTCAAATTAGTAAGGGTGTAGGAGGTTGATTAAGTGAAAAAAAGACATTGTTAATCTAATTACAGAACAGTCTTTTACATTGGAGAACAACCTATTTGTAAAGAAAGATGCTAAAGGCAAGCAATGAAGGGAAGTATTAAAGATGTCAGATCTTAACCAGTTTCGAGGAGAGCAAAATGTAGTCAGTGCAGACACACAGCGGTACAAAATCCTGTACACAGTATCCTTCTACCAGCACTCTGAATTCAAGGAATATTGACATGTAAGAACTGGAAAAAAAAAGAATTTCACACAGACTAGCAATTATGCTAGGCTTGCTGTGTGATTCTGAACCTGTCTGAGCACCAGGTGGGAAGTGTGACACCGGGTCAGTTTTTAGTCTGCGCTAAGTCAAGGCTGGCTGATGACTGGGGGCGCTGCATCCAGCTCTCCTCCATCTCTGCAGCCTCTCTTGCTCCATCCCCCTCAAACAGAGGAGAACTGGAGGTACGTTGCCTACTGCCTCTGCAGGGCTTCTGGCCTAGAAACAAGTTGTTGCTGCTGCTGCTTTCGTATGGATGAAACAAACAGTTGGTGTCTTGAAACTGTTGTCTGTCACCTCCTACTAGAAATTTTGGATAACGCTGCAATAATTATAGCCTGTACCTGAGAAACATAAGACTTCACTGGCCTGACATTCTCTAGGAGGAGAGTAGATGCTATTTTCTCTGAAATCCTCTGTGTATGTATGCACGCTTTACTCTTTTATAACCTATGTACCTTAACAGTCCTCGATGTGTACAGCTTCTCATCCCTGTTTGCTGACACATGAAAACTTGCACATGCACAAACAGAGGATGATGAAGGTCATAAGATGAAATTAAAAAGGGGAAGTTTAAGCTGAACACTGGGAAAAACATCTTGCCAGTGAAAAGTATTCTGTAGTGAGTCCAACCTTCCCAGAGGAATAGTGGAAGCTCCATCCACCGGAGTATTTAAAACTAATGTAAAAGTCAAATAAATATGTAGTAGGAACAGTTTTGCCTTAGCAATGACATAGAACAGATGGCTTAGCAGATATCATCCATCCCTAACAGTTATAGTTTTGTCTGTAAGATGTTAAGTTTCTAGAAATACCTGCACAGGGCTTGTGTCAACTGAAGCTGTATAAGCCATTACAAAAATCCATATCCCTCTGGGTTTTATTTAATTTTCCTTTTGGAACAACAATAATGGTTAAAGTACAGGGCATACACTGGAGATAAGTAACTGGCTGGGATTAATGATGCTTGGTTGTATTCTGTGCCATCAGTTTTCGTCAGGTGATCACGAATTGAAAGGGTATGACTTCTGCCTCTGTCACTATTACTTAAAAGAAAATTTTCCTTCCTTCACCTCCTGGGTGCAATCAGCCTGTAAACCTCATATGCTCACTTTGGTCCAAAGTTGTCGAGTCATAGGAAGTCAAAGGTTGGACACCTGTTGCCATTTATTTATATTATTTGATTGACCCAGACATACTTGGCAATAGCTTAAAATGTATATACATAATAAACAGTATTTATTATATATAATATTATATATATAATTATAACATAGTATATATTGTAATATATTATATATTTATTATATAATAAACAGTCTTATCAAGTATTTCACAGCATTGTGCTAATGGAATAAATCCCTGCTAGACCCCAAATCTTCTGCTGAACCTCACCCATCAGTCATATCCTGCCTGGCTGCAGAGAAAAAGACAGGGTTTGCATTGCATCCTGATGGTTAATACATTTACACTGTTACAGACTAAAAGGGGGGGGTGGGAAACTCCCCAAAATTGAGGAGCTCTGCTGCAGGATGTGTCACTTGTATGCAGTGTTCCTTATATGTGGAATTTGTGTGTGTCTGTAGCATTAACGTGTGCAGCCAGACATATAGCCTGCAGTATCAAAAGATTCAGTAGAGGGTTTTGCTGCTCTGAAACAGTTGTTAACCTGAAATGTTTAATTTTGTTAGTGTTCACTTTTATGGCAAGGTTTTAAAGCTTTACACTGGAAGTTGACCTAGTAGTGAAAGTAGTGATAATACGGAATGCTTTTGCAAAATGCGTGTGTGTGTTTTCATGCGTCTTATACTGCTATCATGTATTGTGCAATTACACAATAAAGGCTACCTGGCTGTAAAGTTAAAGTTGTAAAGCCAAACACTCAAGAAGTCAGAAAGCTCAGAGTACCCCTTGCACCACAGGGGACTCTTGACTTTGACAAGTGACTCCTGGGAAGTCCCACCCCGGGTGTTGCAGCCTTGTCTGTAGGTTGTTGTTTTTATGGTTTCATTACCTGGTATGAAGTGCTGGAACATGCTCAGTGGGAGACACTCCTCAGATAATTCGGCTCCCAAAGTCTATTAAATTCTTACTGAACTAGCATTGGTTAAGATTTTGGGAAGATTTAGTCAGATTTTGGTGGTGACAAAGCATAACAAAGGTATACTTCTCAGCTGGACCCACTTCAAAGGTACACGTGGAAGGTAAATGAAGGCAGAATGCTTAAAGTTTGGCAAATGAGAAACAACAGGAGAGTTTACAATAAAAACACAATTGCTAAGCAGTGTTGGCTGTATATTTTGTCATTTTTCATTTATGTGTTATGAATCATGGACCTCATCCTCTCCTTTTTTGTAACAGAAAGCTTCATTCGTACAGAACAGGACCAAACTTTATAGCAGCATAGGCAGCTGGTTTTTTTAATGCTTGTATCTTTTAAAAGAAATAAAATGTTAGGAGGAACTTTCTAAAATACATGTAGTAGATGGATTCCTAACTGCTCTTTGCAGCTTTGAAAGCCTTCTGTTTAATACAGAATCCCCTTCAGCAAGCCCAGAAGGCAGAAATGGATTGTAATCCAAAGCACAGCTCAAATACACATCTAGAAGCTTGTAAAAAGGAAGATCATCATGGCTGAGGCTGATACCAGAGATAAATGTGAATTAGAGAGCTTCTAAGGGGCAGCTTTGGCACTGCATTTGAATTGCCCTTTTAGAAATGCTTTTAACAGTACATGATAAGTGTATGTTCAAAGGAGGAATGTATCTGGGGTAGGAACTGATTAAAAATTAATTTACAGTAACAGTATGAAAGGTAGAAGAGGACAGGCTAATGTTTTATTTAAATGGCTTTACCATCTTGTGTTTCGTTAGTGTCAGTTTTGTTATGAAAGTGAAGCCCATAGGATGCAATTCAATCAGAGCTTCCATGGGGTATGAAATGTTTCTTTGAGGAAAGCAATTTAAAAAAAAAAATTCTTTTACAGATATAAGACTAGCAGGATCAAAGCATCATGTAAAGCAATAAAATTAGGAGACAGTTGTGTTAGTTTTGAATATGATGTCATTTTCCATCAGTAAGAAAAACCCACAAAGTGTGAAGCCTTTCAGTAGGTGAAGCCAACTCAAGCCCAGAAAAAATGCTGCATGATGGCCAGTCCAGTATTTTTGCATTTTTCATTATGATAATATATACCCTCTGAATGCTGAAGATCTGCTACCACATATGGACTAACCGAATTAATGTAAAAAGTATATATAGTGAAGCAGAAAGAGCGATGCTGCATATATGCCTTATAATCCTAACGGTTGTCTTTGGAAAAACATCTGGGCATTCTGAGGTTTGGCTGGTCTGAGTCAACTTGTAGGAGGAGATGAGCTAAATGCAGAGCAGGCAAAAGAAGCAGTGTGATTTTTAGAATACAGTCTGCATACTAGTTAGTGGGTTGTTTCTGTCAGTTTTAACTAACCATGCTTTTTCCTATATGTTAGCTAGAATTCTGGGTTAGGATGATGGTCTAACAGATATCATAGCTGGACATAGGTTAAAAAAAAGTAGTAATACTGCAAGAAAATCTTCTGTCTTGTGACTGCCATCACTAGCAAGTTATTGCAGAACTGCTGGAAAAATACATGTTTCACTCAGATGCTTGAATCCCTGTATGAGTCTTCCCTCAAAAAAACCCCCCAAAAACCTAAAGCAACTGATGGAAGTAAAGAAAATAGAAGCAAATGCTTAATGAAAAATAATATTTTCTGATAATGTTGATTATGGGGAGGAATGACTTCAGAAGAATGGTAAATGTGATAATGGGGCTGGACATGTTTAGTGTTTTTTGGCAGGTCTTTTGCTTCCTCACTGTCCTAGGGGCAGCTGGTATAGCATAGGCCTGTCTACCCCTGCTTTTGATCAGTAGTGTCAGTTCCTTTCTGAATGTGGTTTTGCTGAGCCCTCTCTCTTCTTGTGATCTTCACTTCACCTTTAAATCTATCAGTCATTCCTAATGATCCTATAATGTGTATGTGGCGAGCTCTTGTGAACAAGCTGGTTGGGCTCAGACACACACAGTGTCTGCAGAAAGTGTAAAAGAAATTCTGATTAATAATAATCAGATTTCTGGTGACTTTTTTTTTTTTTCCCCAAGTGACTTAGGATTTCATCTACTTGGATCAGTACTGTATTTCCACAGACATGGACATAGTATATGTAAAGTGCCTCTACTTGTGAATGTGGCAATCCATATTTTATCATTTCTAACAGTATAATACATTTCTAACAGTATAATTCATCTTTCGTTTAGACGGTTTTGTGATGCTATAATTCCCTTGATTTCCACAGAGATACTTTTTATTTACTTGAGTTTAAGTGGGATTAGATTGGACCCCAGCAATTGGACTATATATACTACTTATATAGTAGAGTGAAGTCAATACTGGACAAATAAGAGAAAGTTTATTTTGACTAGGTACATTAAACAAAATCCAACCTGTGTGTAACTGCTGAATCCATGATGAAATTGGTCTTTGTGTGGAGGGGGAAGCATTTTTGCACCACGCAGGCAAGACTGCGCTGACAGTGCTGTATTTTTGCTGCGTGTTTCCAGCAGAGGGCAGATAAATACACCTTTTCTAACCTCTGTAATATTTGTAAAGGAAAGTTCCACTGTAAAAACATGAGCAGCAAGTTTTATATACTGCAGCAATAAATGATGAATCTGTAAAAATAAGAAGAAATAAAATCAAAACAAGCTTTTCATGTAAAATCAAACAAGAGCCAAAATTTGCAACATCAGCTTTTCAGTTGATGCTTTAGCATCATCCTTTTTTTAACCTTACTCCCTCGATATATTTAACCTTACTCTCATGACATCAGCTGTTTTCTTTCCAGTTTTTCCCTCTTTGGTTAGTACTGTAATTTTCTAGCATTATATAAGTGATATATAAGGAGCAGAAAATTATATCTACTGTCAGTGTTCTCTTGTGCAAGGTCTACTCTATTTTTCCTTAGCTGCAGATTCTGGTTATCCACAAGTTCCTTGCCAGATTTCTTCCAGCTGGTGCTGCAGCACTCTCTTCTTCCTTGGACACCCATTACTTCCTTCCTGAAGCAAAATCTGAGTAATGTCTGGGTCTGACTGCAGGCCCTGGTGTCTTCTAACATTGAATCCGTGGCTTTTGGGAGAGTGGGAGGATGTCACTCTTGCAATGAAATTAATTTGCTTCCTGTGGAAAACTGATTCCCTAGCCAGGGAAATCCCCTCTTCAGGGGACAACAGAAGAAAATTTTGTAGCTACAGGAATGTCACAAGCCTGCAATTGTGATGCAGAGAAATTTCAGAGGTTCAGTTCATCCCAGTGATACCTGCCAGCTATGTCTCAGTCTGACTCCTTGTCTTTTGTATACAGACCACCTTCACTTTCCTGCCATCTAATGAGAAGACCTTGCAACCTTCAAGGACTTGCCTTTAGCTTTGAGAAAATATTCTGAAGAAATGTTCACCTGAATAAAATTGCCATTTTCTCATATTCAGGTGTGGCGCAAATGCATACAATGTGAGCACTATGATTTTTACTATGCCATTGTAGTTTGCTTCATATGTCCTGAAGTGGACATGTCCTATCGTTTCTGGGACCTAAATCAGTATAAGAATGCCCATGTGATTATTTCGGGTATTTGAAATAGACCTGAATTTCCTGTTAGATTTTAGCTAACAAAGATAAGTATATCACAAAAAGAAGAAAGATACTTGACTTAAAGTGCTTTAAATGTCAAGATGCACTTGTATCTTCACTGCATTCCACATCTCTAAGTGGTGTCCAGGGACTCCAGATCAAACTATATTTTATCACATCAAAATAATTCTATGACTTTCTGCAAAGTGTGTCATGTCAGTTAATAGCTGTTGTTATAATATTGGTAAATGAGGAATAATTGCAAAACCAGCTGGACTTTGCCATGTTTGTCTGCGTAATGATGTCACTATTTATTTGTAGCATCATAATGTCTACCAATTCCAGTGACAGACGTCTCTGTCTAGGTGCAGTCCAGTGAAGAACTACAGTCTAAATCAATTAATAACTACAGATGCAGAAGAGCATCCAACGCTACTCTGCTTGGATAATCAAAGGCTTTGACAAGTGGATTATTTTCCTGATCAAGTATATAGCCCAAACTCATGGGCTTTGAATGTCATGACTTCTCTCTTGGAAAAAAGTGGCATATCTAATCAAACTCCCTTTGTCTTTGTCTTTAAAAAGTACTTATTCAGCACATAGAAGGAAAGGAAAAGGAGTTGGGCTGGATTTTCCACAGCTGGTGGTCACACAGGATTGCTATTGAAGGGGAGTGTAGGCTAAAAGTCACTGTGTGATTGTACTCTATGGTTAGGTCAGAAATAGTATCACCGCGGGCTTCTCAGTTCCCCTTTTTTGTTGAGCTCAAACAGCATCAGTCTGAACAGTCAATGAAGTAAGGAAAATCTAGAAAATGGCAGCTTTTTCTTTCCATTTACCCTGCTGTTCTGTTTCATGTAATTATATACATAATACAAAAACAATTACAGCGTAAATTACTAGCCCTTTACTGACAATTTTGTCTTTCATATGTTATGCTTTTCCCAAAGGCTTATGCCCTCCTGCATCGCATTAGATTGCTCTTGGAGCTGGCAATTAGGTTGAATATGAAGGGTCAAAACCCACAAAAGGAAGCTGGAATAGGGGATGGATGCTGGATCTGGAGTAGGAGGAGTCTGTTTGGCTGGCTGCAGCCCTAGGCTGTTGTCCAAGGAGAAATAGACATTAAATGTAAGAAAAGCACTCCCACCCGAACGGCTCCTCCAGCAGTTTTGCTTTACTTTCCTCATGGCTCAGTTTAGCATCATGTCCATCCAGTTTCACAGCCTGAGAGAGCTGAAAGTTGAATAAATGCATGTTTACAATTCCTAAGGCATTCTGACTGTTTCTGTGGAGACGGGAGAAGAGTAAGATGTATTCTGTAATAGAAGCAAATTCCTTCAGTAAGAAAAACGGCAAATATATTTACCGGGCAATAGAACAGTTGGACGTTAACTCTTAGATGTCAGGTGATGTCATGCCTGCATGACAGAGACAGGCTGTTTGCAAGCCACAGGCTATTTTTTTTTCTTCACACGGGACATGTAAGGCCGTTCGGATCATTTTGTCTGGCTTCCAGCAAGGGAGCCATGATTTCTATTCTAAATGGGACAGGGTTTTGAACTATTTGGAACAGATGGGGAGAAAATTGCACTGTTGTGATAAGAATGGAAAGTTTCAATGCAGATGGATTAAGAGGTCACCTTTATACTCTAAACTGCTTCCCCCCCCCCCCCACCTGTGCCCGGCATACAGCTAAGATTCTGCATAATCTCTCCTAGTCATACTCACTCTTTTGCTAAGTCAAACAGTTAAAAAATCCACCTTTTCTATGAACTAATAACACCTTCAAAATTATCTTTCTACTGTGTCATAACCAAGAAATACTGCTCTACAGTGGAGGATGAAGGTATTTTAGGAAAAATTATAAGGAAAAAAAAAAAGAGATGTTCTGGTAAAAGAAAACTTCTTTTGTCCAAAGTAAGTAAGATGATCTAAAACACTTCCAATTGCCCTATATTTCTGTGGCCTATGAATTGTAACTCGGGTGTAAACCTGTCTGCCTCTGGAGCTATTAGGGGAACACAGCTGTTTACCTGGAGCGTTAGGAGGTTTGGTCACTACTATGCGTTCTGTTTAATGATCTACTGACACTGTTATTCTCCAGTTACAAAGAACATAAAGGAAAAGTCATAAACACCTTACCTTCCTCTCAGTTAGTGGTGCTCTTTGGCAGCTGTTAAACCCTTGGGATATCTGCTTTTGCGATATTAACCTTAATTACTGCACTAACTATGGGCTTTTAAAATATTAGCCTCAGCTAAGTGCTGGGAACTGAAGACAATTTGCTGTTGTTTTAATTGCCAATGTAATGGGTTTACATGGCAAGGTTTTGGTAGTGGGGGGGGCCACAGGGGCGGCTTCTTTAAAAGTTGCTAGAAGCTTCCCCTGTGTTCGATACAGCCAATGCCAGCCGGCTTTAAGACAAACTTGCCGCTGGCCAAGGCAGAGCCCATCAGCGACGGTGGTAGTGCCTCTGTGATAACATATTTGAGAAGGAAAAAGTACTGGGATGCAGAAGCCACAGCTGGAGAGGAGTAAGAACATGTAAGAGAAACCTCTCTGCAGACCCCCAGGTCAGTGAAGAAGGAGGGGCAGGAGGGGCTCCAGGCGCCGGAGCAGAGATTCCCCTGTGGCTCGTGGTGAAGACCCTGGTGAGGCAGGCTGTGCCCCTGCAGCCCGGGGAGGTCCACGCTGGAGCAGATCTCCCCCTGCAGCCTGGGGAGGACCCCACACCGGAGCAGGCAAGTGCCCGAAGGAGGCTGTGACCCCGTGGGAAGCCCGCGCTGGAGCATGCTCCTGGCAGGACCTGTAGCCCGTGGAGAGAGGAGCCCAGGCCGGAGCAGGTTTGCTGGCAGGAGTTGTGACCCCA
>JAVKLA010000090.1:27043570-27070142 GCA_034782735.1 Sagittarius serpentarius | reverse complement strand
CCCACAAGTCTTTCGTTATATTCTCCCTCTCCTGTTCAATCAAGGAGGGGGAGTGAGAGAGCGGCTTTGGTGGGTACTTGGCGTCCAGCCAGGGTCAACCTGTCACAGCCTCTTCATAACTGATTATAGATTTTTGGACATTTCCTGTAGCATTACAAGATGTCCATTGCTTGTTTGGTTTTTGGGGTCAAGAATATATTTTTTTCAACAGTCTTTCCCATAGCTGGGTCTTTTCAAATTTATCCATAACAGCTGGTAAATATTTGAATGTGTTTGTGGAAATTGTAGATCTGATTGTTTGGAAAAATTTCAGGGGCTTTTTTTAAAGCTTTTTAGTGTTTCTCAATCTGGTTGCCTGGAAAAAGGCCAAACAATAATATCCTCACATATCAGCCTGCACAGTAGCACAAAGTCTTACTGTTTCTATGACAACAAATAGCTTTTTTCATCTCCCCCAAGTCAGTTCTATGAAGTACAACAGATTAGTGGGAAGATGGCAAGGCTTCTGGATTTGAAGGTGTATAGGTATCTGTAAAGGCTCATATTTCTCAGACTTTGGTTGTGCTGATGCTATAGTAACAAACTGACTGCAGTGCAGCATGGAGATGCCTGAATGAGCTTCAGGTTAGGTAGCTCAGGTACAGACGACAATCTACCCAGTACATATGGAACTATGAGTTCATTTGCTCTGCTGAGAAGTGACTTATGTGTGTTGGTTTGTCTTGTTCAAATGCTTCCCACTAAGTTGCAAGGAAGCTGTAGTGCAGAAGGGATTTTTTCTTAAAGAAAAAAAGTGTTTGATTATCTCCTTCCTGTCAGCGTTCAACAAGCTCACATACCACACTAAAAAATTACTTCAGACTAGGAATAATTTTTCACGTTTTTCTCATGTCTTCCCATGCTTTTGCTTTCACATTTCTGAGAATGCTTACATAGCCCATTCCTCTGTTCTTCCTGAATCTCCACTGAACATGTCTTTTGCAGTCTCACTTCACCAAATTTGCACTTCACTGCTATTAACAATTATTTTTTAATGGTCAAGTTCCAGGTTGTCTTATCCTTCTACGCCTTCTCTGCTACCCTTGATCCTCACTATTTCTTTCTCCCTCATCTTTCAAAACTCAGCATTTTTGGTTATCCCTCGAGCCTGTTTCTCAGCGTTTTCTCTGGCTATGTCTGCTCTGAATACCAAAGCTGTGACAGCAGCTTGTGGGGAATTCCTGGCTGTCCTTTGCATTGGCTGGCAGGGGGACAGGTGGCAGTGCTGCTGTATGCTGATAGCATGGGCTTGCTGCTCTTTAGGCGCCTCCTCTAAATCTAGTTCATGGAGCTGCCAGAGTGGTAGCCCTTTGTGGACTCTTTCTAGATGTCAGGCTCCTTGTAACTGTTTAGAGGAGAAAAGACAGGCAGTTTGCAGCTTGCCTTCTCTGGTGCAACAGCAGCAGTCAGTGAACATGGCTACATTTACCTTCAGTGTTTACCCTGCGTCCAGGTCAAATGCACTTCTCACCCACCTGTTGTTACAGCTTTAGAAAAATCTTCCTTTCCTGTCTGACTGGGCCAAAATACTAATAGTTGGCAGCAGGAGACAGTGTTTTCTTCTGCACCATCTATTGAGATTTTCAGCTTCAAAGGGAACAAATTGTATCGAAGGTGGTGCTGAACAGACTGTTGTCCTTACCCAGTTGTTGGTACTGTGTACTGTGGACATACATCTGTAAATGTCATTCCGTGTTTTATGGAAAGAAGGCCTCTTTGTTAATCTATTTTGCTTCAGCACTTGGTGTACTGTATTTATTGACACCCTTCCAAATTGTAAACTAAACCAAGAAAACAGCTTCCCTTTACTGTCTTTTAGACAAGCACTCTCTTTTATTAAAAAATGATTACTTTACTGGTGTAAGTCATGGAGGGACAAAATGAACCAATAGCGTGATGCTATTGAAGACTTTTAATGGAGAAAAAGCTGTTAAAATTCCAGCAGGGTGTGAGTTTGACTCTAGTATATATGATATTTTCTTAAGTGCAATTGTGCCAACTGTACTCTGCATTATGTCCTGGATTTTGCGCCTCATAATAGTGGATATAATTATCAAATGGACTGGAATAGTATCCCAGAAGTAGTGATGGGCCAGGGCTGAAATGCCCCCTTGTTCCTCAAGGAGCCTGAGAGTCATGGGTTCAGTAGTCATCCTACTGAAATTCAAGTGAGGTATTTAGAGCTACAATATGAAATGAAGACACAATATGAAGGAGAAGGGTGGGGATTTCAGTATTCTTAGTCAAAGCAGATGAATCTTCTCCTAGATGAAACTGGCTGTGCAGTTTTTTAGGATGAAAAACAGCGTTACAGGCTCCTGTAGTAGACTTTATGTTTGAAAAACCTTTGCCCAGTCAAAATTGAACTACCTGGAAATGAGATGAGAGAAGCTGAGTCATAGTATAAGAAGGAAAACTTTCAAAACCTCCAATGCCATTTCCTTATGAAAGGCCTGGAGAGGAGTGTGTGATTATAGGCTGGGGATGCGGAGGGCAGGTGAGGTAGGGGTGTGAGTAAAGCACCAGTCAGTGAGACTAGAGTTTGCCTTTTTATCTCTGCCTCTGAGCTAATTTTCAGAGAAGGGGACAAACAGCATTTATGCATGCTGGGGATGCTAGTGGTTGTTTGCACTCTTGCAGACGGGTCCAGATCCATTGGTAGGACTGGACGTGTTTCCACAGACTTCAGTCATGCTCAAATTCCAGGAGCAAACCAGCAATGTTACAGACCTTACATATACTCTCTAATCGCTCCGGAATGGGATGAACACTTGGAGGTATTCCATGGTCTGTTTGAATGCCCTAACTGCTGAGTTATTTGTGGCTTATTTTTTAGGCCTCATTTTTTCTATGGTTTTGTGGAAATAGATCCACAATGCATACTCCATGAAGCTCTACTGTATTGATTTGAGTGGAGGAATGTATTTTTTGTCAATAACAATGCATTTGGTCAGCTCCTACTAGCTTGATGTCTGTGAGATGAGAGCTGGGCTCAATATTTGGACTTTAAGGTTACAGCTAGATAAACTCATTGTGTTGTAAAATAATGATGTGTTGATGAAGACCATTTATTCATGTTGTTTGTTTCTGTCTGACCCAGGAATGAAGTCCAGTTGCTTTTAAGTACAAGAGAAGAAATAAATGTTCTTTAGTAGAATTAATTTTAAAAGATGTAAACCAGAAGATGTCCTTTGCTGCCACGTCAGCAAATTTCAGGGAGATATTCCAGGACAGGAGGATTGATGGAAAAGGAATTGTCAGGGGAAATGTAGCAGGAGTTTAAAGAACTGTGTGTGGTAGTAAGCATATTATATTTTTTATTTGCCTTCTGCTCAGAGACTTACAAAAAATCAAAGCAATTTTCCTGGCTGCAAGCTAGAACTGTAAACCTCATGAATACAAAGTATGTAGATAATCCGAACCCATTTGCAGTCATGGTTTGTACAAACAGATAGGCCATTTCTGTGAGCCTCTTGAGGAAATTTGCAAGTGCTGTGGCAGGGTTTGACCTTGTCAATATTTTATACCAAAACAAGGAAAGTTGTAATTAGGAGGTGCACACTGAAGAGGAAAAGGTCAGGTAATTCACTAAAACACCATTTAATGTACAGTTCTCTGAGCACAAATGCTGATGTATGAGAAGTACTGTTGATTAAATCTGGTGTGTTAAATCCCTGCTAATACCGTAACACTTAATGGATTACAATGGAAAATCATAAGCAAGAAAAACCACAGGAAGAACAGTGCAATTCTTTAATTATGCAAGCAGTAAAAGGGTCGGCTGTTTTTTCCTAATCAAAATTACTAGCAGCTAGAGAAAATGTGAGTTGTTGTTGTTTTATATGAAAGTAATTCAACTTTCCTTTAAAAATATTTCCTGCTAGTGACCAGTACATGACACTTAAATATTCAGCAAGCCAGTGTTTGTGGGGATAGGGCAAACACTGCTACCCAGCAGCACCTGCCTGAGACTTGGCTAGCGGATCTTGTAGTCTCTCTCTGCCACAGATAGTGTTAATAAGTAATAGCATGATATGGATGCCCTGGCTTCAGCACCCACTAACACTGTTGACATACTCTTTGTTACTTAAGAAATTAATAATGACACAGTCAGATCTGAACTGGCAGGTTAGGATTTGAGCCAGTCTGTTAAAGTCACTGCCATATTCTGGGAATGCCTTTGGAGTTTGCAGCTCAACTTGTGATCAGAGAGACAAGGAAGGGCACAGAGAAGTTTGCAGCCCACTCATTCAGTCTGTGCTTGAATGGTACATGGTCCCTGGGATCCTGCTGTGATATGACACAGATTAAAGCAAGCCTTAGCTGCACTGTAAGCCTGATGGAGAGTCATTGAGTTGTACATCCTCAGTATATGCCCCGTGGTATATTTAGTCCTGTGCTCATAAGTAAATCTGAGACAGTTCTGCTTGAAATGTAAGGCTATCCCTCAAGGGCCTCTAATGAACCCCTAGTGCTGCAGGAGGTGGTGTGACTTTCCTCATTGTGGAGTTTGTGGCATTTGGCTAAACACAACCCAGATGAAAGGCATGTTTTTGTACAGAGCAGCAGCCATTACCTCCTCTACATTAGGCCCACTTGGACGTCAGCCGTCAGTCTGCAGGCAGGTTGGAAACGCTGTAAGCATCTGTTCCCCAAAGCACTCACCCAGGAAAAAAGCTGTGATTTCATTATGATAGGAGTCTCAGTTAGTCCCTGTCTCCAGGAATTTTACTTTTAGAATACCAAGCTCTGCAGCAAAATTATTAGATTAAGTCTGAAAATTCTTCCATCTTGCCTTGCTATTGCAGGAGTATTATTTTGCAAGTGAAACGTGTCAACTTCCCCTAGTTCTTTTGCAGTATGTGGCAAGTGGGTTTTGCAACCTGAGGACTTCCTATACTCAGAGATCATCATGGCTTAGCAGATCCTGTCGTTAGGTATAAAGCTCTTCAGCTGCATCATACAGATGGTAAGGTCTTCATAACAAAGTCCTTGTTGACCTGTTTGTATGAGTCTTTTGAGATAGAATTGCATCAACAGCGAGAAGCCTTGTGTCCAATGGTAAAGGCCTATAAAGTGTGCAGTCAGACAGATAAACAGAGCACTGATTCTTTAGAAATATGGATGAAGAATACTGAACAAAGTGAAAATTTCAGTGGTTGTGTAAACCACTGCTTTCTCTTTTGGTTGATGGGCTGGTCTCTTTCTGACCATATCACAGGGTCAATCTGGGTTATTCTTAGGAAAGAGAATAATTTTGGATTTGCACTGGCTACATAAAGAACAAAAGACTTGTATGTTGGTTTAGGTACTCTTTTACTGTGTGGAGCTTTGGAGCAAAGTCTTCTTTCTTTCTGCTCTGGCATTTAAGTTTTGATGAGAATAGAAACATGGCAGAGTTTCTCCATCAGTTGCTTTTAGAGGTATTGTTTAGGACTGATGTAAACTTCAGGGGTTCTGAAAGCAAGCTAAACTTTAACTATAATTGAATCTTAAGCTTCTATCTCCATGAGATTGCATCTTGTAAAAAACCTAATCCGTTATGCTTACACACTAGCATAGCAACTCCTTCTACAAACAGGAAAAAGTGATGAAGACAAATGACCCAAAGCTACTCTTCTCTTCCGTATTGCTAACCCTCACTTTTTATCACACTGGCAGCAGCAAAGAGACAAATAGCAGAAGGAATGCACAGTTTGTAAGGGAGTCTTTTTAAAAGGTGAAGAGGTATACATAGCTAGTTTCTTCCACAGGATTGAAGTAACAGTCCATTGTAATAGATCCTCCAGTCTCTTGAAAAGTTTGTGAACCCTAGATACTATCCCAGGGAAATCCTCCACACTTGGGATTTATAGGGAAACTTGAAACTAGTAAATTACATGTGGGATTTCATTGTTCATACTTCTTGTAGGGCCATGTCTATTAGCATATCTTTTCCTTATTACTTTTCTTCACTAACTCTGTTATGTTAGTCTACAGACACAAGCCTAAGGGTCAAAGCCTACCATTTTTATCCATGGCCCTCAAATGTGTTTTTGAGTTTTTTGTGGTTTTTTTTCTTTGATGCAATGTAAGTTAAAATTAAAAAACATTTAACAGCTGATTTTTAGCCTTTTCCTATTTTCTTTACATCTGTTCTTTTATTCTGCTTGGCATGGTCACACAAAGAGCTCTTACAGTCTTGGCTCCTTTATTCTAATGTGCAAGTGTTCCAATAGAACTTGCCTTAGGGAATGGAAAGGGGATATAGCCACAACTCCTTTCTGAAGGTTGTGTCAGCTAGTAATTTAAGGCTGGGCAGCACGCACTAAACATCTCAAACCCCGCTGCCTCCTAAGTACTGGCACTCCGTTTTTCAGCATCTCAGAGGCTTTCTCTTGATGTTACTCAGCATTTCACAGCCAAATGTTGTGTAACTGCTGCTGCAGGGTGATTTTAATCCCTGCAACAGATGTGGCTGTTTAAGCCATATCACAGGACTGCATTGTAGAGGAACTCGTCTCAACATCTCTTCATGTGTGGATGTTAAATGGGATCACCACTTTGCAGGGAATGCTCTAAAAGATACACACACAGTCTTTATGGGCCCTTTGTCCATGTAAACAAGCACTGTTGATTGTGACTAGAAGATCTGCGTAAACTCCAGAAGTGAGAATTTGAGCATACAGTTGTTTTGAACATAAACTGACAAGAAAAAAATAGTCCTAGTGTGGTTTTGGAGAAATATCTGCTATTGTCTTAACACTTTTAATTCTGACATTGACAAAAAAGTCATATAGTAATTATACACTTTTAATTTTTAAATCAAATTATAGAGGAACGGGGAAGTAATGGCTTTGTTCATGCACTGGCAGTTATCTTCTGTTTACCACTACTGAGAGTATCCCTGACTAATTTGTTAAATCTGTCCTCCGTGTTAAAACTAGGACAACATAGCACTGAATTTTGCATGCAGACAATTTGACTACTTTGTGGTAGCTCAAGATATGAGTATGGTCAGGCTAAAATAAACCTGGCCAATAATATGTGTGAAATTAAAAAAGAAATAAATGCTAGTTTCAATCAGAAGTGTGCTGGTAATAAATACTGTCTATGAAAAAGAGCTATGCAGAATTTAAAAGTATGCTCACCAAATACTATAAATTTGCAGGACACAACTGATTTAAACACCCAACCAAAATGAATTTTCTTCCATTTGTAACATATCACTTTCAGACACAACAGAATTTTGCAGATAAATAAAAATCTGCCTTCAGTAATAAGCCAAAAGCTCTAAAGAAATAAGAACTCTTGGAAACATATTAGAGCTTTTAGATTTACTACTGGTTTCCTAACTGGGAATTAAAAATATCTTTCAAATTATTATTTCATCATTTGACTTCATTAGAAAATTGTACATGAGTTAGATCATAATTGATCTTAAATTACAAGCATTTGTTTATAGAATGTTCTAAAACTGATGAGCTGTGAAACTGTCTGCACACTGTGTCATTTCCAAAACACTGTGAAATAAACTGTTAGTCTGAGTTAATTGCTCCAGACTCTACAGATTTAAAAAGCTGAGTGGTGCTAATGCTTGTATAGGTTAGACTAGTCCCTCCTAATGTTCAAAAAGTTTGCCCACTGTGGAGATTAGAAAGTAGGAAACAGGAAGAAAATTGATTTTAAAAGGTATTTGAAAGGCTAGACTGTATTATTCTCAAATCGAATCAAATTATGCAAGGGATTAAGGATAGGCTTTTTGTGCTATGGGAGTTTTGGACTAGGTTTTGAAATTATTCCTCCTTTCTTGTTTGCTGTGGTAGCTCACCATTTGCAGTCTCTCCAAATGGGTCCAACAGCAGGGTTCAGAAAACACGCAAGACTTAATAAGAAGGTGACCTTTATTCTCGGGCCCGAGTGGGATAGCTTGGGTCACTCTTACGAACATGTGCTTTGCTTGAAACAGGGCAGGAATCACTGTGTATTGAATACTGGCCATGTTACACTCGTCTTTTTATTTATTTATTTATTTTTAAAATTTAAACCATTTGAAAATAAACTCTGCTGACAGCCAAGCCCAACAACTACAAGGAAAAAACACAGTAATGGAGAAATTGCTCCGATGGAAGACGCTATAAACAAACTCAGCCATCTGAACATATATGAGAATTGTGTTTACTAGACATACCTGCCAGCAGGAACTTTCTCTGAATTTTACTGGTTTTCTGGTTGCTGTAAAGCAATTGCCTTTGCAGAGGCCTAACTGATTCTGGAAGAAATTGATTCTCCTTGCGTTGAGATGACCTGCAGGTTTTTTTCTTTTTTCCATTTATACATCAGCACAATCTTAGCTGCATTCTGAATGTCTTGTAGATAAGAAAATCACCTGTCTAATTGGTACAGCACATTGAGTAGTGGTGTAGAATGAGTTCAATAGAAACCTGTCCTGTTAGAAAGAGCCAATTCATTTTACTTTTACATTTTACTGAGAGCTGTGCTGTCCCTTTGAGCAAAATTCTTTACACACAAATACTAGGGGAAAAAAAAAATCCTAAATATTAACAGAGATACTAAATTGTCATGGAGAAGGGATTTAGGCAAACTGAGAGATACAAGCAACTTCATTTGCCCTGTTTTCACCAAAGATTAATTTTCTGATTTCCTTTAATGACACCATGATGAATGCGAACACTAAAAACAAATTAAGATTTATTCCTCACTGGCTGTAGTTTTTCAGGGTGAATGATGTGCTTCTTCAGACAGTGAGCTTCAACATGACAGCATCCCACTAATTTCAAGGAACCTCCTGTCAGGTACCCTGAAGCACTGATAGGTGTTAATAGCCCTTATGAACCTCACCTGAGGGCTTCCAGCCCCACCCATGGGCCCAGGAGCACTATTTAAGCTCAGCCCTGGGCCACTAGTCTCTTCGCAAGCGATGTTGTAAGAGTGCTGGTCTCTGGCTTGGTCACAGCTATGCTTGTCCCTGTCTATGGGCCCAGCTGATGTGGACCCCAGTTTGCACATGGGCTTCCTGGCTCTATGGCAGAGCTGTCCTGTCAGTATGGGTCTGTCTGGCAATCTCTAGACTGTGTCTGATCCTGACCTGTGGATCGACTACCAAGCTGGCCTCAGACCTGCCTCATCACTACAAACTTACCTGATGGATAGGGACCGTGGTTAAAGCTGGCTGCTGTCTCTGGAGCTGTCCTGCTCTTGTTGTCAGGTACTGTGGCATGGGCCCTGCTGTAATCCCCGGTTCCCCTCTCCATCTAGTTTGGGTTCACATCTTAATGTCTGTAGACCTAGTATCTCCCACTACTTAGCTAGTTCATACGCATATAAAAACACACTTATTAGAAATCAAGACCTCAGGAAAATAGTTCTTAATTTCTTTTTAATTCAGGAGCACAAAGAAGAGTTTAGCATGCATAAATTGCAAAAGACAGCTGCAGGATATCAATAAGAAATTTTTCTGCTGTACCTCCATTTTAAAAATAACAATTCTAGGAGTAAAAAAGTTCTATAAATCCAATTGTTTTAAAACTTATGCCAGTTTGGTAGCTCTGTTGGATTTAGTGTATTTTATTTCTCATACTGGAATAAAAAGTTTCTTCCAGTTTCTCCTAAACCTAGTATCTGTTTCTAACTTGATTTTCAGAATTTTTACAACTTATGACTCTGTATAGCTAAAAATAATAATGTGTCCAAATATAAATCAAATCGCTAGAGGCCAAAATATGCCTTTATACATCTAGTTTCCCTGGTTTAATGCTAAGAGAAGCGTAAGAAAATAATACCATTGCATGACTTCATAACTGTAGCGCAACCTAAATTTAAGGTAACTTTACCTAAGCAAAGCATCCACAACAGAAATATGATTTGGCTATAAAATCAGAAGGTATTTTGGTGTAGGACTTTAACTTGGTTTGTTATGAAGATGTTGAAAGATGTGTTAACTTAATCAGGAAAGACACATTATTTGTGACTAAAGAATGAGAGTGACTTGTGTGTGTGCAAATATTTAGTTTTTCTTTTAGCAAATGTATTTATGTTTACCTGGTGACTTCCTGCCAGAATTCAGGTTATACTGAAGAGAGCTGGAACTAAAAACTAACTAGAGCTGAAAGAGTGGCTATGAGAAGATACACTCCAGAAAATGCCAAGGGTCCTTAAGGACAAGGAAGAAATGAAAAAACTTGTGATTTATTTTTGTAGCTTCTGCTAGTCTGGTGAGGTTTAGTTGTCCTAGACTTGCAGCTGAGATCAAAGGGAACCTTTAAAATGTTGGCATAGGGAAGAGGAAAAATTAAGCAATTTGCCAGGGGCTGCCCCATGAGCCTCTCAGAGGGCTGATGGGAATGCAAAGATAAATGAGAATGACATCAAGTGAAGCAAGCAAGCTGTCTTTGCCCATGGCTGAGGTGGAGATAACTGGGTTGAATAAGACTTACTAGTACTTCCAAGGAAAGATTAAAGTTTAGGAAAGGGTCAGTGTGCAGAATATGAATAAATACCACAGGAGCAAGTGCAAATATAATTTGGGTTTGAGGCTTAGTTGAACTGACTAGTAAAGCATCTTTGTGTCAGGATAATTCCTCATGGGTGAGGGCTTTTCACTGACCACTCTCTTATAACTGCCTGCCTTTATTTGTACAATGAGTATTTACATGTGTGCGCTTCTGTCTTGTTTCATGGACTTCTGTCCAGAGGACCATTTTTCTCCAAGTAGAGAGGAAACTTATCACATGTGAAAAGGTGGTGGAGCTTCTTTCCTGAAGGTTTTTTTAGACTGGATCAGACAGGTGTTTGTCAGGAATGATGTTATGTATAGTTGGTTATTTCTTGAGGTCCACTTCCAACACTGTGGTTCTAGATGCATTTGAAGCTAGAGCTACAGATGCATTTTTAAACTCAGTTTTTAATTTTTTAAGAATCCTTGTTTTGTTGGCTTAAATAACATTCTAAATCAGAATTGATAAGTCATTTCAGCCAGAACCGCCCGCCTGACACACTAGATTTGGCTCAGCACCCTGAGTGCAGCTCTATGCATTGTCCGTGCGTGAGGAAAGAGAAGTGTGGGCTTCCAAAGCTGCTGGAATTTAGCAGCATGTTTCATACTGAATTCTTGTGGCTTGTGCAGACAGATGAGAATACATGTGGCCAGAAACAAACAAACAAACCCCAGCCCTACTACAGTTGGTATTTCTTTTCAGATAGTAGGGCTTCCTGTATTAAGTGCTTGGTATTCTTAATTGGTGTCTTATCCTTCTTCTAATCTTTGTGGGTTATGCTATTCCCTTCCTTATCCAGTAGAAGCCACCTGCAAGCTGTTGTATTTGCACATGCAGGAATCTCATAAATTCCTATAGTTCTTCCTTTGTCATCCCCTGAGCACTAGCTCTGTTTTTTGGATTGATCGCTGGTCCTGCTTTCAGCATGACTGAAACAGCGCAATGGAAGACTGGCTGAGGCAAATACAGGCAGATACAGAGGCTTGCGGGAGTGTACTTGAAATGCCACTGAGAGGGCTATGGCTTTGCAAGGCAATCCCTTTGCAAGCACTACACAACAATTTTTGCAGCAGCCCTGGCAGTTGCCCACCACAACAGCAGGAGGTTGAGATGGGGGGTGAAACAGTGTTATCCAGCTGTCCTCCTTGGCATGGTATTGTATTGGGATTCATGAAACAAGCATCACGTAGCATTGGAGGATTTGTCAGCAAATGGTTAGCTCTGCAGAACTACTGCAAACCGGTAGTGGTTGCAGAATGTCGTACCATCAAGACAGTTTGCTAGACATGTGTGGTGGGTTGACCTTGTACTGCAGCCAAATGCCCACCCAGCTGCTCACTGATTCCCCCTGTCAACATGACAAAGTGAGAAAGTAGGATAAAAAAGCTTGTAGGCTGAGGTAAAGAAATCATTTATGAATTACCGTAGTGGGAAAAACAGATTCAATTTGGGGTATATTAATTTATTGCCAATTAAAGTAGATTTGGATGGTGAGAAATTACAGGAAATTAAAACAACACACTGAATGATAGTGGGGAGGATAGGGTCAGTCCAGAACAGGTCCTCTTTGCTGCTCCTTCCTACTCCTTCTTCCTGCTCCTGCGTGGGGTCTCTATGGGTGGGCTGCAGTTTCCTTCAGGACATCCCCACCTGTTCCAGTGTGGGGTCCTCTGTGGGCTGCAGGGGAATACCTGCTTCTGGTATTACCTGGTAATACCTTCTCCTCTGACTCTCCTTCCCTGATGTTAGTGGTTGCAGGGCTTTTTCTCACTTTTTGCCTCACTGCCAGGCAGTGTTTTGCCCTTTCTTAAACGTTTTTCACAGAGGCTCCACCAGCTTGGCTGAGGGGCGCAGCTGTGCCCTGCTGTGAGGCTGTTGTGAAACTGTCTGGAACTGGCTATGCCTGGCACGGGGCAGCGCTGGCCTCTCCTCATAGAGGCCTCCCCTGCAGCCCCTGCTGCCAGCACCTCACCACAGACACTTGGTACAGGATGTCCAGTAACTCACCCCAGAGATGCATTGACCTGATGCTGCCCAGAGGTGTTTGGAGCAGGGGGATGCCACCACCCTGAGACCTGCCTCAGCCTATGGCTGGTTGACTCATGTGCTTAGTGCCATGTGGGAGCCCTGCTGCTCGTGCGGGTTGTTGGCTTGTAAATCTTGGGAGCTGTTTGGGGTTTAGCAAGCTATTCCCTGTTGCATTGTGACACTCAGCGAAGCTCCAGCTTTTGAGCACTAAAAGGAAAGTCCTCCTTGGCCTGTGTCTTTGTCGAGGAAGGCTAATGATGCTGGAGTCCAGCAAGGTCTTGTTTGTGGGTTTGTTGCCTGGGTATGAGCGTTGATCATGGCCCCTATTATTCTGGGAGACTGATCATCTAATCCATCACTAGTCTGAATCGCTTGCTGCTGATTTTGATCATAGAAAGAAAACCTGTGAGTATCTAAGCTGCTGCAGAATAATAATGTGTGTTGGGTGCTTGGGGAAGGACAGTTTTGGCCTGTGACAAGAATTAGGGGACTAAGGTCTGGAGAGGCTAGGGCTCTGTAAGCAGATGCTGAGACAGCCTTGTCAAAACTAGTGACCAAGGACACTTGCCATGAGTACAGGAGCCGATTTTAGTAACTTCTGGAGTTGTGGTTATGGTATGTTTTTTTTAATGCTATATGAAGTTATTTAACGAAAGCATCAGGAATATTTCATGAAAGCATTTTGGAATAATATCTTGAGTATGCTTATGAAACCATAAATGTTTTTGTTACATATGAAGATTATATTTTCATGTTTGGTATGTGAGCTATTTTGTGCAACTTTTTCTGTGTGAAAAGCTTGTGTGTGGTTTAGACTTTTGACTTCAATTTTTTTATACTCCATTTATATTGTAATAAAATATTATTAAAGTTTCAAAGATAACGAGTGTAATCTGGTGACTTCTTAATGGACATTTTTCATGAACTTCATGAAATATTTCAGTAAAAACAGTTAGCTTTTTTGTTTAGTGTTGTCTTATATAGAATTTTGATAAATATTGAGTATTTTCCCTCTTTAACGTTTCCACAGAATATCAGAAATAGTTAATGAAATGTCAGGGATGATGTTATGGAATGATCTGTTTTATCTTTTAATGAATTTCCATGTTTTGTGTTTAACTCCAGCCCCATTTTGGGAAGTCTGATTTTTGTGGAATTTGAATCAAACATTTGCACATTTTCACAAGTACAGATATGTGTATGTAAATGCAGCTACACAAATACAGTAAAGTTATTAGTATTTGTTCTTTAGTTTTATTGAATGGAATTATTACAACTTTTGTGAAAGCACTGGGATAGATGTGCAAATGTTTGAGTCCAATCAACAACAGCTGAAATGATGGAAGCTGGAAATAAATAGTACAAGGGTTCCCATGTAGCTACACAGTTCAGGAATATGCTGATGCTTGGAAAAAAAAAAGATGCATTTACATTTGAAGTTGCTACTGTGTAACTGGCGTTCGGCTTGACCTTCCGCAGAGAATCTAGGACAGCTGTGGCGGTAAGCACCAACATGTGGCTCGAGGCACCAGAGGTGCTTTGGGCAGTGCCAGGGGCTCACGCTTGCAGGAGGCAGAAACTTGCTGGGGCTGACTGCTTCCAGTGCTGGGGGCCTGCCGCATACTGCTTTTGGAGAAGCAGAGTCCCTCTGCCTGGAGCATGGTCTCAAGCCAAGTGGTCTTTATATTCATGAGCTCCTTCTTGCTGTTATTTTCCACTGAGTCCTGGCTCACAGTAAGGTGCTCTGCAGTGAGCTGTTGAGCAGTCACGCTGATTGCTGTGTGGCTGCAGTGGGGTCCTGCTGAGTCACTTCACTGCTTTCTTGGCAGGTCCGAGGACTCTCCCTTGCTGGGCTGTCTGGCCTTCATACTTTAGGGCGCAGTTCAGTCTCATTTCTTCCCACCCCCTCTCAGTTTCTCCTGCAGATCCCTGCACATTTTTTGAAGCTCTGGAAGGCAAAACATTGCATCATTCAATACAGGGTCCACAAGAGAACTGAAAGTAGCAGATGGTTGTTATTCTTTCCAATTTTTATTACAGATTAAAAAAAAATTTTTTTTTCTTTTCCGCATTTAAACTACCGTCCTTAGGGACTTTTCCCAGTGTTGAAAATGGAGATTTGTTTTTTTTTTTTAATATCTCTTCTCTTGCAACTTGAAATAAGATTTACTGCTTGTCTTCATATGATGTGCATGCATATGCTTGTGCGTTGCTGTTCAGGGGGGTCTGGCATTGAGATGGGTGGCAGAGGGGTGGGGGGCTTGTTAAGTGGGAGAACAAGTGTGGGAAGGACTCAGTAGTTTGAATTAGCAGGGTTGGTAATGGTGTTGGTACTTACTTTGAAGGATTTAGTACCTTTTTCTTGTGCTCAGGAAGCTGGAAGGATGTTTGTTTATATGTCAAAAAAAAAGCACAGAAAGATTTAGAATGAAACAATTTGCCAGACTAGTTCCCCTGAGGTACAGAAAAAGCATAGCTGTCTAGTCTAGAGCAAATGGCAGGGCAGTTCTGCTTTGTAATGTTACCACAAATATAAAACATTGTTTCTTAAAGTTCCATTTTATGTATTTGGCAAATATGGTAATTCTGCCAGAAATGCTTTGAACGGGAGGGGTTAAGTGTGCTTGGCCTCTTGTTCCTGACATGATGATACCTCTCTGCTTTTGTGAATTCTCCTACGAATGCAAATCGCTGCTGTATCATGTTCTTGCAAAAGATTTCTCCTGCCTGTTAATGTTACGCAACCTGAAATATCCTGTTAAAATGCTATGAAATACACTTGTTAAAATGCTGAGACGAAGTGCTGTGGCCTGTACTTTGTACTATGGTAGGGTACAGTGCTATGAAATGCTCCCCTCCTGCCCTAATGTGCAGTGGAACCTGTCTCAACAAAATGCACTCAACAAAATGTTTCCTAGAGTTTAGACTGCATCTGGCTCTGTCTTCATCTGAGAACTGGAGTAGCAGTTGAGATACTCTCCCCTCCATCAGTTTGGGAGTCTCTGTGTCCTTGACCTATGTACTGTGCCTCTCGGCTGGGAAAGGATTCTATCTGTGCCCCATAATGTTGACAAGTAGCTTCATTGTTGCCCAAAGTCTGTCTTGTTTTGATTTGTTCTTGGCTGTCTTGCAAGTGTCCTTCAGTTCTTTGATCTGCCAGACCTCCTTTCTGTGACCCCTTTCAACCACTCCATTAGCAGTAGCTTGGTACGTGTCCTTGTGTTGGTATTTTTCTGAAAGGCTTCTCTTTTTAATCCCCAGGGTAAGGAAGGCTGTGTTTCAGCCTGACTCCAACTGAACAGGAGAGTGCTGCAGTGCTCTGATGATGACCGTGGGTACGAACAACTGCAAATTGGTGTCTCCTGCCTGTGTCAACATGATTATGGAGCAGCAGCCAGCCTAGAGGTACATACGCACCGAAGGTAGTTGTAGTAGGATGTGGAGTGCTGTGTGGTGGTAGACGTGGGTCTAAACCATCATAGCTGATTGTGGTAATTTTATAAGCAGAGAATTTAGTATACTCTGAAAAGAGTTTGAGAGACAATATTGTGGCAGATAATCTGCCTGAAGAATTGTGTTCACACAATTTATGCAAACTCTCTTCCCCCCCCTCCCTTTGACCAAAGTAAGCTCTTTGAATCATAGCTAAGTCAGCTGTGATGCGAGAAAGTGACCCTTGTTTTATGTATTTCTACAATTGGGCACAGCATGCAGAATGTGTACTACACAGTTTGTAGAAGAGATGTATTTTGTCTTTTTGATGTGGCTTCGATGTATGCTGTTGTCATTGAAGTAGTCTCAAGAGGGATTGTGTTGGTGCTTGCATATGTTGTAAACGAGGAAGGGCATGCAGGTTTCTTCTGTTTTCCTCTCTCGGAGAGGATACTATATTTGTTTGGATCATTCACACAAGGAGAAAGAAGCATTTTGTAGGGAGACATTGCTTGTGAAATGTTTTTTAAAAAAATCTTCTACAGAACTGTTCTGTAGCAGACTGATATCTGGAAAGTTGTGAAGAAACAAGTCCCTTGTATAGACTGGACTTTTTATAAACTAAAAAAAAAAAAAATTAGCAGTGCCTCAAGTAAGTTCAGATAAAACCCAGTGACAATAGCTTATCCGTTTGTTTATTGCAGTCAGTGGGTAGCTGCTCTCAACTGTGGGTTGGCTGTTTCCAAGGCCATAGCAATAGTGTAAGTCAGAGGATTTGTGCTGCTTTGACAGTGTGACTATTGACTTCTCAGCTGTTCATTTTCAACAACAGCGAATTTTTGTCACTAAAATAATTTTGTGGAAAAACCCCAAACAATCCCAAACAACCCAAAACCACAAACTCCTGTTTCCAGCACCCATTGCATGCTGTTCGCAAGGCTCATTCAGCATTTTTGCTGACGTTTCCCATAACATGCAAATACCTTTGCTAGGTAGGTTGTTTCTGTGACCCCAAGGATAAACTGTTCTTGCACTGTAAAGCCATACCTTTTAATTAAAAGATACAAATATCTGAATAAAATAGCATTCTATTCTATATCATTCTAAATCCTTGAACAACTTGGGAACACTTATTGGAAGCTTTAGGGTGTTTTCACGAATACTGAATAGGTCAAAAAGAAATGGGAAGCAAAGGGAAAGCCAAAGAGTGTGGCTGTAATCATAGTTAGTGATGTCAAGAGGTCTCTCAATAGCTTGTCTGCCAATAGCCTTTCTCTGGATGCAAAAGTGTATGTCATCTATTCAGTGCAGTAGCAATGACTGCTTATTGAGAACAGTACTGAAATACCATATCTCATTTTGCTGTGAGTAAGGGGAAAAAAGCTTTTCATTATGAGGGTTGTTATTCAGTAGAGAATAGAGCTATTCAAATTATTTTATGAATAGTAATTAAAAAAGCATTTTTAGTTAATGTACCATTTGCCAACTAGTCCTAGCTTCTGTAAATCTTGTAACACAGTGGTCACTACTGAATAGATCTTTTAACATAGACTGCTGTTTGTGCAGGAACTCAGGAGTGCCTGACTCAGTTGTTTTTACATTAAGTATGATTGGTCAGCTAAGTAGTGTAGGATTTGACTTCTAAATGTGGTTACTAGTTTTCAGTGCCTCAGGATTTGAAACTTCTGCTTTTCACAGTGGTGTGGTTGCATGTTGTCCTGTCCTCCCCCACCCCAAAACCCGCATGCTACCTAGGTAGTTCTGATAGGTGAATATCCACCATTTTGATGAAATGTGTTAAACGTTTATTATTTGGCAAAGCTCTAGAAATTTATTTTGCAGTGTCATCATTTGAAACTATGGTGTTGTTTCCTCTGAATTCATGGAATATGAGGAACAGAAAATGTATTCCTAAAAGCACCTTCATTTTATGTTGTATCTCAAATTTGGTTCACATTGTGCTAAAAATACTCGTGCATGCTTGAAAGCTCTGTAAAATTCTGGGAGTGTACCTGTTTTCACAAGTGGCATGATCCAGCATGGGCCTGTCATGTTTACTGTACCAAATGAAAATTAAGAATACACTAATCTTTAAAGAGATCTGCATATTGCTTTTCTGCTACTTTTCACTGAAAGCTACACTATTAGGTGACTTCTGAGAAGGGCAATTTTGGGGTCGGGGGAAGGTGATGTTTAGAGCTGGTTATTCCTATGGTAGTTTGGTAGCTTGATAGGTTAGCAGGCTAAATTGCTTTGCAAATTGTGGAGCCTGAGAGCTGTAAATTAAGAAATCCTGGTCTAGACTCTCTCTGATATTTGTTTATCTAAGATGCTCTTAGAATCTCCCATGTAAAGGCATTCTATCACCTCCGTAAATCCAGTTTTCCAGTGCTTCACTGTTCCTGCAAGGCGAAACATTTCTTTCTTAAAATGGAATTCATAATCTTCTCCCCCCCACCCCCCCAGTAAATGAACTCATTTGTTACCTGTCTGGTGTTAGCTAATTCCAAAACAGTTGTCACTAATCTGGTCCGCAGGCTGGGACAACCACAGTTTCCTTCCTTAGCTGGGGATGTGTGTTTGTATATGTACACACACAGCTGTTTTCAGCTCCCCTGAGGGAGGCTGCAAGGCCACTTGGCAGTGACCAGGTACTCTGCTCAGGACGTGTGCACTTGTGGGGCAATTGTCACTGTGGTAGGGTAGCCTGATAAACCAGAGCCCTGAGAGAACAAAAGAAGGCCTAAAAGTTTGAAGGTAAAGGTTTTAAAAGGCTTAGATGGCATATCTGTGGTGGGATTTCTTGGCTTGCAGTTAAGTAAGTTGTAGAAAATCTGGCTGACTTCATGGCTTACTCTTTGTCCAGGGCCCTAGTGGGTAGCTGTTTCCTACCATAGCCGGATGTGTGAAGTAACCTGAGGGTGGCTGATGCCTACAGCGTGTTTGCTTTTAAAAGCAAACCATTACATGCTTTCAGTACCACAGGCAGGAGCACCAGGAAAGAAATGCTCGATTATGGTTTAAACACAGCAATTGTTTGAGTACTGTATATTTAAGTCTTCATGAGAAAATGACTGCGTGTTAAATCACATAAACCCAGTAAGAAAATTATAATGAGGATTATCTTTGAAATGGATGTCTATTTGTCAATTACAGAGATGCTACCTGAAGTTAAATATACTTTATCAGACAATCATTCTTTTACTGTGGTATTTTAACTAGTTGAGTTACTGTTTCCTTGATTATGGCAGCTGGCAGATATTTCACCATCTACAACAGTTACAGGGTATGGAGACCCATATATTTTTTACTCAATTAGAATTTAACGTACAGAACCCATAAAATTCTTGCACCTGTGCTTCAGTTTTGACTGTAGTTCAGTTTTCACCACAGCTTAGTCCAGTCTCAGGTAAGGCCAGTCAGATCTGACAATGGGGTAGGTCTTTCCTGTGAAATCTGAAGTGGATTGTAGGAGTGATTATTACACATTTAGTAATGGCAGCTTTCTGCATGGTTCAGAGTCCTTTCATTTATTTATAGCTTTGTACTAAAGAGCAGAAAAATAGTGGTAAATTATATTTATCAGAGACTCTGCCCTGAGTTCAAGGTCATGCTGCACTGAGTGGGTAGTATAATGTACTATGCAAAAACAACTGTATGTGTTTGAGATGATTTTAGTTGTCCAAAATGGTGCTACATGCCTGTATTTAGACAAATGAATCCTGTTTTCAGTGTCTGAAGTCAGGAAAGCTTCTTAGCTGATAGGATTGCTAATTTGAGTGTTGTAGAACGGGGCCCTAAAAATAGAGGGAGCAGTGGTTGGTAGACAGTAGGATGATAAACTAGATAGGCTTAAACATATTTCCTGTGGTAATAGTCTTAAAAAATGTGACAAATAGTGTTAGAAAAAGATTCCCCCCATTCCTTAATCAACATTGTGATTTCTGCATTGAGAAAACTTTTATTCTGTTTTCTTCTGCTTTCCTAAGACCTATTGAAAACTTTGTCATAGAGCATCTGTTAGTAACAGATATTCAAACAAATAGTTGACACAAGCAGTCCCAAAACTACAATTTACACTATTTCAGAAAGTTGTTTAGAAACAAAACCTATTGATGCAATCTGCAGTTCTGTTTGGGTAAAGTACAGTTTAACAGAACTGTTAGGCCTTTCTGCATGAACAATGGGGTAAAGCCAAGTTGTACAACTGTTAGTTGTACAATTGTTAGTATTATGATGCTGTAGCAGTTGACTAACACTTTAGTCAGCATTTTGGAAATAGGAGGGGGGTAGGATCCATCATCATAATAATAATTTTTCATTGTTTGCTACATATTAAATAGATCTAAACATCAACAGCACACTTACATGAGAAGGCTGCATTTAGTCACCTAGCTGCATTTTGAGTTCTCATTTTTCTTGTGTAGGTAACAGAGTTTACAGATCCAGACCTGTGGAATATAGGTTATTTCTACTTGCCTCATGGGGTTGCTAAAACCTTTTTATGACGTGGCCCTGACTTTGTAGCTTTTATTCTTTTTTTTTCTTTCATAATATAACAGTAGGGCATTTGAGAAAACTGTTTCTGTCTTAGGATAGATTGAAAATCCTATGTAGAGATTCTTAGTCATTCTCCTTCTCTAGGGTTTTGTAGATGAATTTCTGTAGAAGTCTCTGCCTAATTCCTATGAAATTTCACAGAACTTGTCTGCTTGTGTCCAAGTTGCATTTAGGTCTTCAGCCAGAGAAAAA
Organism: Sagittarius serpentarius; assembly: GCA_034782735.1. Taxonomy (NCBI): domain Eukaryota; kingdom Metazoa; phylum Chordata; class Aves; order Accipitriformes; family Sagittariidae; genus Sagittarius; species Sagittarius serpentarius. The sequence continues at coordinate 27,049,395 of JAVKLA010000090.1, read as the reverse complement.
TCAGTGTACTTGTGTTCAGTTCAGTGAAGCTATATAGATTACTCCCAAGTAAGGTTTAAATTTAGGCAGCCTGATCTTTTCAATAGCTTTAGTGTTTGTGTTGTGCTTGTTTGTTTGTGGTGCGGGTTTTTTTTTTTTTTTTTCCTTTTAAGAAAATCCCTACTGGATATTAGTTCTTGTAATCACTCAGCAGTCTGAATATTTTTCTTGGGCTGGAACTTGCTCTCTCACATGCTTATCAGAAGCTTCAGAATTTTTCTCACTCAAGTTTTTGCCTTTCTGGATTTGTGACAGATTTACTCTTTCCAAAAGACAAAAAGGAGCAAGTTTCACCTCTGAGCCTTCTATGCTGCACCTTAAGTGGCTTGCTGGGTTGGTGACACCACTTTGTCCCTGAGGGTGCAGAATCTTGCCATGCCCAGCAGTGCAAATCAGAGTAGTGCCTGTGCTGAACATTGTGTAGCTGCAAGTTGTATGCTCCTGTATTGTTTTAATACCATGAGATTGAAGCTTAACAGGTTCAAGGAAACATCCCTTTGGCAACTGCTGATATGGAAACATAATCTAGTAATGCATTTTCATTTAACTCGGGGCTGCTATACACCTGGGTTCTGGATGTGGCTGCTTTTTCTACCTTGGCAGAATTTAAAGATGGCTTTACTTAAGAGTCTCCAGACGTCTGGGGCCCTAACAGTTTGGGTGCTTCCAGCATGTGCACAGTGGTAACACTGGGGTTTTCAAACCAGTAGCAGTCCTCAAGTGCTACTGCACTTGATAAGGTGTGGTGTGCTGTGCTTGATAGCCATGTGCAGGAGGCCAGATGCAGGTTTCCTATAAATGCACCTTACTTAAGATCTGTCCCAGGCAGAATGCCTGTCAGATATTTGGGAGCAGGAATTTACAGCAGATAGAAAAAGCAGAGAAGCTGACACCATGAGTCTGATTGGCTCTCCATAGAGCACTGCCAGTTTGGAAACCTCTGACATTTCCTTGCAGTTTCAGCTATGTGAATTTCTAACCCAAACAATTATCTTTTCTTGGCCTCTAGCCACTCCTAATCTATTTTGTTAGAAATGTATCCTTTAAATACTGCTTATTTTTTCAGCGTTTCTTGTGATCACTTTCTTTGTGCTTTCCTGATGCTATGCAATGTAATCATATATTAAAAATACAAGTGATGTTTTCAAGTTGGCAACCTAGAAAAGGGGCTGAAAGGGTGGAAGAGTTGACTTTTTAGAGTCGCTTCTTGAATGGGTTTTGGTGTCTGATCAAATGTAGTTTTGTGTGTGTGACTGTAAGCTTCTTAGTATGGTCTAATGTCCCAGAACTAGGTCTTAAAGCTTGACATCCTTGGTGTTTTTAATGTGGCTGAAACATCTGTTAAAGGGTCATAACAGCCTTTTTCTACAGTGTTTTATTATGAAAATAGATCTGTCTTTCAGGAAGACATTAACGGTACTATCTCTGGAATCAAAGTATTTATTTTCTTGATTTAGGTGCTTTTTTTAATATAAAGTCTGGTCTCTACTTTTCCATCACGTGTCTAAACTGTTAATTACATTGACCTTTTGCTGGGCAGATGGCTAAATGGATTGCAGCAGTTGTAAACCCTTCTACTATGTGGTGTTTTCCTTTTGTTCATAAAGCCATCAGATTGTATGATGCTTTTTTTCAACGCAGTCCACACTCATTTCAGTAGAGCACTGTTACCATTCCTATTAAAATATTATTAAATCTTGAATTGCTACTGATCTAGTCAGAAATGGGTGCTTGTATGACAGTTACACCTCATTTATGACATCCTTACAGGTGCTTTTGCCACTGAATGGTTAGTTACAAGTACAGCCATTTTCCCTGTTACATGAAAGTAACTAAGGATAGTGACTGTCAGTCCTTGTGTATAAGCTAAAGTTCATGAGTAAGTACCTCGTGTTTCTATTTCATATCCTCCTAAATTAATATTGCCATTGATAGCTCTCATTGTTTCAAAGGATTGTCCACCTTACACCTGCTTTAGAAGTTTGTTTATGGTGCACTAGCCTATTACTTTTCTTTCTCCTGATCTTGTTTTTTTCAGAGTATGAGTTTAAAGTATTTCAGAGTTTTAGGACACTTCTCAAAGGGTTTACTTGTTTGTTACAAATCCTGGTAAGAGGCTTGTCCGATGGACTTCTTTTTATGGAAGAGTTTTGAAGTCTAGGCTCACAACTAAGTACTGTGAGGGTACAGAATACAGTGGAACAGCTCAAACCTTTCCTTCTTGCCATGAAGTTATTCCTTTTGTAATGGATTTCCTAAAATCAATTGGGAGACAAAATTTCACTGCTGTAAAAGACACTTTAAATTTCATTTTGAAATCTGAACAAAATGGAAACTGCCATATCTTTGAAATAATGGAATTTCTGGAATCACTTGTTTTGGAATAAAAAAGATGTATGATCAGATTATCATTGCCAGGCACTAAGTCCAATTTGCGCTCTGTTGTACCAGAGCAAGGCTTTGACTTTAGATGTGTGTAACCTTGAGCATCATTGCTATCTGAGGCAGGGGAGCTTTCTTGAATTGTGGCATGTCAACAGGACTCAGACCTCCAGAAGGTGCAAATTTCTGCAGGCTATGCTCAAGTGACTGCTGGAGCTCTGCTGGGATGCCCTGGGGCTAGAAGGTGGAAGAGGAACCTGGCCTCAGCTGTAACACAGAGCAGACAGCACAGCAAGACTGTCGAGTGTTCAGCAGCTGTGAAGGAATACAGCCTTTGTCCCTACCTGTAGACCAGGACTGCTCTAAAACTGTTCTGGCAGTGGCTATGTACTCCTTGTGCCTGCCAGAACACAGCTTCAGAGTGATGGCCTTGACCAAGCTCACAATCTGATGGATCAGATATCTTGGAGGCTGTAGGCTCCTGCATAAGAAGATATTTCCATATACCACCCTGGGCTTCTTATTTACACAATGCCTGAACTCATGTGTTGTAACTGGATAATTTAAGGTCCCCTTGTGGGTGTCAGGCAGACTGAGGAAGGCCAGCACTTCATTTGCTGAACATTGAAGTGTGTTGCACTGGTGGTCATGTTGGGGTTGTAGTACCTTGCATTTTGAACTTTATACTTCAACAAGCCCATTCGAAGAGCGTCAGTGATGTATTTCCCTGTGAGAGCATGGTATGCAGTGAAGAACTTAGTGTCCACCTCCTTGTCGTGATCTAAGCTCTGGAGTCAACACCTCTGGCACCTGGAGGAGGCTGGTTGCGTCTGGACCCTGTGATTCCCATTTTACTCAGTTCCTCCTTAGTATTATTTTCCTTTTGTCATTTTGGATAGTATTGTGTCTAATTCCTTCAGAGGCATGTTCATATAGATATGCAGATAAACTGTCTCTTCAGCATCTAATTTCTTGAGTAAATAGTATTAATTACACTTAATTTCTGTAGCTAGGACAGTTACCAGGATGTGACACTTGCTGCAGTGGTCTCATGGTGTTCCGTTAACACAGTGCATAAAGCCAGCTTAACCCTGCAATTTCAACAATACTGATGCTTGGGGAGCTATAGAAAATAAGGTCTCCTAGACTTGTCAAGGCATTTCAAAGATCATTTAATGTCCTTTTATATCTTCCTTTGCCTTCCTTATTTGAAGTATATACATAAATCTGTACTGGGTTTGTATTCCACTATGCCATTCTATATTAAAATATATCTGTATAGGTTTACAACAATATTTTCTACAAGCAACAGTCTCTGATATTTAAAAAGATATTTGAATTTGATCATACAGCTTATGTTAAAGTATGTGAACTGGATGCAATTATAGAATCAGCTTATACCAACCTTGCCTAACACTGGCTGAAGGTGATGGAACATAAGCAGTGATACAGTTAAGTGATGGGTTTTGTAAGCTCTGTTTACAGTGATGAACAAAAAAATCTGCTTTAACAATAAACTGGTACCTTTTTTCAGAAAATGTCACCCTTGTCGGCTATCAAGTTAAACTGGAGTTGAAAGGAAGCCATTAGGTTTGTGGTCCCAACTTCCCATCTAGTTTCTTTTAATAAAAAGGAAATCAACAGCACAGGTGATATCAATCTTTGTAGGAATTGTTTACTATGAACACATATGTAATTCATTGGGAATCAAAGGGAAAAAAAAATATGTCACAATAGCTCTGACTGTTGTCTTGGAGAAAAAAAAAAGGGGGGGGGGGGAAATGAAGCTCCTGTGGAGATAATTGAAGCAGAAACATTTCTTGTGCTCTTGAGAAGAGCTGCAGAAAGCAAATTGTATGAAAAGCACAAAGGGGGAAAATGTCATGTGTCAGCCCTCCCCGTTTTCTTCTGGCTGCATGCCCAGTCTCTAAACTCGTATAAGCTTTGCCATAGCAACGATATCAGTGAGGTGTTTTCCAGTCCAGAGTGTACCTCTTGCTGCAGGTTTAGCGAGTAGAGATCTTGAAACTGTTTGTCTGTAATCTTACACTTCACTAAACATGAGCCTTTGGAATAAGTGGGTGACCAGAAAGGTTAAAAAAAAAAAAAAAAAGTATCTGGTTTCAAAAAAGGAAATAGACCCAACTCTGCAATAAAATTGCTTTACACTTTTTTTACTTTGGAAAAACTAAGGCAATGCCATTCTTGGAAGGGCATGGGAACAAGACTAAGCTGGGAGCTCTCCGATACTTCCTACTGAAGAGAACCGCAGCAAAACATCCTTGAGAGCCACAGATTGAGGATCACAAGGGTGACAAAAATTCAGTAAGAACACAGCTGGTACCAAAGAACTTAAAGCTATTTAGACACATGAATTTTCTATGGATGGGGCATTGTATAATCTTAAACCTGGATTCTTGCTTTGAATCACTCTATAAAACCTGGGGAGTCAAACTTTGAAGAGGCAAGGATGCAGCTCACTACCTGCAAATGATTTCATGCTGATTTTTGTGATCCTGTGGAATTACTCCTTTTTGCTGGCATGTCAATTGAGACAAAGCATTAGAAAGCAATGATTCCGGTATTGGATGTTCTGGAATTTTGTAGAAACAAATACAAGATTCCTTAAAGTTTTCAATTTTACAACACTGTTTTGGTCACAAATCCAAAACATAGCACCATACTAGCTACTCTGAGGAAAATTTACTGTATCCCAGCTAAAACTGGTACAGTCGTCTTTTCCCATGTCCTGCTCCTCCCTTACCAGTTGCATTATTCAAGGAAATATTTAGTGAATTGAGTTGGGCAACTAAATGATGTTAAAAAAAACCAAAACACCAGCCTTTTTTACCTCAAGACCCATCTCCTTGTATGATTTGCAATATACTGTCATAAACAGTTGTACCTCCATAAATGAGGCAGGACTAGGGTGGAAATATATGCAGGGGATTGTTTATGTTGATGCTGCCACTGGAAAAACAACACTCAAACTATTCCTCACAGTTTTAGGTCTAATATGAATGAATCCTGTCTTGAGGGGGTGTGATGGGTTGACCCTGGCTGGGTGCCAGGTGCCCACCAAAGCCGCTCTCTCACTCCCCTTCCTTGATTGGACAGGGGAGAGAGAATATGACAAAAGGCTTGTGGGTCGAGGTAAGAACAGTTTAATAAAGCAAAAGCAAAGGTCACTCGCGACAGCAAAGAAAAACAAAAGGTTTTTATTCTTTACTTCCCATCAGCAGGCGATGTCTGGCCACTCCCTGGGAAGCCGGGCTTCAGTACTCGTAGCGGTTTCTCCGGAAGACAGACATAACTGACGAATGTCCGCCTTCCTTCTCCCTTTACTTAGCTTTTATAGCTGAGGTGACGTCATATGGTATGGAATATCCCATTGGTCAGTTTGG
>JAVKLA010000090.1:27016682-27037137 GCA_034782735.1 Sagittarius serpentarius | reverse complement strand
ACTGAACTGAAAACACAGCGCTGTACCAGCTGCTAGGAAGACAATTAACTCTATCCCAGCCGAAACCAGGACAATAAGGAATCACAAACTTGGCATTGCTGGATCTGGTATATATCAAGTGAGAGAGAACTTCAAATTTTATTGTTTTGTGTTGTTTTTTTTTTTTTTTTTTTTTTAGCTAGTGCAGTTACTTGAGTACTTTGGTTTTTCTTGCAACAAACCAGAGAGAATTGTGGCAAAAACCTCCCAGCACTGAACATTTACAATCCTCTCTGCAGTTTTTGTAACAGGATTAATAGAAATCTATAGCAAAGTGCCAGGAAGACTTAGTAAGTCCCAGGACTGTCTATAGAGGCAGATCACCTCATAAATGCTTATCATTGTATATAATGCATTTTAATAAGCTATCTGGTTTGCACAAAGTAGCCTAACAACAGTGAATTGCAGTTGTTCATTGCTTGTTAGTAAAGGAGGCCCCTTGCCTCTAGTCATTCTCATGTCTTTTGAATAAAAAAAGGCCTGCTACTTGGCTGGTGATGTCAGGAGGAGTACTTCAGTCTATTTTGGAAAAAGACAAGAGAGGCTAAGGAGTTGGGTGGGGAGCAAATCACTAGTACGCTTACTAATTTAGTGTGAAAAATAGTCTCAGAAAAGTTCATCTTTATATATATTATGTGTCTATTATGCTTTGCAGCTTGCAGGAAAAGGTATTAATTTTGTCTTAGTTCCATTTCCTCTTTTCAACCCAAGAAAGAAGACAAAATTAGGTTTTGAACCTGGATGGCTTCCTAACTGTCATCTCTCAAGCATTTACTATTAACTAACTTGCACTGGTTAGAAAGGATCTCTAGTATTATTGTGAATGGCAAACATTGTCTGGGCCATGATGGCATTTTTTGCATCAGCTTTGGCTTTTACTTTGTGGCTGCATTCTATCATTTCATACATGCTGCATATTCCATCAAGCTAATAAAGCAGCTCTTTGCTATGCATGACCTGCTTTATAGTGTGACTGACTGATAACTGCAATGTTTTAAACCCAGCTCTGTATTATTAGACCAGCTGCCAGGCCCTTGGTTATATATCAGAAATATTTCTTGCCACTGAAACTTTAGATGGATGGAAAGTAATTTTATAGGGTCATTGCAAACTTGTATGATGTGAAGTGCTGGGATCCATCAGAGCTAAGGCATTAACTACCAAGCTTATGGGTGTGGAGATGTGTGTTAATACCAAAACCCCCAGGAAAATGTATCCCCCATAGTATTGTGTCATTCTGTCTGCATTGGGTATGAAATCACTTCAGCTTTGCTCTTTGCCATAAAGAAATGCATCTAGCTGCAGAGTGACTTACTTTTATTTTTTAAAATATAGATATACCTTAATGTGAGGCAGGTAAGATGCAGTTTGGGGAATACGGGATGGCTATATTCCCAGTCTGTGACAGAAGTGTACAATTGCTTATGAACTTTCAACGGGAACTCAGTCCATTTGGCACCTTCTGAAGGAATAAGCGTCTTCAAAGGCATCCTTATGAGTCTATGATAAAGACTGGACTTTGTAGATCTGATTTAGTAGTGCCTGTTAGAAGATCCAAACAATGTTGAAAATGCATTGTTGCTATACCAGGGCACCTTAAGCCAAAAAGGTATGGTCTCTTCCTGCTGAAGAAACCATCTCTTTCCTCTGACATACTACCTCAGCTGAGATCCTCAGAGTCCTGGTTCCCTGAAGTACAAAAGAAAGGGAATGTCTGACAATATATTCCATATAGGGAAATATGTCTGTCTCTTTCAGTCTGAAGCAGCCAGTCTGATGCTCAGGGCACATTTGTTTAGAAGGGCTGGTGAAGTTAAATGTTGTAGTTCCTGCTGCACCAAGGAAGACAAAGGTGAAGGAAAAAACCATTTCATTACGGGAAGTATATAAAATGTGTGTTTCTCTCTTGCTGTTTCTTTTCTGGTGTATGCAAGTATTCTAAGAAATATTTATGATAGTTTCCTTGGAAGAATGGAACTACTAACTCAGACTTCACCCAGGATGATGTTTTGGAGTATGATGAGCTTTTTGGGTATGATTGCCAAGGCAGGCATATTGAGGACAATAGTGTTTTAGTAAATTCTTTCACTTTTTTCATTGTCTCAACTTATGCAGACAATCAATAAACCAAGAAAAGACAGACTAAATGGAAAAGCTTGCATAGATGCTCTGTGGTTAGTGGTGAGAGGTTGGTTCTAAGTAAGATTTTTTTTAGTTTTATATAACTGAAGAAAAGGACCTGAGTATGAGTCACTTGAAACGTGTAACACTAATTGAAGCAATGAAAGTTACCATGATTCACCATGTGTTTTGTGGTCACTGTGTGCTGCTTTCCTGGTAATCCTCTATCAGCCTAAGCAGGCCCCATCTCCACTCTCGGGCAAGGTAATTTTTTGTAAGGTCAAACAATATATCAGAAGAACTTGTCTAGAAATAAAGTAAGAAAGTGGAGAAAGGAACATGGTACAAAGCTCTTATAGCATTGAGAGATCTGTAGGGAAAATCAGCAATATGCTGAAGCAGGGACACAGAGGTGACACTCACTTGACTTCTGTATTCTGACTTCTTCTAGTCCTTCACTCACTGTGTTCTAATGTAAAATAAGTTTTGAAAGGCAGACTTGAAAAATGGCACATTGGTGCTGTGTAGTAGTTTACAGTCACTGATAAAGGAAGGTGCCAGTAAGTAAATAGCACAGAGCAGAGTACACAGAAATAGAAGCTATATATGTACATGAAGAATCTACTTGTAGTAAACAAGGCATGCAGCCTAAACCTTGAATTGCATAGGATGAAATTCTTTGACTTACGTATGCAACTATCCTTCATTTGTTACCTTGGTACGTAAGTGTATCTTGTACATTCGAAAGGCAAAGACCTTAAGGGTATATGTAATGTAACATACTCATAAGTAATACTCTTATTGTCCTATTAGGGACTTTCTGGAAAATCTGTCAATACTAAAGTAAAAATGCAAAATGGAACAGCAGTAGAGGATCTGTGAGCATGAGAAACTGTTACAGAGACAGGCGTAATTTGCCTTCAATTACTATGCTCAAGTCCAAATATCAGGTTTGACCTGCTTGTTCTGGACTTGTCCTTGAATAGGATGGAGAATAATACACTGACAATAAAATAATTCAATATGTTCCCTGTAAATACAAGTAATATTATAAGAAGTTAGTGTCAAATACTGAGATTCAGAAGCAGTTTGGACACTCTGATTTTTGAGTGTGCAGAGATATGTCTTTTTTTTTTTTTTTTTTTTTAATTTGTGATACATGATGAATTTTGAAACTCCAGCCAATACTCATCTCACTTTGCTGCAAGAACCATTTTCATGTTAAAATGGTACTCCAGTTCATGCTATTTTTCATTACAAGCGCTTTGAATTCTTAGAGTTGCAGTGCAAAATAATTATAGTAATTTGAGGAGTCCTATTTATTAGTGTGTGGAACAATGGCCTTCTCAACTGCCTCTTGGTGGCTGGGAAAATGAACTAATTAATGAATCTACATGAAAAATATTTTTATAGAATGTGTCTGATCATGAAAGAAAAAGTAGGAAACAAATCTCACTTCTCTTTTAGACAATAATGTGTCTACATATTTTTTTTCCTTCAATGAGAAGTAATTTAGTTTGTAGTCACTTACTAGGTGGCAGATGTTGTACAAATATAGAACAAAGACAAGATCCCTGTCCCAAAGACTTTATAATCTGTGTATAAACAGGCAGCAGGTGGGTACAGCAGATGTGGGAAAACGGAACAATGAGATGAGTGGTCATCATTGGGAGGATCAGAGTGCAACAGCTGCCTGTGCATTGTTCAGGTTTTGAATGGGTATCGTGGCAAATGGTTGTTTGGAGAGATTTGGAAGAGTGTAAAGAGTTGTTTTGGAGAATCATAATTTACTGTGTTACTTATGCTACAAAAACATTATTAATGATTCAAAGCTGAATTCAAATACAGGTTTAACATTCTGTTTCATCAGAAAAACATATTTGTCTCACTTATCTCTTCAGTGGTTTGAGGTAGAGCTTTATGGAATGACCTACAAGATTAACCATCAGTCTTTCAATTCTAGCAATTACTTAGATAGGATTGGAGTATGTTTCTAATATAATAATGTAATTTGCAATTCTTACCTGCAGCTGTTTAGAGTTTATCTTTCTGAACTGTGGGGTCATACCTTATTATGATCTGTCATGCTAAGTTTGTGTTTCTGAATTAATATATAGTAATCTAGTCAATATATAATGGGATTAAAGCATATCACATAATGTTTAGTTATTCAGTTATCATGGCCAAAAATTATGCTTAATTACTTATTGCATGTTGTCTTTTTATGCCAAAATTCCATGACTCATTCTCAGAGGTTTCATCCTCTTGTCTGTCTTGTCACACTTCCTCCTTTTGCTTGCCATTAGACCTCCTTTCCATTCCTTGCTGTTTTGAACTTCAGTTTCCCTGTAAACACTAGCCATACCTTGCATTTCTACTGAGCTAGTAGAGTACTCACAGCATTTATTTTCATTTGTATTTGTAGCCAGAAAGCTGTATGTTCCCTATACTAAATATTTGTGACACATCTTTAATAGTATATAAACATACATTTTCCAAAACAGCTAAACAACTTCATGGTAACACCTTTCACTACTAGTAGGACCATTTAGCTTTGGATTTCCATACTAATCTATAAAATAAACATGTAAAAAGCAAGCTATGCAAGGCAAAAAAGAAATACTCTGCTACTGCATCAAAGTTGGATTGATGTCTTTTTAAAGTTGCAGTGAGTTCACAATCTTATTTTTCCATGTCACATAATCAGTGTCACCACTCCATACAGTTAAAGGTTCCTATTGCAAGATACTCAGCACTGAAGTCCCAGAACCACGGACTGTTAGAAGTTGAGAGAGTATTCAGGGGAAGTATCACTGCACACTTACTCCATTTTTATGCTTTTTCTGGGTATGTTGTTGGCTACTGTTGTAGAGGAGATATGACTAAATGAATTTCTATTCTGATCCACAGAGGCCATTCTTATGTTCTTAATCAGTGTATGCTGACAGGAGCAGAAGTGCATTTTACAGCTCTGTGGGATCAGAGAGATGGAAACTTTTCTGCGCTATTTTAATTTGAGAGTATTAGGGTTACCTTCTGACTTCACTAAGCAGTAAATTTTTGCCAAATTAATTGCAAATGAATAAGCAAATTAATTGCAAATGAGAGAAAACAGAGGAAACTAAAGATTTCTTTAAAGCCTTGCTCTAAGGCTCAAGGGATCTGGTGTTAGTGGTGAGCTCTACAGTACACTTGAGGACTCCTAATTATTCCAAGCTTCATTTTCTCATCTGTAGAATGTGCATAATATTATTTCCTTCCTCACTTCCTTTGTTTACTGAAAACTTCTCAGATATAAAGCTTACTTTATTAGCTGTGATTTCAACTGGAGCCTGGAAGCTCAAGTTTAGTATAAGCAGTTATAATGAAAGCAAAATACTTCAGCTGTTGTTTAGGGCATACAGCATAATCTGTACACATGTTTTCAGTCCCATCCTTAATTTAAATTTAAGGTATTTTTACAGCTATTGACCCATATGCTATAATTCTAACGCTAAGGAATGTTCTTTTCCTGTGAGAAAATCCATGTGTTCAGGTCAGTTCAATGGGGGCTTTATCTGAATAAAGACTTCAGCACTAAGTCCAAGGTGACATTTCCCAAGATAAAGGGTTACTGGTGTAAACAAAGGTTGTAGGACCAGGACTGCTAAGTCTGACTGGCAGGTAAAGGTAGTCAGGCTTCACAGTTGAAATGGAACAATAATTTTAATTCTGTGTTTCTGCACTTTTGCTACTGATTTTGAACTTTAATGTTTCCTCAGTGTAAACTTCTGGTGGTGTTTATTAAACATATGCTCACAGCCACTGCATAATCTATTCTTTTTGGCCAGACTGCGAATGCTCGCAGACAGCAAGCAGTAAAGAATGAGTGACTGCTTTTTACAAGTCTAATAGCTGTAAGAAAGAAATAAAAGCTGGTAAACCTCTTTATGCACTCATTTACATGCACTTTTAGCCTGTGTGGGAGAGGTTTTTGTATTCTCTCTTTCCTTACCTGTGTACATTTATACTTGCCCTTAGAAAAATGAATTCCCACTGAACCCAGTACCAGGTTTTTAAACGTATTTGCAGTTTTGCACACAATTGGATACATCAGTATCTGATATGACATTAAATTATTTTTAGTGAGTAGCAGCTGAAGCAGATTGCTACCATACTGTGATTACTGAGAGGTTTTTAGGTTTTGTTTTATAACAGTCAATACTTAGAGCATGCCAGGGTCTGTACCAGCCTCTTGTCCATAAAATAAGATAGAAATCATATAATACCTTTAAAGATTTTTTTTTTTTCCCAGGGTTTCATTAAATATTCTTGTCACCTTTATTCTGGGCGGGCGCATCTTATAATGCGTTTACAGTGGTAATGGCACATGATATTTTGTATTCCAGTCAGTACCTACAATACACTTGGTTGTTCTGGAGCAGCTGGGGATACTGCAGAGGAATTATCAGGGCAGCAGGCTGTCAGAAAACCTGGCTGGGGACGTGGCAGGAGAAGAAGCTGCAGTCTACTAGGGTTTTTTGGTTTTGAGGTATTGTTGGAGAGAGCAGTGAACAGGGTCTTGAGACCTGGGCTTCTGATGTGCAAAATAAATAGGCAAAACAACTGGGAGAATGAAAGTGAGGATCTTGGCTGAGAGACATTTCTTCCTTTAGTTTCCCCAGCTACCTCCCCCGGCATCAGTGCCACTTAAAGGAAGTGGGATGTTGTTCCAAGGGTGGGAGGAGGAGTGTGTAATGTAAAGACAGAGGCAGCTTACTAATGTGGAAGAAGCTGTCAAGCTTCATAGATTTAAATATCTGTTCCCAGTTCTGGTTAACCTTCTACACAGATGCATTTATAATAGTCATGTAGCATATGCAAACAATGACTTTGTGAATCTCATGTTATATTCATACATAAACATATCTTCTAGAAGAATTGTTTTCTCATGGAAAACATCACTCATTGAATCTTTATGCTTGATGTCATTCAAATTGAATGTAATGCTACTGTTTCTTCACAGGGCATAAACCTCTAACCCTTAAAAAGTGAGGGATGTATTCTCTGCTTGAGACAAACATATAACCGTCATTGATAGCTGTATGTCCACACATCAAAGGTGCAGAAGAATAGATCATGGAAATGCTGGATTATATTTGTATGACCCACAGAATGCCTGATTTTTTTTTTCAAAATGGAATAAATTACAAGCTGTACTTATTTGTAGGGGGGAAAAAAACTCCCATCCAAATCTTTTCCTGAAAGCAATGCTATTCATGGAACAGGGGAAAAAGAATCAGGGTTCAAAAAGAAGTTCGTTCAACAAAAATTGATTTACCAACTTTGCCTTCTATAGTTCGAAATTCTACCAGTGAAAGTCTTCAGTAATGTGTGTGTAGTCTTTTGGTTTATTAGGCCAGCAAGTATTCCTGCTTTCTCTGAAAATATTGAAGAAAAAATCTGTCATGTTTTGTTTATGCTTTTAAGACATTCACTGGGATGAAAGATCTTTAACTGGGCTCCATAGCATGGGAAAAAGGCCACTAACCTTGGCATAAGATGTGCATTTCAGTGGGAAGAGCTGTAGTGTGATAGGTGTTCCTTCTCAATGTTTTCAAAAGGAAAGTGAGTTATTGAGAACTGTACCCCTTGCCATTCTTAAGTATCTAAGGAAGAGCTTTTATTTTGCAATGCTGACAGTTTTGTCAACTACTTTACTGTCAGGGAAAGGTTTGTTTGGTTTTTTATTTATTTTTTTTAAACTGAGATCCCAGTTTTTAAAAGTATTTGGGTATTGAAGCTTCTGTGGGACTGGTTTATTTCTTTCGGTGGGGCTTGCGTACCCAAATACCTTTTACAAACTTGGAACCAGGAGGCACTTTTATGTTTCTTCAAGTGTCTGAATGTCATTACAAATAGGGTTTAAAATGCCTAGGTAGTTCTGTTCTGTTCCCATCTTTAAGGGGAAGCCACTGGAGTGCATGCTCAGGGAGACTGTTGTGGCTGTCTCATCACAGATGCCCAAAAGCCCAGCTGAAAACTTACTGGAGTCGATGGAAAGAATCTCTTTAACCTTGTAAGCTTTTTATTTAGCCCATGAGCTTGCCAGGCCTGTAGCTGTCACTTTATGCTTGTACAGTTCTGGGCACCATGAGACTATTCTCCATTGATGTCTGGGCACTGTCACAGCAATATACACTTATCTTAAAAATGTATTAACTTTTTTATTCATTATTTATCCCTCATTTCAGTTGTGTTGCTATCACTTAGCTGTACTTGTCGTGTGCTAACAATTTAGAGGGATAAGCAGCAGAGAGGTTCAGCTTTACATTTACACTTTGGTGATTTTTAGGTTCTAGAAAACATTTTTGAGGTCACAGGGTTGCAGTTTTGGAAATCCATGAAACCATGTTGTCTCCTTTTACTATATGCTGGAATAAAAGCAGACTTTGTAGTGTGTCCGCTGCCTTGCAGTGGAATGGCACTTAACTATGAAATAGATGTATGTTGTGGGAATCTCCTGGAAGGAGACGTAGGTCAGTCTCCTGCTTTACACAGCAACATCTAGAGCAATGGGTATTTGGTCATGGCTCCTGGACGCTGATATAAGATGTGTATTATTCTAAAGTGTTACCTTCGTTGGTAACAGTGTGCTGCAGTGGAAATGACTGGTATTTAGAAAGCTGTTGTCGTGCTGCTGCTCTGCTCTGTAACAGGAGCAAAGTACTTCACCTCATGGTACCTCAATTTCTCTGTTGTAGTGAAGACAAATGCTGCTTTCCTCACAGACAGCAGGAAAAGAGGACTAGAGCTAAGTGCTGTTGAATGATTAGTAGAAAATCCTGAACTCGCTCATGTTTCAATGAGCACTCTGCAATGGTGAATGCTGGGCAGAGTATTTGAGGGAATGAAACAAAACAGCTATGGGGGAAAGCCAAGTTTCGTATCCATGCTGCTGTAAGCTTTGGCAGCTTGCAGAGGAGATAGGTGTCTCTTATCCTGTGTAGTAAGATAGGAAGAGAAGAATGAAAAGCTAAGAAAGTGAAGGCATGACCTCCAACCGTTTAATATGCATAAACTCAGACAGCTCTGGAAGCAAATGTTTTGGGGCCAGGCTCTAAATGCTTAGTGTATTCCTCAGCTACTTGCTAAAATAACTGTACATCAAGTTGATCTGACATGCAAGACTGTGACTGAGGTTTTGACATGCTGCCAGATAGTAAAAGCCCTTTCATTGGCTCAGCTGCATCCTGACAATGTGATAAGACTGTAAAGTCAATAAGCATTCATACGTGGACAATCCAAATCTCTTTGAAGTATTGAGGCCTAGACCTTCTTCATAAGCTGGTAAGACTTTCTGTCTGGATGAATTTTTGGCTGTCAGATCTTATCCATCTCATTCAAGCTGTTGTGAGCATCCACAATGTTGAAAACATCCGTGTGCTGAACCATACATGACTAAGCAGGTAATACAAAAGGCTTGCACTTCACTGCTGCAGTAACTTTATGGTGCACAGCATCTATTTGTAATTTTTTTCTGAAACAATCCCTTATTATGCATAGTAAGAATGTTTCTGTAATACCTTAAAAAAAAAACCAAACACCAAATGCTCAAAGTACTGGAAAACTTTAATACGTACCTCCAAATAACACTTTGTTCAGCAAGGGAGAAGATGGGAAAGCTGAAACAGTTCCTCAAATCTCCCAAGAAGGCTGTGATACCGCTCT
This sequence comes from Sagittarius serpentarius, assembly GCA_034782735.1. NCBI lineage: Eukaryota > Metazoa > Chordata > Aves > Accipitriformes > Sagittariidae > Sagittarius > Sagittarius serpentarius. Next base: position 27,027,267 of record JAVKLA010000090.1, on the reverse strand, counting down.
AAATAGTTGGAGTTTCATGACCCTTGGGGTCTACTACCAGTGTTTTTTGGATACCAGAGTTGGCAAGAGGGTTAAACAGCCTAGACAGAATGCCACACTGAGGTAGCTATACTGCTTCTAAGATGTGGACTATCTTTTCCTGGTCTAACTTACTTTCCTACTTGGAGTATTTCTATGGACAAGTAATGTCCTGTTTCATGTGTTGATCATTAGATTTCTATATATCTTTCTCATTGCAGTTGCCACATTAAACAAACACTTGACTTCTGTAAATCAGTTTAAGCTCAGGGACTGAGCGTGTTACATAGTGCACTCTAAACTGTGCTTGAACAGACACAACAGTAAAAAGCAGCTGTCCTTAATTCCCTGAATACACAGCTGTGTTAAAAGTAGAGTTAGATTTTGCTGCTTATCTCAGAAAATGGAACTTAAGTTACTTTTTGTTATTTTTGCCTCTCCCTTTATATTTATGAACACCTGGTCACAACTAAAGTATGGTTAAAATTACCACATTCTGCCTTCTATTACCTTCATCCAGCTTCTGCAGGTAATTATATTTTTGGGGCAAAAGAGGTCAAAGCTTCTACATAAAAGTGAATGGTAAAACATGCCTGAAATAGTTCTGCTTTTGGAATGGTAGTAAGACATAATGTTGGTGGATCTGGTAAATAAAAGCATGCACAAACCCCCACTGCAAAGCCCACGGTTTTTTTTCCACTGTAAAATTCCCGAAACTCCAGCAGGTGGCAGTGAGCAACAGCCTGAAATTCGAACACTGCAGAAGTGAAGAATAAATTTCTATCGCTGAAACTGAAAGGATACTGGACTCGTTTAGGAACTAAATGACACAGATATGGCAGGTACATGAAGGCATCTAAACAAATGAAACACATTTTTCACAGACTGCTAGCTTCTAAGTCAGCCTTAGAAGGTGACATCCTCTCGATCCCTACATTGCCTCTTTGTGCTTTCTCACTGGGCAGGCGCCTATAGCTTTATGCTGTGATGCAGTGCTGTGCAGACAAGGATTGTTAGCTTTACAGTATAGAAAACAATTCACTCTTAGATTAATAGAAATGCAGAATGTGTTTTTGAATAGCTCAGTTTACATCTAAGTCTTTTTTCATGGAAGGCATAATGAATTGAAGTGGGATAGGCAATTTAATTTATTACAGCTGTCAACGAGTGAACACTGCTGCACTTGATTTGTTTCAGTGCCTCTTGCAGGTTGCTACCGAGGTGCTAGTCATTACACTTCATTTTGTGAACTACTCGGGTGGTGAAAACATATAAAGGAAAAGGTTACTGGGTAGGATGGGAATGGGGCCTCCTTTTCCATAGATGTGAGGAAAGCACTGGAAGAAAAAGCAAAGTTATATGCTGGTCAAGCCCTTGTGCACTGAGGTAAACACGGAGCCTTTGTTTGATTATATGACATTGGTGGTTAAATCAAAACCTAAATGCATCCTGTTGTCCCCTGATATAATTATACCTTGCTCGGAAGGGAGGAAATAAATACTTTCTGAAATAAGCAAAATAGGTTTACTGACTGAGATTGCTATTCATTTACCTACCAGCTCAAATATAAAAATCTAAGTCTTGGGTGCTACTGACAAAAACTGATCCGTGAGTGTACAGGGTCATCTTGTTTCTGCCTGTCTCTACCTAGGGTATCTGGTCTTCCACTAATGTGAAAGAGACTTTTGTGTTTGAGGTGCTCTGCAATGTCACTTATTTTTAAGGATCCACACAAACTCCTTGTGTCTTTAATTGAAAGAGAGGGCAAGGTGAGACAAACTGCTTTGCAGATGCAGAGAGCTGAGAAGGTCCCTTTTGCCAAATTGCAGTTGGACTAATCTGTCCTTCAGAAAAAGGAGGTGGGATTTCTGTCCCTTTTGTCTGGAGCTTTCTTAAAAGTCTCATCAGTGTGTCTGTCAGTGTGAATGTGCTAGTTAGGCTCATTTTATGGCATGAGCTACACCTGTCCCTGGCTAGAGTTTGTTTGAACCACACTTGTCCTGGAAGAAGCATAGGTAGCTTCAGGATTTAAAGGTGAGGTCTAAAAGATAAAGGAACATGCTTCCTTTTCTCCTATCAAATTTAGGGGGGAAATGTTGATAAGATGTGGATAAGACATGTTTAGCATCTGCTGTATGTCACATGGTGAAGGAAAGGCTGCTGCATGATGATGCTGTTGGGAGAAAAGTCATGTCCAGGGAAACCATATCAACAGAAGGTTGCAACCATAGCTGGAGCTCCTTTGAAGGCATGATATGGTGTGACCGAACTACACGAGCATACTCTAAAACTTCCTGAAGTAAAGGTGGTAATAATATTTACTTTACTTCTTGAAAAACCATATTCCTCTGGGGGTTGTTTTGTTTTTTTTTCCTTTTTTAGCAAATACATCACTTCAAGAATACATATTTCAGACTGCTTGAAGTGATTTGTTGTAGCTTCTGGTCTCCTGTGCTTGGTGGAAAAGTTCTGCATCCTGTGATGAAAAGATCAACCAAATGTTACGTTAGAAGAGATTTTTGTGGTTACAAGTGTAGCCCTTCACCTAGAGAAAGAAGATTTGAGATGTGATTTGAGGTGATTTTTGTGAATTAAATTGAAGTGAAAATTTTTTTGGCTGTAAAGCATTTTCGATATTTGAGTTTTACTCATTTTTTCATTTAAGTATGCAAAAATGACAGAAGGTGCAAAAGGTAAATCACTCTTAAAATGAAATAAAAAGCTTCTGGCTTTATTTGAACAAAACCTTTCAGATTAAACTAGTTCTGTTTGTTGTTTTTTTTTTGTTTTGTTTTGGTTTTTTTTTTTTAATACTTAAACAAAAAGAGGTGTTAGGAAGTCTTATTTCAGTTCAATTTAGGGTAGTTTGCTTTTGGGTGTGTTACCTAGCTATTATCATGAAAGGGAATAAACATAAAATACAAGAAATACCTAACCAGCCTAACTTACTACTTAGCAGTGCGTTTGTTTTAATTAGGTTAATTCATTTATTATTGAGAAAGATATCATTACATTACTGTTCAATGTATTAAACAATATAGATAGTATATTTATTGGCACCCTAAGGAGATGATTATGAATGTTAGAGGAGGGCAAGCCTGTTGCTTCCAAATGTAAATCAAGCAGTTGGTTCTAAGCATGTAACCAGGGCTGGGCAAGTATCAGAGAATTTAATGTACTAGTAGTACCAGAAGTTCTTACAGCCTTTCTGTAGATATACACACCTTTTCTGCCATGACTGATTGCCAATGCCTTGAAGAAAAATAAAATCCTCCCTGTTCAACTCCTCTTAAAAGTCTAATATACACTGTGAGTATTGGGAACCCTTCCTTTTTCTGCTGCTAACCAGCAGAATTCCCTGCATTTGAGGTGGATTAAGCAGAAATAAAGTGTAAGGAAATGGTCACTTAATTTCTGTCCAGTCCACCTGGATATCCTGACACTCTTCATATCCAAGACATCATCTCACAAATAAATTCTCAGTTAGTGTTCAGGGAAGACTGTCTCTCTCGCAGTAGTTTTAAGTAGTCACTGAAATGGAAACTGAAATCCAGGTCTCTTGCCCACTCCAGGCTACTACCTTAACAGCTAGGCAATGAAATCCCCTATCTTACCTACCTTTCTCCCAATCTTCCCCCTGACCAAATAGTAAAGACTGTTAATACATGAATTTGAAGACATTCAAGATGGGTGAGTATGGCTGTTTTCAGTTGCTCAAACTGCTCTTGTGAGAGATAGGGGCATGAGTGTGGCTGTACTGGGTCAGACCAAGGTTTCCTCAAATCTGTTGTTGTGTCCCTGACAGTGGCCACACCTGGTACCTAAGAAGGAGCATAAGAACAGGGCAGGCATGTGTGGTGCTTCCCAAAGTCCTTTTCCAATTCTCAAACATTTCCATGATTTATGTTCCCCTAGGAGGGAGAATAAAGCAGAGTCCTCATTGTAAGCCTTTCTTCTTCTAGTTATGCTTAGCATTTATATCTTGCTTGACTCTAGCTGAGGATAATTCCCAGAGATGGCAAATGGAGGGCATCAGTTGGATGAGATTCGCGTGTTACTTCTCTTGTTGAGGCTTCCTGTAGTCTAGCCCTTGTTTAGCTAGCAGGCTTAAATGGTAAGTGCCTAAGTTCTCAGATGGACCTACTGCATTACCCAGTCTTGAGGAACATATTACTTTGCACCCAAAATGAGTTTGTTGGCACTGTGAGCTGGTGCGATCTGCTTTCATATTACGGGATGAGAAAATGACAGTGCCTTACCTCAGTTAATTCCTGATCCTACTTTTTCTGTTGCCAGAGAGGCGGCTGCCTCAGTGACCTCTCCTGCCATCAGTAATGCATCCTCCTGAGTGATGGATTGAAAGACACACTCTGCGTCTTCACATGTCAAAACAAACAAATCAGTTTCAGTCTTTGAATACAGCAGCCAGTCTGAATGTAAAGAGAAAACTGAATTATAAGAGATGATTTATGCCACTAAGGTCATCACAGTGAAGAAAGACTGAATATTCTTTTCATAAACTGGAATACTGTAAAAAGGACAATGAATAAACTTAGATGGAGCCAAGCTCCTCTCTTATACCTGTGTGATTCCGGCAAGTGAAATGAATACACTGTGCACGTGCTGATCCAACATGGAACAGAATTTGGACTGTATTACACTCAGGAACAGTGATTTATGTGAACTTCAAACACACCTGGGTAAATGCGTTTGAAATTTAAGGGATTCAAATCTTTGGATACTGTTGGGGAGATGGCAAGCTTTATCACCAAGTTGCTAGGGATTAAAAAAAAACCCCAAAACAAACCCCAAACCACAAATGACAACATTTTATTGTTAGATATGCTGTCCTCTACAACAAATATCTGATTTCTTCAGTTGTACATAAGAGTTGTTCCCACTACAGTAAGTGGGAATTTTTCCCCAGAATTTACTGACAGTCCCGCACAACTCTCTTGCCTTTTGGGAGCTGGCAAGATTATACAGGTGGTATTTTGGGCTTCTGAGGAAGTGGAAGAGTACACTTTTTTTAACCTAGCGCATCAGTGACGTGGAATGTGAGGAGAGTGCAAGGTGATGAATGCTGTGAGGATTAAATCCAGGGAAAATTGTAGAGCTGGGTAGGAAGTAGATATTATTTTTGCATGTTTTGCATTCTAAAAGAAAACAGAATCAACACATTTTAAAAAATTTGTAATTAAAAGTTTAAAAAAATCTTTTAGATGGATCCAAAACTTGCATTTTCAGAAAAATTGAAAACAGTTATTTTCTTTATAATCTTAAGAAAATGTTTTTACACAGCAGCTATACAAGTAGTTTCTAAATGGGTGCCTGACACTGTTGAAAAGGGCAATTTTAATTTTCTTCCAAAATGAAATAAATTTTAGAAATTGATTTTTTTTTTAAAAGATGCTTTGATTTTTTGACTAAAATGTCCATCTTGCTTCTGTCCCTCTAATTTCAGCTACATGTTTCTTATCCACAGTAGTCAGTAAACACAAACCTGAAAATCATCTTCCTATAGGGCAGAAGTTCATAGAGTTGGATCCACTTCATTCAATCTTTGGCTTGGTTTGAGTCTTCCCAGCATGTTAGTTTTGCACTGACAAACCCTGGAAACCTCTCTCAGCTTACCAAAACCTCCCATGTCTTCCAAGATTTTTCACTCCAATTATAGGCTTGGACTTAGGAAAAGTACTTCGTTTTGGTCTGGGTGGAGCCAGTTGCTATTAGCTTATCTGCTTTGAAGCTGTGTACTTGGGACACTTTTGTTTGTATCATTGCTTATTACTTCTATTGAGGTCTCTGGTAACCCCTGTTGTGTCTTTCACTTAACTATGCATCCACGTGCTAGCAATACAAAACTGAGCAGGCAGAATCCTGCACAATATTTAAAAGTTCATCATACAGAGTAAAAGCATTTGAAAAGGAAGCTGAAGAAAAATTAACGCTGAATTCTGGCAGTATAGATCAGTAAACTTCTAGTCACCAAAACCCTACCTTTGCAGCATGTTACAGTGTATTTATGAGAGCAAAAAATCTTATTTTAGCAGCTTCATTAATTAGTATTTGAAAGACAGGACATTTAAATAATATTGGATAAAATATTTTTTTTGGCCATCGTAACAGCAACTACACGTTTTGGTGAATTTAATCCTGAGACTGTTTGCAGGTGGAGACAAATGACATGAGTAATTTTTGATACACTCACTGTTCAAGGAAGAAGACAAAGAGATGCTGGAGGTGCTGCAGCCTGTCTTACTGTACTGTCGTGAGCAGCCATGTCCAGATGAGGGAGACACAGATGCTTTAATTTTTGAAGGGTTTTAGACTGTTTATCCTAATAAGACCCCTGAGCACCAGAATGTGTCTGGAGATGCTTCTGCTTTTTCTAGTATTTGAGAAATAGAGCGAGAGGGCAGGAGTGACCCTGGAGCCTTTAGCAGGGGTACTAATTTAAGAAATGCTTGGATTCCAGTCCAGTGACAAATTACTTATGCATCAAGCAATGATGTCAAAATTTGAGGGTATGGGCTCCCAGCTCATACCACTGGACAGCTTGACTTCCTTCCTGAGCAGGTTTGTACTTCAGATGCAAACTGTCTTAGGTCAATGAAGGGAGAAGGCAGAGCTGTGATGCCACCATGTATCCTCTCCTCATTTTTCTTCCTTTCCTTGGAAGTGTCTGAAGAAGTTTCATTCAGTAATGAATGATATACGACCACATATCTATGTGACCAAAATAAAAAAATATTTTCTGTTTAACTGAGAAAACAGAAAATTAATAAATTATATAAGACCCATACTATGTTTTTTGCTGAGCTGGAACTTGGACCTTTCTTGTTTAATGTTATGAATGCAAAGCAGGAATTTTTTTTAAACTTGTAAGCAAAACCTTTGTACCAATCTATCTTTATTGCTGTTTCACAATTGTATATATTATCCTTTGAGTTGTTTGTATATAGTCCTTGGCTTAAAAATTAAGAAGTGGAACAATTCTGGTCACAAATAACACAAACTCTTCTTTAGAGAAGGAGCTGTGTGGTTTACTTAATTTATCTTTTAAGACAATGGGAATTGGTATGTAAGTGTTGGTGTCTTTCTGGAGCTAGCTGCAGTAGCTGGAGTCTCTCTGGGGCACTGCTGAATTAGCTGTTCGGTGCGTACAATTACAAATATTGTAAAATGAACACCTAAGAAAGAATTTCATTACTTAATCAATCTCATGTTAAATGCTTTTTGAATAGCCTGTTAAGAGGCAGACTGGGCTCAGTTATGTTGTGTGAAGAAATCTGTAGCACATGGCAAGGTCCACTATACTATCATCCAGCTACAGAAGTAATTTAGTGGTGGGTTGAGAAAGTGAGAAGACAGGGTGAAGAAGTGTTGAATATCAGAAAAGGAAGATGAGGTGAATCTTATTAGATTTTATTTTCTGTCAGTCACTGTTTTGGCCCATTTGCTGCTCTCTTCAAAAGAATAGGTTGGCTGCAGATGCATGTGTTCCTATAATTAACATTGCAGTGTGATATGAAGAATTTAGTCAAGTGCAGCAGGATGAATGCCAGTCAGGCTTGGCTTTTTTGGCTTGCTGAGATCTTATTGTAAGTGACGCTTTCATGAGCTCATTTATTGCACCACTACTTCTACAAGTGATTGTCAACTTGGAGATTATATCAATGTGTTTACAGCAATAAGGTGAGTCAGGATTTTTCACCCTTCTCCCTTTTTTTTTGAGGAATGGCTGGCAATCAGTCCGCTCCAGTATCAAATTGATGGCTGCTCTGCAACCATTTCCTGTCAATTTTGAACTGATGTGGCCCCTGGATGGCTAGAGGCTTGAGTGGGCACAGTAGTTGACAGTACTGACTCTGTGGTGGGGTTTGTTTATGTATTTGCAGATAAGCTGTCTGTTGACTGGTTTTAGGAGTAATTTTGTATCTCATGTTTGAATTGCCTAGCTGGTTTTTGCCAGAGGCTTTTTTTCTGTAGTTAATTATAGGATTATAATTGCCAATTAAGTGATAAGCCACAAAAGAGCTTGTATTCTTGGACTACTGGTGCACGTATTCAGTGTATTGTGCAGCACAAGTAGCATAGGAAGTGACATAGGATGCTTATGGCTGTTTTTTATATGAGCTAATTTTTTTCCATTATATATTGTGAATTAAAAAAAGACACAAGATGTGAAATGGAAGCAGGATTTCTTTGTGGACAGTGCAATTGAAAATGGTAACAGAAATAGGAGGAGGAAAAGAATGAATTTTTTTTCCAAAATTCTCCTACTTCCCCCTGTTCTCTGAGTCAGTCCTTCCTTGTGGTTTAGTTTATGTGGGGCAGCCTGGGCTCAGTTCTGTTCAAAATACTCTTTTGAAAGTGGAGATGGTATATCATTCTTAGCTTAGCTTATAGTGGTGAAAGTAGTGAAAGTGGTAGAGGCATTGTCTTTAAATCATCCTTTGTGTTCTTTGAAGCTCTGTTGCAACAGCTCAGCGCAAGTGCTCCAGAACAAATCAAAAGTGACAGTGTTGTCTGGCATCAAAAATAAAGTGTAACTTAGCTGAAATGTTAACTCTGTATTTGTTTCTTCTCAGAGGCAGCAGAGCAATTTGAGTACTGCATTGGAGGAACATGGCATTTCTTGATTACATTTGTAGCATGAGGTGCAAAAATAGCTTTCCTGTCCTTTAAGCCTTTTAGACTTGAAAATGTATGTTAATCTGCATGTGGATCATAAAGAGATGTTTTAACTTGACAGAAAATGGTCAGGGAAAATTTAGTTGTGAGAAGCTTGATATAAATGAGTTGCATTTTGTGTGCGTGTGCGTGTTTATAATAACGAGGGCTAGGGTGAGGAGAAGCTACTTTGTCATCCAGAAAAGTAGAAGTGTACTTGTCTGCAGGAAAGAAAAACAGGCATGCAACTTTTGCTGAGGTGGAATGTTTCAGTTGTTTGCACTTCATTACTGAGCAAAATCAATCGTAACAAAGTTAAGTTCTAGTAAGAATATGACCATGGTAATGTGATAATAAAGTCACATCCCGATTTAACAGCCAGCCTTCAAAGGCAGGATACCAGACTAAATACCTTCTCCGTTTTCTGCAGACTGAAGAAATGTACTTGAAACCAAGAATTTATTGTTAACATAAGTATGGTGTTAACCATCGAATCAAAGAATTGTTATTAGTCCAGTCACAATACTAATACTTAATATCCAAACTATCTAGTCATTGCAGCTCACTTGCAATGATAATATAAATAAATATGTGCAAACTTTCTGTCATCTCTCCCCGTTTTTGGCATTACCCTTTATTCCCATGCTGCTTTGGCTCCTAAGTTTCATGAGCTAATTTTCCTTGAAAGGAAGAGTAGGTGGTTTTACAATGAGCTGTCAGCATCCTGAGCTCTTCGTTGAGGGAAGTGTGATGATGATTTCTTCCTCCATGGTTTTGCATCCTCCTCACATCATTTTTGTATAATTGTCAACACAGTCTGCTCACTTGCTTTTCCTCCATTGATTCATAATGTGACATTATATCCAAGATCTGTTATTTGTTATGTTTTACATAAGCTGGATATTTGTTCTTTGTTACTCCTAAACCAGGTTTTACCCAGGTCCCAAACTTGCATGTCTATAGTGACTGTAAATCAATCTTCTGTGATTTGTTTTGGTAGTTCTGTGGTCTCTGTTATCATCCTGTGCTTGCTATTTCAAGGCCTCTGTTGTAATTTTCTGCCTGTATTTTTTTGGGGGCCACTGTTACAGCATCTGTTTTCCTTAGATGTCACTCAGGCTGTGGTTAACTGATGTTTTGTGAGCACAAGCTAATCTTGTGTTTCAGTTCTCAGATCGCTAAGAGTTCACTCTAAAAATAAGTGATCCACTAGAAGACACAGATGCATATAGACACATAGAGGCACAATGCTGTGGTAACTCCTTGCTACCAATATCTTCCAGTTATGGTAATATCATTGGTATGCTATAGAAACTGCAATAAGGAGTGATTATATACATTTAATGATAGTGTCTAGGCAATAAGAATTATTATTATAATATATTAATATGATTGTATGCTTAGAAAGTAAGATATAAAAAGAAAATTCGTATCTGAGGATATGGATCTGTGGAGTATTATTGAAGGTGATGTGGATGATTTTGCCATGTCAACCTTCTTTCTCTTTGGTGCCTTAAGAAAAGATCATGGAATCATGGAAACGTTAAGGTTGGAAAAAACCTCTAAGATCATCTAGTCCAACCATCAACACCGCCATGCCCGCTAAACCATGCTCTGAGGTGCCACGTCTACACATTTTTTGAACACCTCCAGGGACGGTGACTCCAGCACTTCCCTGGTCAGCCTGTTCCAATGTTTGACCACTCTTTCAGTAAATAAATTTTTCCTAATATCCGAGCTAATCCTCCCCTGGCGCAACTTGAGGCCATTTCCTCTTGTCCTATCTCTTGTTACTTGGGAGAAGAGACCAACATCCACCTCACTACAACCTCCTTTCAGGTAGTTGTAGAGAGTGATAAGGTCTCCCTGCAGCCTTCTTTTCTCCAGGCTA
>JAVKLA010000090.1:27005386-27016582 GCA_034782735.1 Sagittarius serpentarius | reverse complement strand
CCCAAGTTGGTGTCATCTGCAAACTTACTGAGGGTGCACTCGATACCGCGGTCCAGATCATTGATAAAGATATTAAACAACCAATTTGATTTTTAGCAATAAGTTTTAACTCTGCTTCTTGACTTCATTTCCAGTAAACCTGTGATTCTGTAATATTTTTATTGTGACTGGTCAGAAACAAGCCTTGTAGAAGTAACTCTAACATCAGCATGATACCATCATGCTTCTGCATGAACCAAGAATTTAAGACTTTCACAGGACAAAAGTGTTCTGCAATACTGATAGTCTGTTGAAAAGAACATTTACTTGGAATGTGGGGAGAATGCAGGGTAAAATCCACAGTTTGACTCAGGCTGATCAGGGACTTTATCTCCTGCAGCTCTTTGCAATAACAGAACGCATCTTTCTTGTCAGAGAGAATACTTCTCCTTGGAATATTCACCAACATTAATATACTATTTAAAAAAAAATTCCTTCACTTTCCATTAAAGATCATTTGCTAGACAAATGTTTTACTATAAGATTACCAGTCTTCATCTGGCCTTTTTTGCATCTGGACTCAGTTGAATTCCTGTTAAAGGTGATGCAAAGATATCCACAAGTTTCAGAGAATGATTGAGTGAGCATTTGAATAAATCAGGAAGATGGATTTCAAAGGTCATAAACATCTACCTTTGTTAACTGGGCCACAAAACTTTATAGGTTCTTGGGTATCTGCTAAACAATACTGTTTCACAGACAGGCAGATCAATGCTTTCTGCATTAGAATAGTTAAATCTGGGTGTGGAAAGCTCAGCACTGTCCTGTGCGGTGGATGGCTATTGCCATCAGTTGCAATTCTAAGGATGGCAGTATTTTATTTTTATGGCTTTGAGGTTCAAGATAAACAGAAAAATGAGATGTTAGATGTTATGGATGAGGCTTGGATTAGCTTCCTGCTAAACTTGTTTTATTCAAGTTTTTTTTGTTGTTGTTAGTCCTGCTAAGCCTTTGGAGTCACTTATTCTGAGTCACAGAATGTTGTAACTTATTTCCATTAATCAGTGTTACACCTATATATGTAAGGTCTGAACAATATAAAGGGGTAATGAGGCATGATGTTTACTTTGATGCATTTTGTACGAATAGTCATCTCTGGAAGAAATGAACTGAAACTTCTCTCAGGGAGTACTTATTAATGTATTTCACTGAATATGCTTTTTTTGTTTTTACCTCCCTTAGGAGAAAGCTTTTTTCCTTTGGTCAATTGAGTATGGCACAAGGGTAATAGCAAGTCTAATGGATACTGTAAACCACCACTTTTTAATGCATAATGTAATTGAATCAGAATATAGTGTCCATATTGATGGAGTCCCTGGTGCTTTAACAACTGAAATTATTATTAGAAAGATCCAGATAATGCTGACTTCTCATACATTAAGCCCCTATTATACGATTTCCTTTCTACGACACACTCACTTTTGCTTTTGAATTATGCAGTGATATCTTAAACAGTTTAATATTACACTGGAATCAAATTCAAAAACTTCAAGAGTGCTTTATCATTTTGTGGAAATACATACAGAAGAAATTTGTAGTGGTGCTGTATGGCTAATATTTCCTCCAAACAGCTCTTATACCAAATTCCCCATTTAAAATTGCATTATTTGGCAGAAATAAATTTGGCAGAAGGCAATGCTCCTCTGTTAGCCAGCCATTACTGAACAGAACGTAGAACAGAAACTGGCTCAGTGGTTTGTGCCGAGTGTGGGCGAGAGGGGCTTCTGCAGACTTGGACATAGCTGGGCTCTTTTCCTTTTATCTAAAACACAAAATCTGAAGACTGTCTAAACAGAAGTGGATTGGAAAAGGTGCTCTTAAGGCTCCGTAGCTCATCCAACCAGTGAGCTGCATATAAAATATGCTGTGCTTTCACACTCAGAGAAAACTCCTACATTATATTAGCTGACAGGATACTTCATATAGATGCCAAAAATAGAAGTTTCTAAGTTATGTTAGTTTTGCCTGGTTGGTTGAAATATTAATTTTCAAAATGGCTGAAAAGAAAACAGTTGTATTCATTATTTCTACTGTCAAACAGAAATGATGTTCAGATGAACTTGCTACTGCAGTTTTGGCCATGCAGGTGATGTAATCACTAGTGCTGAGTGGGAGCTACCTACAGGCTCCTCTGCTACAATTAGCTGGCTGAGCTTATCCTGCGGCCAAGTGATATGCACAGCACAGGCCTGGTGGCCAACTATGCACAACGTAGCACAAGCTTGTGCCCACGCAGGTTACCTATGAAGGGAACATCTAACTCCTTGATGTACAACAGGTTTCTGGTTAGGGTCACTACAAGAGGCCACACCTCAAAAGACAGTAGCCAGACTAGCACAAGCCATGTGGATAAACTCATCTTTGACTTGGGTATAGTTGAGACAAGTGCATGCCAGAGGACAGAATATGGTGTCTGGGAAGAGCCTAGTGAAAACAGGCTAATTGTCATCTCTCTCAGTTCAAAGCCTTCAAATAGCAATTAGGTAATTAAAATTCTTTCTGTTCTCTTAAAATAGAAGATATGCCTTTTAACGTAGTCAGTGAAGCTGTAGCGTGATAAAAATGAAGTATAGGCCCTCCCTGACTGCCTTTCCAATCAGCAAACTGGCTTTTTGCTGTCCCTGTAGCTTGAGAGAGGTTGAAGAGTTTGGATTTACATGGTAAAGTGTATGTCAAAGGGGTTCAGAGGCAGTGTACAGTGTTTAACCTTCAAGAGACAGAGCAAAACTGTAGGAGTCTTCACATGCCAGAGCACATAAATTTATGGTGAATTCCAGTATGAAAAATCTATTGCCCCTGAGAAGGTGGACTTAAACTAGTACCACTTGGTGTTACACATTCTTTGAAAATTGGGCATAATGGGGAGAGGCTGAAACTTCTCTTTGTTTAATCTTAAACCCTTGGGGTTTTGATCTAGCATTTATTCAATAAATTACTTTCATCATCTCAGTGGATAGAACCAAGCTGCAATGAACCAAGCATCTATGTTCAAGTGAAAGCCACAAAAAATTGCATGACAATTTGAGATGGCGGAGAATGTAAAAGAAAGTGGTAACAGAAAATGCTATGAAGTATAGCTGATGGCTTAATAGTTCTTCATCACTTTCCTTCATATCCTATAGGCATGTCCTGTTAATGAAATCTGCCTGTTTGTGCGTGAAGAATGTTTTAATCAGGACTGTGGACCAAGTAAGATTTTTCTAAAGGTCTTAAAAAGTCCTAAGGTTCTCTATATTGATAACAAAAGCAGAAAGTTTTGCTGAGCCAGAATTTGGCACAAATTGAGGCTGACAGAAACTGTCCTTTATCTTACTAAACTGCCTTGAGAATGTGGGGGGTCATACTTAATTTTCAGAGGCTCAGATGGAGAGTTTCTTCTTTTAGAAAAGAATGGTGCAAAGACGGATTATGACTCTAGGTAAATGCATGCTCTACTTCTATCTTTAGTTTAGCTGAGATTAGCAGACAGCCCACAATTTTCAGAGTTAAGTGAAAAGGGTAAGTATTAGGTGTGCTCTGGAAATCTTTGTGCTGCTCCACTATATTCATAGAGATCCAGAAGTCTGTGACTAACCCTGTGCTAGATGTCACAGAAATAACCCAGAAATACAGTATGAAAAATAAAAGAAAATACTCCTGTGCTTCAACAGAGCAATGTTTTGTGAATGAGAGTCTTTTCATTTTAACTGATCTGAATGACGCAGGCTGCAGAAGACGCATGCCAAAACCAATCAGCCAAATAGCTTGGCACATGCTCTGATAGATTGCTCTTGCTGGCAATAGTTTTGTAACTTTAAATGAGTATTAACTGAATGACAATCTTAATTCTTCAAGTACTAGCTGGAAATAAAAGTTTTTAACTGCATTGCATGTTCAGTACAGAAAAACCTAGGACTTCAGTAATGATGCATGAGTACAAGTAGATTAAAATTACTGCTTAGTACATTTGGGACCATAAATCCTTCTTCATGGACTCCCAACACCAGCATCACATAGCATAGATGATGTTGTCTCTGTTTTGATTTCTGCAGGATTGTTATACATTATGGAATACTGGGAGTTTTTTTACAGTTCAGTGTTTATCCCAAATTATTCCTGTTGTAAGATCTTGTTTGTTCTTGTTTCTCAGCAGCTTTTCTTCCCTTTTAGTAATGCATTTCACTAAAGTCAACTGTCACAAGTTTAAGCTTTATCTACAAGGAAATACATATACCCTTGGTGAGATTGCTTGTGGCTTTCTAGGCCTCTCAAGTCTTAAATTGTTAATTAAACACAGGTGGAAAAAAGACACAAATATTACTTCACATTCACGAATGACAAGCAACCTCACACTTGTGTTGCAGTACATGTGCACTCCTTATTAACCCAATTAGCATCCTATAGTCCAGCATGCTCTTTGCATACTGATCTGTGGGAAGCTTCTTTGTTTTTTCCTAATGGCTCTTACCTGAGATGTGGTGATTGGCCTGTGGTATCTTGTGCTTTGTCATTTCTATTAATGCTAGACTTTTCCTAACAACCAAGTACATAAACCAGGTCACAGGATATTTGGAGTGATGGTAAAAATTACTTGGGTCATTATCAGTGTTAACCTGAGAACCAAATTCTACTAACATGTTATGCATAAAAATAAAAATAAGTAGTAAAATCTATGTATTTTGCTTTTACTCAAAGTAATTGGGGAAAAGCCTTATATAAGAGACTTTTCAAGTATAGAAAGCCATCCAGTTCAGAAGATGGCCAGTAATAGGTACTGTTTGTTTCCTAGTTTCATGCTGTTCTTACTTGGTGGGCCTTTGTTCAGTGGTGGTATCTCTAACCATAATCCAAAGACTGTGATAGTTAATGAGAGTGACCTGTGTTGAGATTAGCTTCATTTGGATGAGGGCCTTTCAATATGTTAGGAACCAATGTACTTACATGACAAATCTTGAATGAACGTGACAAAACAGGCATACTTAAATTTATTTGGGAAAGTTCAAGCCCTGTAAACATACTGGTGAAGGAGAAGGTAAAGGTTGTTTAAATTAGCTTTTGTTTTCCTATGTGATTAATTTCTCTCTTGAGAGTAAAGTTAAATTTAAGGCCTAATCCAGCTTCTACTAAATCCAACAAAAAGCTTCTGGCTGACAGTCATACACGCAAAATGAAGGAGGTGGAGACAGAAGTGAAGAGTGTGCAAAGAATGGAGAAAACTTTACTGAAAAGTGGTCTCTGAGGGCTGTGGGGTAGATCGTACCCCAGCCTGCAATATTGTGAAGATTTGCTTTGGCAGTGGTACATGTTAGGCTTTGCTATGTGAGAGTTTGGCTATCAAACCTGATGATTTGGCAAGTTCCCACCTTGGGTGCTGGGTGGGAGAAGATGGGAAACATCTGTAAAGCTTTAATGGTTTTCCTCCTCTTTTCATGAAAGAGAGAACAGGAGACTAGTTTGTAGAGAGCTAATCTTTAACCTCTTTGCTAGCTGGGTGGGACTATTTTTTTCCCCCCAGTTTCTAGTAGAGATCCCTGGGTGTACCTGTCTTTTCAGATGTTACCCCACAGAATGGGTTATCTATCTCTTCCTGTGGGGTAGGTTGTGTGAATTAGAATAGTGGAAGGAACAAAAATTGTAGTTAAAAATGTATGGCATCATAATTGCTCAGAATTGTGCCTGTGCACACAGATATGCACATTGCTTGTGTTTCTTGTTGTTTTTAAATATTTTCAGTAACATTCAACTAATGGGAAATGGCTGAGGGGAACACAGGGAGGGTATTTTATTAGATTCTGCAGTGTTCCCTGCTGTGTTGATTTTCTGGTCCCCAGAGGCTGCACAGCCGTGTCTGACTACATTCTCACCAGAGGGATGCATTTTTTACATTCTTCCCTGACTGCAATAATCCTGTTAAGTTAGTATGTATTCTCAATCATGAGGAGAAAAATAGGAAGAAAAGACTGAGGAAAAACCAGGATGCCAGTATGCATGATAAACACTCTCTGTCTCTGAAGTTCCTTGGGGCACTTGTATGAACACCAAGTTTATTTCGCTGTAAGACTCAATGAGCACAAAGTTACACTCTGCAGCAAGCTGAGAAGCAAAGTTTCCTTAAAAGTTTTGCTCAGCAACACTGAGGTTTCTTAACAACCATGGCACTGTTGAGGCAGCAAACTTGGTTACAAGTTAATGAAAAACTACAGAAAAAGTTTGTCTTTTTTTGATGCTAGTCTTTAGAATCTTAATACTCAATTTTTTAGCATATTGATTTTGAATAGTAATGTAGGTCTGTAATATTCCTATCAACAGTGCTGAGATTTTGACTCATTTGTGATGAGGTGTTTGATGATAGCATTGCTTAGGTATAGTAAAAACAATAAAGGAGAAAATCTGCACAGAGAAATGGAAAAAAACCCCTTCTGTCAATCATTTCAAACCATAAGCCATCTCAGGAGATGGTAAGTAGGGTGGGTTATAAATGCTATGTATGATTAAATTCATTAGGTGATCTTAAGCAGTTGACCTATATTCTTCTCATTATCTCTTAATTGTAGTAGTAGAGACATATCTAAAATGGTGTAAGACATATTCTTCAAGACCTGCTTTGTATTAAGCCTATGAATAGCACCTTTGAAGTTGACAGGGTTACTCACATACATAATGTTAAGCAACTATTTAAGTATTTTGGTGGACTGTAGCTACAGATTTTAAACTGAAGCTCTAGAAGTGATTATTCTGTATGTGGAAATACTAAATTGAAGGTATGGTTGGTTATAGGTCTCTTTACTCTCTTTTATTTGAATAATGAAGTTTGTTATTCGTGACTCATCCAGTAAACTTTGTAACAGCTAAAGTTCCTAGGGATGACTGATGATAGAAATTCTTAATATTTTGAGTTTTTCCAAATACAAAACTCTTTGTCTGTGTATGTATATGTGTATATATAAACATAACCGTGTGTATTTTTCAGCTGTGAAGAGAGTTAATATCTCTATGCATATGAATTAGTTGGGGTCATAGAAGTGTGCAGATGTTTGCATTTGTGTGGAGCAGGTGTAAATCCTTACACCTACAGTTCCAGTTCCAGACTAACAGAGCCCTGAGATCAGTAAATCTATTTTTCCATCTTGGGTTTCTCTTGAATTATGTTAATTACACGATAGCACAGTGATTAGTGATAACTCAAACGTGGTAACAGTCAATATGAGCCTGTAGCCCAGATTAATAAATTTAGCTTCTAAATTAGGCATGTCTCTGAAAATCTTGGATTAAGGTTTTCAACTGTACTGGCCAACAGCCAGATTGACATTGATTCATCATATGCTCAGAGCTTGTCTCCATTCTACCTGAGCTGCAGCCAAATTAATTTTTCACCAGGATACCTCTTTTGCTTTGCCATTTATTTTGTGTCTGGGGCCCACATGCATTTGTTTAGTGTGGTCTTTGGTTGTGAAATTCAATCCCTATTTGTATGAGAACTGTAGAAGAACTGTGCATTTCTAACTATAAAACAAAATTATTTGTTTGGCTTGACTTATTAATATTCAATTGCATTTATTTTTAAAATGAATTTGTTCAGTGCCCTAAAATGTTGCACAAAGGCTGCTTTATAATGTAAATTTGATTTGATTGAAAGTTCTGTAGAAGCCAGATGTATTTGGCACTGATCTCAAAGTCACACGTACTGAAGTTAAACCACAGATGACATAAAAGGAAAACTGCTATGCTTGTCTGCGTAGATTGTTTGGAAAAATCTTCCATAGGTACGAAAACTAGATATATTATAATTCTCTACTCTGTTTATTTGCAGCATATTAAGACAGACATCACATTCTTTCTTCAACATTTTAATTGAGAAAGACTATTACGTTCTTTACAACTTCTATATTGTCTGACTTCAGCAACCAGTTTTGTTTCACATAAAGCTGTGCCAGTATCAAGTAGAAGTGACTGCAGATGGGACAGAATTTAATATGGCACTTTTCCCTTTTTCTCTTCTGTATTTACCTTTTTTGAGTAATCTACATCTCTGAAACTGTACTCTCTACCACACAAGCTGATTAAAAAGAGTTAAAAAATTAGAAGTAACTGAATAATAAGAAACTGTAAAGGAAATAAAATAGCTGGTTTCATTCTCAGGCTCCACAGTGTCATCAGCCCGAACTAGAGCAGTCCTAGTGATGCTTATGCTAAGCACATGTGATCGACACATAACATATCAGCAAGTAACTTCATGAGGAGGAGAATGCTATAGCAGTAAGAAATTACTATTCTGCCTGAAAAATAGTGTTTGCAGTAGTAGTGGTGCTATTGGAAAACTGTTAGGAATGCAAATGTAATGCATACCCATATTTAAACACTGTGGTGGTATGGGAAACATAATAGAACAAGATATTTTACTATATGATGCAGGCCATGAGCTACTGGGTTAAGCGAAATCTTTCAATGATTCTGCTACAGTTCTGCTGTATGCTGTTAGGGCAGGCAAATGCTGAGAAGCAGCAGTATCAATGTATGTGGCAAGCTGCTGGAACAGTACCAAGCTATAAACTTCCTCTTAGGGAACGATGGCTATTTCTTCCATCACTAATAATGAGTTTAAGGGTGTGAAGCAAAATGTTATCATTATGTTCTACAGATAATTGAAACTAAGACATAGAAATGACAAACTTTTAGACTAACACTTATCCAGAGCTTCAGGGTATTGGAGTTCCAGGGGAGTTTTTATGAACAATTATCTATCGGACAACACATAGCAGCAGCATGCAACATCAGTCTCTGCTTCTTTTTATCTTTAATATCTCATCCAATCCATTTGCTAAGAAAGCAGGTTTTTTTATTCTTTCTCTCAAGAGGTAAGGCCTAAAGCAAGGAATTAATAAGTTGTAACACATGGACTGCGTTATTTGGTCCCTAGAGGATTAATTGTCAAAAATCAATTATGCTGAGGAATGCTTGAGAATCTGAAAAGAAACTAGGATTAAAGTGTAAGAAACATTTTCTTTGGAAAAGAAAAAGGCAGGAGAGATAAGCATTGAGAGAGGGTCTGAGGTGAAAAGAAAAATACTAGAAATAGAAAAAAGGGAGGTCACCAGGTGTTGAATGCTTATCCTCAAGAAGAGGCAAGATAATAGATTTTTATAGTCAAAGCATGAAGCTTCCAGAGTCATTTTTAGATCAGCTGATCGGATCCTGCAGTTTATCTCTTCTCAGCTTTTCTCTTGTAATTTAGTGTGGGTCCTGGTTGTTTCTTGCTCCCCCCTCCTACCCCCACCCTTTGGCTTTCCCTTCTCAGCAAGGGAAAGGTTTTTCTTTTTTTTTTTTCAAGAGCCGAATTTTTCCCAAGCATAGCTCTTTTTATTACTTCTGCTCTGTAACAATGCCCCGATAAAGTTCCTGAGCATTGTAATGTTTGTTTTTAGGAACAGTGATTTGTGTGTGTGGTTTTTTTTTTTATTATTCTTTTACTGCAGTAGCTACCTGCAAATACAGTGGAAGAAAATTAGATGTCTGTTTTTTTGTAGGACTTTGTCAGATGGAAGATTCCGTTCTCAGAAAGATGGACAGCTGAATACACTTTTAAAAAATAAAACTGAATTCTTTGGGGACAGTAAATGCTGTCTGTGGCACTCAGAAAATTGAATTTGGGAATAAAGTTTCTTGAAGGCCTGTGCTCATATTCTAGCTTCTACTGAAAACTATGTGTGCTTGTGACACATCTGTAAAAATACATTTTTATGGAACTGCTCAAGTGTGAGCAGGTTTAGAAAAGAAGATTGGGAAGCAAAGAACATCTAGCTTTGAGTTGTATAGTATGAACACATTGTGGTGTTGGATCTGCTTGGATTATATCTCCCTTGGGCTGAGGCAGAGTCGAATTGAAGTCCTCTTCCCTTTTATGTGGGAATGGACAGGTAATGGCTTGAAAGGGATGAGAAAAAAAATCGCACGTTCAAGTAAGTGGAAACGACTTCTCAAATGTCTTAACCCAAGCAAACAAAAAAACCCCCAACAAAACAAACTAAACACAGAGCAAAGTAACCTTCCCAACTATTTTCTTTTGGATGCCTCAAGTGTGTAATTTTTGAGACTGCCCTATCCAGTGGATGCTTAACCCTCATTCCTGTCCTGCTCAGCTGCCCGTGTAATGCTATTGTAGTCTGTTCACCTATGATAGCAGAAAATATGAGCTAGCTAGAGTTTGCTGCTTTCATTTGATTTTGAAGTGCATTGCACTGTATGTGCAGTTTATGGATTTTGCTACTAAACCATGTAAATAATTTATTGCACCTAAGAAAAAGATTCTGAAAGAAAGATACACGAGGACAAGATGATGCTTGTAAGCAGCAATAAGAAAAGAAATAAGTTATCTTACAGTAGAATAGATGACATCAAAGGAGGCAGTGCATTTTTTGCACTAGAACCAAACAGTGTGAATTGGTCTTACTGGTTTCATTATTTTTCCTGCACTAACAAAAAAAGCTAAGAAGGTCTTTCTTAGTGATAAAATGGCTGGGCACAGTCAGAAATGGTAACTTCCTCCAGCAAACCAGGCAGTTACTCATACTGAGGTTCCTGAAAGTAGAAGGGTCAAAAAAACCCCAACCCAAACCAAAACAAACCTGAAAACCAAAAAAACCCCAACCCACAAACCACTATTTTATAAGCCTTGTATTGGAGAGAATAAAGTTTTAGCACTAAGTCCACACAGTAAAGTGAAAGAAACAGTCATTTTGGGTTCTTGAAATGCCGTCCCTTCAATTGGTCCTTTCTTATTCTTGAACATCTATCTTTCAAGAACAAATAAAAGTCTAAAGCTGTATGCTGCCTTGTTTGTAATCATAGAATCATTTAGGTTGGAAAGGACCTTTAATATCATCTAGTCCAACTGTTAACCTAGCACTGCCAAGTCCATTACTAAACCATGTCCCTAAGCACCATGTCTACAGGTCTTTCAAATACCTTCTGGGATGGTGACTTCACCACTTCCCTGGTCAGCCTGTTCCAATGTTTGACCACTCTTTCAGTAAATAAATTTTTCCTAATATCCAAGCTAATCCTCCCCTGGTGCAACTTGAGGCCATTTCCTCTTGTCCTATCTCTTGTTACTTGGGAGAAGAGACCAACACCCACCTCACTACAACCTCCTTTCAGGTAGTTGTAGAGAGTGATAAGGTC
>JAVKLA010000090.1:26975708-27005286 GCA_034782735.1 Sagittarius serpentarius | reverse complement strand
CCCAAGTTGGTGTCATCTGCAAACTTACTGAGGGTGCACTCGATACCGCGGTCCAGATCATTGATAAAGATATTAAAAAAAAGTGGCCCCGATACCGAGCCCTGGGGAACACCACTTGTGACCGGCTGCCAACTGGGTTTAACTCCATTCACCACAACTCTTTGGGCCTGGCCATCCAGCCAGTTTTTTACCCAGCAAAGAGTACGCTTGTCCAAGCCATGAGCAGCCAGTTTCTCCAGAAGAATGCTGTGGGAAATGGTGTCAAAGGCTTTACTAAAGTCTCAGCAGACAACATCCACAGCTGGGTCACCTTGTCATAGAAGCAGGTCAGGTTAGTCAAGCAGGACCTGCCTTAGATAAACCCATGCTGACTGGGCCTGATTGCCTGGTTGTCCTGTACGTGCTGTATGGTGGCACTCAGGATAATCTGCTCCATAACCTTCCTTGGCACTGAAGTCAGGCTGACAAGCCTGTAGTTTTCCAGATCCTCCTTCTGACCCTTATTGTAGATGGGCATCACATTTGCTAACCTCCAGTCAACTGGGACCTCCCCAGTTAGCCAGAACTGCTGAGAAATGATTGAAAGTGGCTTGGTGAGCATTTCTGCCAGCTACTTCAGTACCCTTGGGTGGATCCCATGTGGCCCCATAGACTTGTAATGCAGTTAACTCTAGAGAACTGAATTCAAAGTTATGCTGCTACTTCAAGTAACACATTAGTGTCAAAAGGCTGTTGGCTATCCATGGGGAAATAGCTGTATTGGTAAATAACAAGCTGTAGCCATTCCTACTTTCTTGATATTGCCAAGAATAGCTGTGCCAAAATTCTTCCTGGACAAATTGGAGAATTGTGTTATGTGGCCATGGCTCTGCAGAATATAGTAATGTACCATGGGTGCAGTGCAACTGGGCTGGAGCTACAAAATCTGTGTATTTAAGGTTTTACTCTTGTAGCTTCTTAACTATGTATGTAGTTTCTAAAATAAACGTTGAATGTATTGGTTCTGTCTCTAAGGGTATTAAAAAGATTACAAACCAGAGATTATCAGTCCAAATTAAAAAATGGAAGGTGTTTTAAGATACTATTTTGAAAAGAAAACCTTTTCTTCTGTGGGGTGCCACCCCCTACTCCCCTGTGCAGTTTTCCCATTGCAGAGCATTTCTCTTGGGAGAGCCAGAGTCACGGTTTACAGATTTTCAGCTCTTGTATTTGTTATTTTCTTATTCCTACTGAAGCTAGGAGTGTGCTTTGGCTGCTGCAGTAAACCTTCCATTTGATTAAAACGGATGTGTGAGAGCATGGTTCTGGATTCAGAAGTGGAGTGAGGTCACATTTTTGGCAAGAATTTGCATCTATTGTTGTTTTGTATTCTTACTGTTAGAAATATTTAATCTGCTCAGAATAGTTATAATATCACTTTAGTTTAAATATTTTTGTTTGAAAATGGCTATTGATTTCTAGGGATCTATTTGTAATTTACAGGCACTTGCTGGACAGCTCTGCCAATACATTTCCGTGATTAGGTTGTTTAGGAGCTGCTCATTTTGAATTTTCATGGTGTGTGACTAGTCACCTAAGTTGCACATTATTGCTTCTGTTTCATTTTTCAGCAGCAAGCTTTTAAAAAGCAGGTGAATAAATGGAGGGAGATTTATAACACATGGACAGAACATGTTTTCATGTAAGCATCAGATCTTCTTGGATACCACCTATGAAATTTTTTACTCTCAATATTTCTATGAATAAATCCAGGATGAGGAACAATGAATAACAGAGCAAATGAACAAAGTTGCTTATATTTGAAAAACGTTGGTAACTTACCTGAGGAATCATTTTGCTGGGATGAATGGTGAGATTGGGCATATGAAATGCTTAGTATGTATGTCTCTATCAGTTACGTATTTCAATATTCCCTATAAATTTGTTTATAATAATTGCTGGAGCCTGTAATGACCAAAACTACTGGATTGGCCTCGAGTCTTCCTATGTGGGTGGTGTGGGCTGACACAAAGTTCTTAATCCTGCTCCCCAACTATTTGGTGTTAGTTCACTTATTTCTTGCTAACTTGCTTGGGAAGTGAGAAAGAGCTCGCTTTTTCAGAATTAGTCCAATTTGTGAGATGTCCTGATATTGCTGTGGTAATAAACACATAAAATAGTGTGTAACTGCAACAAAAGCTCCACCTAAAAGTGTCTATATAGCTTCACTCTTTTACTTGAGAACAGGTGTTTTGGCATACGTGTGTTTATTGTCAGCCTTCCTTTACAGGTAGGCTTTTAATAAAAAAGTTGAAAGGTAAATCAACAAACTTGTAAATATGGAGTAGGTATGTAGATTACACAGAATAGTGATCTATTCCTGTATTATTTCTTTGTAGTAAGATATTTGTAATTGTAACGGCATAGTTCACCAAAACAGCTAGTTCATTGGAGTTCATATTTTTAGTTCCTGTATCAGTATAGATCTACCCTACAGACACTTGGAGTGTGGGTTAGTGGATGTTAGATTTTCTTTGTCTACTTCCCTCTAAAATTATGGCATTATAAAATGCCTGACAGAGAAATATAATAAAATAATCTATAAAATTGCACTTTTACCTCTTTTTGTTTTCCTTGTTCTTCCACACTTTATATTTTTAATTTATTGCCTCCCTGTGTCTTATTTTTTCATACTTTTCTCTCTCATCTTTGTTATCTTTTCTGTCTGCTCTTCTTGTCTTGTTCCTTCCTTTTCTTTCAACAAAAGCATCTCTTCCTCTCAGTCCTTCTCTTCCTGAACAGATGCCCCTCCTTTTTCTCCACTGTTCAGCTGTTCTGTTCTTTCTCCACCTTAAGACCTGTAACCAGGGGCCTGGCAGGACTTAGTGCCTGCCCCTCCTTCAGTGTGGTGGTTTTTTTTTTGGTTGGTTTTTTTTTTTTTTTTTTTAAATACCTGCCAGCCGTGATCTATTGAAATGATAATGAAAAGTCACCTTCACATTTTAATGTTCTGTGCTACCCATGGTAGGAAATACCACTGTTTCTCCTCCATAGTCTTAGTTTGATTTACACAAAATCATAACCTGCAGTTATCTATATAAATCTGCATTGTTATATTCATGTCAGAATTTTGTTGTTATAAATTGCTTGTAAAATTTGTTACATAAGTGGTTATATGCTTATATAGAAACATTGAAATCGCCAGATGATACAAAAAAGAAGCTTGTCAATTTATGGCCATTGTTTTTGGATGAGTTGGGCCCTAAATCTAGTAACAAGAGAGCAAAATTCAGTAGAGTTGTTAATGTGCTGCAAATACTACAAACAGGATATGAAAGTCTCATGTCGTGGAAGTGAAAAGATAAACTCCGCCTGTACAGTCTTTTTCAGAATGTAAAAGAAGTAATTCCTGTCCTTTGTTAAAACTATTAGGGCTTTTTAGAAGTGAAGGTGGTTCCTTTCTTTGTAATGTTGCTGAGGCTCCACTTGTTTCAGGAATGGTGGTGAAAGATTACCTTAGAAATCCTACTGGTCACAATGGCATTGGGTAGAGCTGGAAAGGAGGCCATGATGGTGGATGATTTTTTACCTGAGATACTAGACATGTGAATATCAGTAGCATATTAGTGATGCAATTATGTATTTGGGTAATTTTTTCAAGCATAGTCTTCAGTATGGAGCAATCAATTCCATTTTCGAGGCTTCTGTTACGCTGCTTGAAAATGTAAAGGTGTAAACATGCTGTGCTGAAAAGTCTTGTGTTGATTTAAGTGAGAATTTTGCTCAGATAAAGGCTACAGATGTATCATGATATTTGATTTTTGTCTCTGGGTTATATGTTCAAATCTAAAGCAGGAAAGAATTATGGTTTTCTCTGCTTTATTTGTCCTGATTCTTAATTGTTCCTGTTTTGTAAATGCTGTTGTCCACTGAAGATGCTCAGTGTGCTATGAAAATATCAGTCATGACTTAATAAGGAAAAAAAAAATTATTCCTGGCTATGAAAAATTCCTACTCGCCATACGTTAATGTGCAACATGACTTCTTTTTCTTTAATGAACTGAGCTCTGTGTCAATGAAGTTGCCTAACAGTGCTCTGATGCAAAAGGCTGATACAGATGATGAGCAGAATCACAGCAAAATTGCATAAACCCCAGTTAACTCAGTACTCTTGTGTGATTATCTGAAGTGGCAAAGGTTTATTAACTGCAGATAATAGTTTAGGAAAAGATACGATTTTTGTGTCAAATAGATGTCACGGAGAAAATCCTTAGGCTGGCTTAGAAACTGCAATTGCCATGTCATTCCCAGGACTGGCATAGGCAGAATGTATTGCTTTATGCTGATGAAATCTGGACATTTCCCAGAACTGCAATCATGGTAAGCAGTAAACATGGGGGTCCTACAGATCCTCAGAGGATTCCCAGTACTTAACTGAGACCTGCTCTGTAAACAGGAAGCAAAATCCCATCTCTTACTAAATTAATTATACTCTTGCAGCAAAGGGAATCACAGTCAAAACAACATCAGGTCTTTCTTGCAAAACAAATGGGTATAAATAATGTATTCATTAATACGCTTATTTAGGAAACTGGATGAATGTTTCTAACAATCAGAGAAATTAGGTCCTGGAACAACCTTGTAGTCAGAGTAGTAGGGGCAGCAGCCTTCCTGGCTACTAGATAAAATTTCTTTGCTTTATGAATAAGACTATGATTTTTGCAAACTGTAGCAGGAACAGAACTTAATGCTACATTTGGGTCCTACCTGGGAATAGTTTTGGGGCAGGGCATAACAAGTGTGCAAATACATGATAATGAACGGGGTTGCTTAAATACTGTAACTATTGTTTACGTGAAAATTGGGAACGAGCAAAATTCTGTGGTCTGAAGGCTGCTACAGTTGTCATGCAACATTTCTCGCCACTGCTGTATGCCATGTCAGAAGAACCTGATGAAGTCTCCTTAGGGATACTGAAATCAGTGCTGGGGAGCGCTCCCTGTGCAATGGGCCACTGAATGTACCTGAAACTCCGTAAACAGCTATTTTTTATTTTACTGACATTTGTTCTTTTTTCAGGAATGCACGGAGGGGAAGCAAATGAAAGCCTTTAGTGCAGATAAAAAAAGGAGAGTTTTGAAGGCTCAGCAGTTTTGCTCCAGGATATTATTCTATTAGATTTTATTATTTATTAGTTCACCATCCAGCTCTTAAACTAAAGAGGTTTCTCTGCTTGCTAAGTTGAACATTACGAAAGGGGACTTCATGGACAGTCACAGGGTAATAAAGTAGGCTCGAGCATACATAGATGGGTCAGTGCATGTTCCAGATGTTGGGTCTTATTCTTTTACTTGCATTAACTTTAAATTAGTGAAATTCTGCCTGCTTCGTTGGCACTGCCTATGATTTCCATCAGTGTGAATATTAGAGTTGGACCATATGATGTGCAGTTTCACGTGCAAAATGGAATGCTAATTACTTATGAAACTGCAATGCCTTTAGTCACATTTTTGTGCAAGTTTTTCCCTCACAGCTACTGGAATAAAACTGCAGTGCAATAGCTGGACTTTTGTTACTATAGACTGTGAAAATAACTTTTTTTCTGATCAGAGCTCTGTAACTGTTAGAACAGAGCTTTCTCAATTCAAGGCTTGCTTGCTCTAAGTATGCTTCAACAAGGGCAAAGGCCACGTCAGTGACATGCGTCTGACCATGAACCACAGCAAAACCTCTACCAACAGCACAACCTTTCCCCTGCCTTTTGCCTCCTTGGCTTTGCCATTAGTTTAAAGCAAAACAAGAAGTGGTCTGAAATTGGTGTAAGGTCATCTAGAAATAAGAACAGTTATTAACAATTTTTTTCAGTATTTTTTGGAGATATTCATGACAGTGCTTTGATCTGTATGCAATCTAACTTAAAGGAGTTGCTTTAAAATAGGAATGTCTGCAATTCTGTATGAGGATCAGTGACCTAAACAACAAGAAATCTTGTTAAATTTTGTTTTATTGTGGAATTTTAAGGGAGTTTTTCAAACCTAGCTCCTCTTGAAATCAGTGGGAGTTTTACTATCAATTTTCATGGGACTGGAAAAAAACTTGAATGATTTTGAAAAATCTCAGCCATAATGTTCATGTTAAATATATTCATATTCTTTCTGTGTATTTTCAAGTTGTATGCTTGATAAATTACTGATTAATAGCTTAATTCAATTATCTACAACCACTGAGGAAGAAATATGCTGGCATTACTTTGCAATTCAGTAAGTGTATCTGCTCTTTGCTTATTGTCTGTTACAGTCACAGAAGATGTTATGTTTTATTAACAAAAAGCTACAAATTAACCCCGAAAATACAGGGCTATTATATAAATCAGTGATATCTTGCCACCTTGAATACTGTATACAGGTGTCTCATTCTGTCTCAGAAGAGATATTGTAGAATCTGTGAAGATTTAGATTTACAGCAAGTTCAGTGCTTAGATTAGAAATGTAAACTAAGATGAAATGACAGTAATTTTTACCTGGGATTAAAAAGTCGTCTGAGTATTTCTAATTATTCCAATCCATAAAATACAAGAGAAAAGGGGTGCTAAATGAAATTTAAATGCAACAGTCTGAAACCTGGCAGAAATACTTTGTGGCACATATTTAACTCGTATGATAAAGAGAAGGCTCAAAAAGATGTAGATTTTCATGACAGTAATATGTTTGTGATTAAATGGAAGTGGAAGAAACTAAGAGTAAGTTTAGCTTCCAGTATGTGGGCATAAAATTGAGGTTGCATTCTATCATTTGTGGTGTGGTACGTGATTCCTTGTGTAGATTGCAAATGCAGTAATTAGATTCCAGGAGAATTGTAAATGCAAGGAATTAAGTTCATAATGTTTCCCTTGGTTTGTTTTCTTTAATCAAACTGGTATGAGAGGAAGCATGTATCTTCCGATTCAAGTTTAAAGTTGGATGGTAACTGTCTGGAATGAATAAGAAATTGAGGTTGTAGAACAGGTATTGCATCATTCTTTGAATATTTTAAGCTCTTCCTTCTCCCTGTTTTTACTACAGTTTTGATATTGGTTAACATCAGAAATGGGCTGGACTTAACAACTCCAGTATGACTTGTATATTTTCAGGTATTTATTATGTTTGTAGACATTTTTTTGAACAGAATTCTCCAGTTTTCTACCAAAGAAGACAACTTCAAAAATTCTTAGAGGCTATTTAAAGACTTTCTTTAAAGAGTCTCTGAAAATGATGTGCTTATTTCCTTTTGTTTTCCAAGTCTGTTTTGATATCTTTTTTTTAGGCAGACCACACAGACACCTGATTCTCATATTTCCATGTGTAGTACTCTGAGGAGGAAGTATTAGGCTGGAGCAGAATTTTTCCAACTGGTTAGTGAATTACTTTTGTAGAGCCATCCTTATATTTGCTTGTGGATACTGGCAGAGTGAAGTTGCAGCAGCAGTGTTGTTTGTATGTTTGTTTGTGTTAAGAGCTAACTTCATTATATTTAAACTTATAAAAATTTGGTTTCTCTTTTCTTGTAGCTAACGTTCTTTAAATGATCCCCTAATGTTAATACAATCAATCAGTAATGGACTTGTTTCTAGGGATTAATTGTTGTCAGGAGATTTATTTAAGTTGATATCATGTTCATTGGCTTAAACAACTGATTGAGTTTGTAAAGAAAAAGTGCTACTGACCAATGTTAGTCTGGGGTTCTGATGGCTAGCAAGCTTTAATTCCAGCTTCCTCACATCTGCTTTATGCTAGTGTCACTACTGAGGTCAATGGATTAAAAAAAAAAAGTAGGAACTGTGAACTCTACAGGCTTTTGTCTCAATGGATTGCTTGTCACAGGTGTATGAGGCTGTATTAATTCTTTAGTCATGTTTATGGCATTTACTGAATTTTTTGGGGATAGTACTGGATATACTTCAAACAGGAATTAAAACTATGTGTTTTCATTGTCCGAAAAGGAAGACTCCATTCCTTTCTCTGTTGTTTTTTGTAAAGAAGTGTTAGACAAAGAAAATAACAACTGTGCTGGATACGTCTAACTCTGCTCCCATTTGAGTCAATAGTAAATCTGTTACTGAATTTAATGAGGGTCACTGGGGACAAAACAATGCCTGAAAAATTAATTATTTTAGGCAATTTAATAAGAAAATGTAATAACATGTAGAAACAAAGCAATTATTTTGGCGGCCACAAATGGAAGTTACTGCTTATACATGCAGGTTTTAGAATGGGTTTATCCCACTTAAACCATGTAAAATTAGGTATCTAATCAAGGGTAGTCATTTGGACATTCCTTCTGATGCCATAAAGAAGGTGAACATCCTGAGTAGGTCTAGGCTAATTCCCTTCTCTTCACCTCAAGAAAATTCCCTTGCAGAAGTGCTGACACTCTTTTGTTGAGCTGTAATCCTAATTTGTAACTATGAAGAATTTATTTATAGTCAATGTGGTCATGATGTTACAGAGACCTGCAAGAATATTTGGAGTGGGACCAATGTTTGTAGCCAATTTTAGTACTGCAGATTGGGGGATAATATCTTACAAATAGTATTAACTGCAATTTTTTTCTTTTGTAAATCTGTTAAATTCTGTACAAATAAATATTTCCATTGTTTAATAATCAGTCTAGACAAAAAATAATCAAGGTGTCTGAGAGAGTAACAAAATGAGCAGCAGCTGATGATGTTTGTCCTGGTACTGTCCAGTGATGGTATAGATTAGTGTGATGAGCACAGTAAATTATGCTGAAAGTAAAAAAAGGTGATAATTTTATGCAAGTGTTAGGGATAAACACTTTTATATATATGTGGTTGACTGTAGTAGATTACAGTAAGAACAGTAATTTGTGTGATACATTAAGCCAGGCACTGTTGCAAAGCAGAAGTAGGAAAGCATGATTCACTTTTTCTGGCAAGTGAAGTCAATTGGCTATGAATGCCCTAAATGTTGAAGATGCAATCTGTCTAGTAGCCTATAATTGTTAGATGAAAATGACATCACACAACTTTGAAAATATAATGATTATGTACAGTCACACTCAGGAGGAAGTGATTGACAGTGATTGTTATACTAACTATACTAGATGGGAAACTACAGTGGTTAATATTTAAGCTCATACAGCAAGCTTAGCCATCCTTCCTGATGCTACTTATATCTGTACGTATTTAAAAGCCCTTCTTTCTTTACTGCCATTTATTACAGGACTCTGTAAACATGAAGAAAGACTAGTAAGGAAAATCCACTGTGTTGTATTTAATAATGTCCTTATTTCTTCAACAGTTTTGTATGATTTTTTTTTTTTATTCCTTTATATTTACAAGGTTGTGCGATAAATGGGAGTGAGGAAATAAATAAGGACATTATAAAAAAACTACACGAAAATTTTTGTTCTTTAGTCTTTCTTTTTCTCCATATTTAAAAGATCCTGTGATTAAACTCTGTTCAGGGAAACAATACAACATTATGGACGCAGAATATGAGTCATGCTGTCAACTTGTATCAATCCATATCCATCCATCTATCATTCATACTCATATGTGATTTGTATAACTGGGAACTGCAGTGGTAGTTGATTATAAACAGAAGGAAAACCAGTCCCTTTTGTTTGTAAGGGGTACAGCATTCAAGAGCAATAAAATGGCATGTTCAGCCTTTTCTGGAAACAGGAGGAATGTCTGATTCACTGTAATTTTTTGCACAACTATTTGGATTTACACGGTTACTCCAGTTAGCATTGTCAGTATGTGGTGTGTGATTTTTCTGGTGTAAAATTTGGTCTTTGTTATGATTTTTCATCGCAATGGAGAGCTTTCTTTTTTCTTCCCGGTGGCTGTTTTGAGGCTTTGTCATTCTCTGCAGCATTCTACAATGTTCACATTTATTTTCTTCTGCATCCCTCTTCTACCTTCCCCATGTTCTTCATTTTACTCTCTTGTTTGACAGTTACTTTAATTTCTATTCTTTGACTCACATGTAGACAGACTTTTTTTTTTAATTATTCAAATAGCTTAGACAGATAGTAGGAAAAGTAGGATTTTCTTCTTTCTTGCTGTTAAATACTACTAAGGTCTTTCACAGCATTGCGGCTGTCTCTTGTTTCCCTAGCAGATCCTTTTTTTGGCTCCATTACACAGGAATTCTTTTAATGATCATAAGTGCCCCTGTGTTGATGTCTTACTGGTTTCCAATAAATATTAATTCAAAATTATTTAAATTCTCTGAATAGTAACTTAACATGTGACACTGATTTCATTTGGAAAGTCAGTGTTAATATAAGTTCTATTAAACCAGTACTACTGGTTACTTTCAAGTAACACTTTAATCACCTCTGACTTTGAGTAAGTCTCTCATGTCCTGCTTCTTTGAACTATTTGTAGAGTGCCTCATCAATATACTGTTTGAATGCCACAATGTATTTGGATTGCAGATATTCCTGGAATTCAGTTCCAGATGTTCCTTTTCCATCCTTCTTATGAAACATTGATGTTCTCCAATTGCCACTGTGGCCACAGCATGGATATTGGCACCGTGCTTTCTTAGACATAGTGTCTGACAGAAGGTAGTAGGGAGTTTTCAAAGATGTTTAATTCTAAAGTTTGCTTTCTGTGCT
Organism: Sagittarius serpentarius; assembly: GCA_034782735.1. Taxonomy (NCBI): domain Eukaryota; kingdom Metazoa; phylum Chordata; class Aves; order Accipitriformes; family Sagittariidae; genus Sagittarius; species Sagittarius serpentarius. Next base: position 26,994,678 of record JAVKLA010000090.1, on the reverse strand, counting down.
GGCTCAGCTTAAGCAGAATCTTCAGAAAATGCAGTTTTAGTAAACTGAAACTAGTCACTGGATTGCATAAAAAGTCAAAATAGATGCTGAAAACTTGTTTCATTTTTATATTGTTGAAATATCTGAATATTTTTTCCATTTTGACCTCTTTTGCTTAGGTTTTTATTCTAAAGTATTTGTTACTAATATACTACTAATTTCACCTTGTACATGTTTGATATCACAGTTACATATGAAGGTCAGTAGTTTTACAGTGTTATTGAGGTACAATGCCCCAGCATTAGATAAAACTAATTTATATTAAAATGTGTATTTTAAAAACTTTAATTCCAATTCTAATTAAAAGCAAAATGAAATGAAAGCATGTCAGTATTTCCTGGAAAATGTAAATGTTTGATTACAAGCTTTATTATTGAATGTTACGGTATAAGGCCAGGGCTGTATTTCTGACTTACACATTTATTCTGCTAGATTGACATTGTGCCTGGTTTTAGGGAGCTTGTGACTGAGGTTTTCAAATGGGGTGATATAATATTAGAAAGATGACCTGTATTTAAGAGGATAAAGCAGCATGTTGACTGCATCCCCTGTCTTCACTATTTTCATAGGCAATTGCTGCTGCTTAGAACTTCAGAGAAATGTAACAATGTGTTAATGCATGGGTTGCTGCGAAGTCTTGGGCAAACTTGAAATGTTTGTGTTTGGTTTTCCTTTAATTTTGCATATATGCCTTATTTGGTAAAGTATGCATTTTAGTCAAGATGTCTTGTAATTGGAGAAACAGTCACCATAAATGCTATTTCCAGAATTAGTCTTACATTTAAAAATACCTTGGGGGAAACAAAGAGCATCATCATCATATTTTCAACTGATGCCTACTGCAGTTCAGTTAAGTTTATTTTTTATCAAGCAGATAAAGATTGATTTTTGCCATCACAGGCATAGATTACTGCATATTCAAAAGAAGTCTTGTGTAGTGAGATTCTTCCAGTTTATCTTTTCAACTTATTTTTAGCATTTGATTTTAAAATAGCAGGAGAAATGTGCCATCTCTTTCTGACTCCTAGTCAAATCCTGGTCTGACTGAAGACAATGAACTGAGCTGCTGTATTCTGCCCATAGTTTGGGCAGAATTTCATTCTCCTTTTTTAGCAACTGTGTCAATCTATAGTGGATCAAGACACAGTGTTTATCCCGTCTATGTATAAGCTAACTGAATTCTCCAAATAAGCTCAATAGAGCTGTTATTAATCATCAAATATGAAGAATTAAGGCAATGAGGTGTAGGGGACACAAAAATATCAGATCTTTGAGCTTGTTTAGGTGCCTGGTGATGTAAAAAAGTGTCAAAATGGGCTTTTCAAAAACATCTTTAAATCAAGGGATTTATATGCATGTGTAAATCCTTTCTTCACCTTTAGATATGTAAGTACCTTTGAAAATACAGCTTCAAGACCATTAACAAGTCAGAAGTAAAGAAGTGGACAGACATAAAAATACCAAATGACTCTCAAGTGAGGCAGTGATTAATTTAAACATATCAGTGTTCCACTCTTATACCTGTGCCTTAAATATTTGGTTGAATTTTTTTGTCCAAAAATCTGCTCTGGTGCTTCGTTATTTGCTATTCAGTGTTCATTGTTTGTTATTCTCTTGTTTAAACCATTTTAGTCATCCAATCAGAGCACTAGAAACATTGTTATATAATTAAGTTGGCCAGACACTTCAGAATCATAGAATGGTTTGGGTTGGAAGGGACCTTAAAGATCATCTAGTTTCAACCCCCATGCCATGGGCAGGGACACCTTCCACTAGATGAGGCTGCTCAAAGCTGCATCCAACCTGGCCTTGAACGCTTCCAGGGATGAGGCATCCACAACCTCTCTGGGCAACCTGTTCCAGTGTCTCAGCACCCCCAAAGTAAAGAATTTTTTTCCTAATATCTAATCTAAATCTACCCTCTTTCAGTTTAAAACCATTGCCCCTCTTCCTGTCACTACATTCCCTGTTAAAGGGTCCCTCCCCATCTTTCCTGTAGCCCCGCTTTAAGTACTGGAAGGCCACTATAAGGTCTCCCTGGAGCCTTCTCTTCTCCAGGCTTAACAACCTCATAGAGGAGGTGCTCCAGCCCCCTGATTCATCTTTGTGGCCTGCTTGAGCAGGTCCATGACATTCTTATGTTGCGGGCCCCAGAGCTGAATGCAGTACTCCAGGTGGGGTCCCACAAGAGCAGAGTAGAGGGGCAGAATCACCTCCCTTGACCTGCTGGTCACGCTTCTTTTGATGCAACCCAGAATGCAATTGACTTTCTGGGCTGTGAGTGCACATTGCTGGCTCATATTCAGTTTTTCATCCACTAATACCCCTGAGTCCTTCTCTGCAGGGCTGCTCTCAATCCATTCATCACCCAGCTTTTATTTGTGCTTGAGATTGCCCTGACCCATGTGCAGACCTTGCACTCGGCCTTGCTGAACTTCATGAGATTTGCATGGGCCCACCTCCCAAGCCTGTTAAGGCTCCTCTGGATGGCATTCCTTCCTTCCAGCATGTCTATCGCATCACACAGCTCAGGGTTGTCGGCAAACTTGCTGAGGGTGCACTCAATCCCTCTGTCCACATTGCCGACAAAGATGTTAAACAGCGCCAGTCCCAATACCGACCCCTGAGGAACACCACTCATCACTGGTCTCCACTCAGATATTGAGCCGTTGACTGCAACCTTTTGAGTGTGACCACCCAGCCAATTCCTCATCCACCGAGTGGTCTGTCTGTCAAATCCTCGTCTCTCCAATTTAGAGATGAGGATGTCATGCAGGACAGTGTCAAATGCTTTGCACAAGTCCGGGTAGATGGTATCAGTTGCTCTTCCCTTATCCACAGATGCTGTAACCCCATCCTAGAAGGCCGCCAAATTTGTCAGGCATGATTTGCCCTTAGTGAAGCTATGTTGGCTGTCACCAACCACCTCCTTATTTCCCATGTGCCCTAGCATAGTTTCCAGGAGGATCCATTCCATGATCTTGCTGGGCATATGAGTAAGGCTGACGGGCCTGTAGTTACCTGGGTGTTCCTTTTTTCCCTTTTTAAAAAAGGGGGTTATGTTTCCCCTTTTCCAGTCAGTGGGAACTTCACTGGACTGCCACAGCTTCTCAAATATGATGGATGGTGGCTTAGTCACTTCACCCACCAGTTCCCCCAGGACCTGCGGATGCATCTCATCAGGTCCCATGGACTTGTGCACTTTCAGGTTCCTTAGATGGTCTTGAACCTGATCTTCTCCTACAGTGGGCAGTTCTTCATTCTCCCAGTCCCTGCCTAAGGGACCATGCTACTAATTAGTATGGTACTGAGGGCAAGATTTTACGAGCATCCCAAGGACTGAAATTTGTTGACATAAAATATTCAGCAAATACTTGCAAGTAGTGACTGTTTGAATAAAATTATGGTCAATTCCTGGAGAATTTGTGATGAGAGGGGTCTAAATTCACAAATATAGGATTCACAATGAATAATTCAGTTGAAGCAGAAGTAATATTTGAAAGTTCTCTCTGCTTCATTTCATATTTCACAAATTTCACATTGATTTGCCAAGAGTTAATCTCTTTCAATTAGTTTTCTAGAAATCTGAGAACTTACCAATTACACAAACTTAAAAGAAAAAGTTCCTTTACATGGCGTCTGTTTTTCTTTGAAATTGGTTCTGTGTTTTCATAAGTATGAAAACATGGTTTAATTGGTCCTAATGAGGTGAAAAATGCTATTTACACGTCTGCTGAATGAATCTCTGAATACATTAATTAGTAAATTCTAGATATTCTGGAGCCTAAGTGTCTTGTTAAGCTTAGTTTGGTGCCTTTTTATGTTTTCTGTTTTGTTGAATAGAAACACTTTATCTCAGTTTTTTTGCAGGAACAGGAGGTTACACTTAGGTTGATGGTAAAATTATATCTTTTTTTTTTGGTGGTCATGAATTATTTGACAACAACTAGAGAGACTGGTGTATTATGATGAATACAATGTATTTTGTGTATTTGTCCTCTTTTCAGCTTACAAATTACGCATGAACAGGTTAGTTTATTTGTGTTTTTAATTATTTTCAAAATAGTCTTGATCTGAAGAGAAATGAGGATTCAGTGTACTCAGACTTCCTAATAATACATTTGATACCAGTAACAATTATGGAATGGGGGTTTGCTTCATAAAAGCACAATTCTGGTACAAATTATTTAATGGCACTTTCAAAAACATGTTGCATTAGTTTATTTATAATTCATTGTCAATGTTGCTCCTGCCCCTTTTCCAGTTTACTCACAGAAAATGATCACAGAAAGTACTTGGACATAGTTGGTGAGAATTCCAGGCTGTGCGTGAAGTTGTTTGATGTAAACTTCAGGTTAGCTTTTGACTAGCTTTAGATAAAAAGATAGGAGTTTGTTTTAAGTATGACACTGGTTTATCAGCAGAAAAAGTTGAACTGCTTTCTGTAAGACATATTAAATAAGATTGGTAATGAAAAAATTGAGAAAATAATGAGATTATTGTATCATGAAGCGTATAAGCCAGAGGCAGCTTTTAAAAAAATTTTGCCGTAATTAGTTTAACCGTAAATGTCATAAAGTCTTGTCGTCTATGTGCTGTATGAAAGACTATATGAATGAAATTGTAGAGATAGTGGTTTAGCAACTAACTATTAACCACAGCTTCTTCTGTGTAATACCAGATTTTAATTAGTATGAATTATGCAACTACTTCCCCAAACTGTCAGAATTATATTATTTCTTTGGCTTCTTTTCTATAAACACAAAATTGCTTAAGTTATTCTCTCCAAACTGACAACTGCAGTGTTGGCAAAATAGGCATGCTGCTCAGAGGTATCTTATGTTTCTCTAGCATTTGTCAGACAAGTAGGACTGCATCTTCATGTAAAAAACAAAGTGCTGGTAAGGTCATTAGTTCTGAAGATACAACAAGAGTAATAACAAGGAATACTGTAATTATGTATTAGAAGAAAGCAGAATGGACTAGCATTTGTTAGTTCAGCAAAGATGTGAGACTTGCTTCCTGGGAGCTTTTCCAAGCTTGGAAATAGCATTTTTTGCTGCTTTTTCCCTCCCTGTAATTTTTAGCTGAATTTTTTGGAGATTTTGGAACAGGAGAACACAGGTTGATGGGGAGATGGAACAGCTGAGGAAACACTCATTTAAGGAACACCCAAATTTTCATAGAAGTAACTTTAGCCTAATGCATTGCAGTGTATCATTAGGTCTATTTGTCTTGTATAACCATGCAAAAATAGGAAACTGAACAGAAATTGAGTGGCCTTAAATTCGAGGACTAAAGGATAGACTCCAACTAGAGCTGTTCCTTATTCTGTAATTTGTCCAGTAATGATGAGTCACTCAGATAAATGAATACAAAGCATATTGTTATACAGGGGTAAGAAACAATTATTTTCTTCAGAACATTTGTCCTGTAGTAATTTCTACAGCCTCCTCTGTATGCTTTTAAGGTCTTTGTACCTCTAGTTCTGTTTTTTTCTAATTGCATATCAAGAAAATTTGTCATTTTGGCCAAAGTTCTAAAATAATGTCTTGTAGAACCAATTTCAGTTGAACTCACTGAATGTTAAAAATCTACTGAGCCATCCATGAGAGGAGTTCAAGTTGTTTTGCAAGACAGAGTCTGATTTGAAAGCCAGTGATGGCATCAGGAAGCTTTCTATTTGCTGCAGCAGGTTTTGGATTAAGCATTTTGTATGCAGACATTTTAATGAAGAAATATGTTTTTTTCTGTCCCTTTTACATACCAGTGGGTAGTGGATAATTGAGCTGCGCAACATATTAAATTCATCGCTATTTCTATTTGGGTAAATTACTTGTTATTTATTAGTAAAATTTTAGTCAAACTTAAGAATTCCCAAGAGATAATTCAGAAGACGGTATCAAAGCGATACATGCTTGCTAACACAAATTTTAATTTCTCCAGATACATAATATCTAATCATTAAACAATTTCTATTTTATGAAGCTTTGCTTTTGGAGAAGATAGGGACTAGTGGATATACCAGAATGGTTTCTGAACATTGAAGTAAAAAACTGTGAAGTCTGTACTGCCTGAGGGTTTGGAAAAAACCAGACAGGGAGTGATACTTTGGACTATGTTTTCAGCATCCTCAGATAAGGTGAGGTAAATTCCTTGATCCTCAAGGAGATAATTACTAATTCTCTATAATCCCCCAAAGGAAGTCTTCTTATTATAATGCTAGATCATATACCAGTTTATCCCTTATCTAATATGACTGGCTAATTATTAAAATACTCCATTTTTCTCCAGCTGTTGTCTTCCTGGGTAAACAAGTTGCTAAGTTCAATTGGCTTCCATTTACACTTCATTGCTTCTTGACAGCAAACACTGTAAAAATGAGCTGCCTCAGGGTGTTTATAATCTTCAAGGAAAGAAGAAACAAATGTATGCATAATTACTCAATTTTTAAATATTGGTTTCCACAAACCATAGCACTTAGTTTTGAGTGCAAAACTGTTTTTTCAGTAAGCTAATACTAAGGTTACAATATTACCCTTTTTGCAGGCAGGAAGGCAGAAAGAGTCCTTCATCAGTGTTTCAAATCAGTTCCTGTTACAGTGCAAATTGTGTTCTGAGAAGTGCAAGGTAATTAAAAGGTCAAAACAAGGGCAAGAAGTACATGGTTTTACTTGCACGCAGTATGTCATTTAGAAATGGCTCAAACCAAGTTAAACAGTGAACAAACTCCTGAAACGTACTAATCAAGTATTTGGTGTCTTTCCTTCATATTAGGGGGCACACGTCCATCAGCACATCTGTACCAATACCCTTCTTGTAGGGATTTATATTCTGGGCATTCTCAGTCACATTTCTGCTACAAAGTACTGATCTGTTACAAGCTGTTCAGCTCATTTTCTTTCCAAGTCAGGTCGGGGGTAGATAATTACTAAGTAATGGGTGTCAAGGAATCAAATTCTTTAAGAAGGTTCTAGAATCTCATGCAAGAAATAACTACAGGCTAATAGTTTATTGGAGCAGTTGTTTTACCTGCCAAAGGAATTTTTTAAAGGTTCCTTAAAAAAAAGCGGGGGGGGAGAGAAGCCTGAATAAGCTTAACTGTTGAATTATTGCATATTATTTTGCTCCGTACTCCATTTCCCTTTCATGTCACTTTTCATGTGAAAAAAGATTTTGTGAAGTAGCAAGAAGTAACTTAAGAAAACCATGATGCTGTAATTCCACTTTTTCTGTATGTGCAGGCAGCATGAAAATGAGTGGCAATAAGAGAAGCAATTAATATCCAGGGCGCATAATATTTTGTGCCTTGTGAAATCTGCTGGAGTAAAAAGGGGTCTCCATGTGAATTTTATGACTGTATAGTGCCTGTAGGATTGAGGGGAGGACGGCAACAGGTCATCCTCCAGTTTGGACATACAAGCTCTATCCTGCAGAAAGATCAAGGTTGTGAAGATGTTCTGGTTATTATATTCTTCTGTGTTTGGCAGCACAAAAATTTTGATGAAATAGAAAATTTTCTTGTTTCAAGAAAATATTTTCAGTGGTAAGAATACCTTATAAATAATCAGCTTGTTTAGTGAATGTTCTTAATTAAATACTAATCAAAAACTCCAGATAAGTGCATTAATTCACTTTTTAAAAATAATGTAGATAAAAGAAAATTCTTTTGCAAAGCTATCTTTCCTATTAATAATTTGAAGTTATGATCAAAAGTATATGAGATCTTACTCTCATATAATGAAATGCCAAAATTAGTACACCCAGAGCTAATGACAAAGCAAATGGCAATTTCCAGAAGCATAATACAATGTTCAATCATACTGGCACTTGTTAGAAATCCATACCTGTGTTCTCTTTACTTTTTCCCTGTCTGTATAATGCCTTCATGCTTGGTCTCTTGACCTCCCTTCTGGTCATAAGCCAAGACTTCCCCCTTATTGACTACTGCATATGTATATACACGACTTCGTATGCACATAACAAAAAAAATATGTAAATACATGTGCATGTATGGTTCTTCATCCACATATGGGGAATACTTTTGCTGTTGATGAAGTCTGGAGCCAATGGTGATGAATTTAATTTCTGGTGGTAGGTGTTAGCATCTGGTTTATGACAAGGAAGGCACAGATGTGGCTCTGGATGAATCATTTAATTGCTTCACTGGGTTTTCTGTGCAATCATATCACTTTTTTTTGAATGCAAGAAGTTAGTGTTTCATGAAGATGTGCAAGCATAAATTAAAATGGTCTATTAGTAAGAATTGATTAATACCATAAAAACACAGCACAAATAATTCAGCATCTTCAATACTGGAGTAACATGGAAGCAGAGAGTAGGAAAATGTCCTCAAATTGAACTTCTCAAAGCGGAAGATCATTTGAAAAAAAAAACCCCAACAACTGAAGAAGTTGGTAACACGCTACAAGAACAACCCATGCCATTCAAGAAGAAAAAGTATCCTTTATTGAGGAGCCAAATTGGCTGAAGTAGTATGTGAACATCTGTAGGGATTTGGCTTGGTCTGTTCTTGTGGTTCCTTCATCACACCAAGACCTCTTCCCAGGTTCTTGGTTTCTTTGGCTTTTTTTTTTTTTTTTTTGTAGAACTTATGAATATTATAGTCTATTGGCAAACTATAAGACAAAAAAACAAGGGAAAAAAGAAGAAAGCACATAATATTACCAGTCTGATGAGTTCTTTTTGCAGAGATCCCTTTTGGCTTCTGGCTGTACTTGCTGTCTTTATATTACTACTAGATTAACAAACAGAAACAAAAAGCCAGTGATGTAGTATAATGTTTTAAACTCAAACTTTTTGCAATGTCTGAAATATCTTTTTTGGAACTGGTTTGATTTATGTGTGAGCTAACTGGAAGACTCTCATTGAGTAAAATATATTTAGATCTAGCTATTGTCCTTGATTTTCTTTCTGAACAAACCAGAAACATTTGTGCCAAGGACACAAAAGACAGAAAGGTAGTGATCACAAAATAAATGCTAGCATGAGCGGTAGGGACCTGCAAAGGGACAGCCATCTCTGTGACCTGCCTGGATACCTGTGGGGAAAGGACCTGGCCTTCTCTCACACCTAAGCCAGGTGTCCTAATGAGAGCACAAGGGGCTTTCTGGCTGTCCTATCTTTAAGACTAGCTCTGCCTTTCTGACTGGGCACTCTATCCCAAACCAGAGAAAGCCTTGCATTGAAGTTATTTATAAAAGGTACAAACAAATGTTGATTTTTGGCAAATTGGCAAATGGTAGGGAAATGGCAGATTGACCCAACCAGGTCAAATATATGTATCAACCCAGTTTTAAAAACACTATCAATACCAAAAGGTAGAAGATAAATGTCAGTATTGATAGGAGAGAAACGCTGTGCTTTTACCATTCTTGGTTTCACTGAATCACAGAATTGAAGATGTGGGTTCTCCAGTTTAATTATGCAAGAGGTAGAAAAGAAATTAAAAATGAACATCTCTTTGGGGCCTATTAAAGAAAGAGGGCAAGGAATACCAGAGACTGATGAGATTGCTGTAGCGTTGAGAAAGGAGCAGAGAATACTGTGATAGGAACTGGAAACGTGAGAGTGGAAAGAGTTCTTGAGTATTTCAAAGCTGCAGGGGGCACTCTGGGGAAAATACTCAGGTAGCTAATGGAATCAATAATTCATTAATATTTTATTTAAAATATTTATGAAAGTCATGTGTTTTCAAATATTTCCAGGCTAATTCTATGAGGTGGGAATATAATGAAGCAGAAGAATTAAGGAGAAATAACATAACTAAATGACATGGCAAAGTTTGCTAATTGTCTTTGATCCAGATTGGCCACTTAAAGCAACCTAAAGTGAATGGATTCTTGCTGTAGCTTGCTGTTTCTTGCAATACAGAAAATCTCTGCAAGTCGTATCCAAATGATCCCAGAGTTCAGAGGAGGGGAAGAGCTGAGACATTCTTGTGTCACGCAGGACGTTTCTGTGACGTGTATTTTGATGGAAGTTATTCATTCAGAAGCCTGTGCAGAAGATTGTTGCTAATTGTCAGTGATGAAAATGGGCAAAACCAGCTACAGCAAAGTAATTGCTGAAGCGCTCTATGATGCTTTGTCAGTTGTCTGCATTCTAGATCACAGTAAGCGTAATATTTAGGAATGAACAGTAGACATATGTGTTAGAGAGCTGTGTACTTTCCCCTACTTCTGCTTGTCTCTTCTGTTTTAGAGCAAGCTGTCATAATAATGGCATGGTACATGCTCAGCCTTATGTTAACAACTTTCTGGACATGATATGCTATTCCCTTTGGGCAGCCTGTGTGCCAACATTTGGCATATGCACAAAGAGAGGAACTGAGAAAGGAAGAGTGAATATTTCTGTGATCAGCAAATATCTGGGAAAGTACAAGACAGCAGACTATTTCATATGCCTTAGTGACAGCCTGATATTTTTTCACTCTTTTCCTTAAGAAGATAGAGAACCAATTAGACCTCAAATACATTTTTCATACTATTTAAAAAAAACCCCACAAACCACCACAAACCCCACCTGAAACTGTATCCTACCTGCTTTGTTTTGGGAGTATTTTGGCACAATGGAGGTCTGCCAAGGTTTGGAAAAGACCTCTGCAGAGTAAAGACTGATACCCTGAGGATGGTAGCTGAGTGTCTAATAGAGAAAGGCAAGGCTGTCTGAACTGCACTGCAGTACACGTGAGAGTAGCGCTGGTCCACAGAGCAGTCTGCAGAATGTGAATGGCTCAGTGCTCTGAGCCAGCCTCCCTGAAAGCTGTAAACACGGGTGAGCTCATGTACACAGTACCATAGTAAGATAATTAAGTATAATTTTTTTTTTTATTTACAGGTATGGGATCTGAAGTATGTAGGTCAGCTCAAATTTAATTCTGATTTTTAGCTTTCGGGTGAAGAACAATGGTCATCCAATAATCTGCTTTCTATACCATAGTCATCATCATGCCTCTGTTTAGAGTTTGTTTTATTTTAAGGTGGATCATTGAAGACATGGTTCCTAGCATAGCTTTGCATTGTAAATATCTTCTGTGGATTTGGAGATGGACAGTCTCTGCCTCTCTGACAAGAAAGTAGAGATGATTTGTTCCACAGGCTCTAGGAATGGTCAACCCTTCAATTCCTCTTAGCCAAAATTTTCAATTTCTAGATTTAATAGTCAAAGTTCTACTAGCTTGCTATTGTCCAAAATACTTGGTCTTTTTCCACATAAATATCTGAATAATAAGAAAAAAAGTTCAGTTTTGTTGTACCAAGCATCTCTCTGATATGGTCTTTTGACAGTGTATCAGCACCACTGACCACGCTCACAGTCAATAACCCAGTTTATCAAAGACATTCAGATTTCTGATGTGTCCTTGTTTTGTGCGAGCTATATACCTTTACATATCTCTAAAGCTGTGACCCCCAGTATAATTCAGTGTGCTAAAGTACTGTTTTTTAACTCAGTAATGCAGAATATAAACTCTAGCATAACAGCTATGCTTAAATTCCTTAAATACTATTTATTGGGATTTTAGGTGGATCTTAATATCTCTTTGTAATCTCTCTGTTTGTTTTTGTTGAACAAGATTTCAGCGTTGCAACTGTTCTTTGTCCTGAGCCAAACTATTAGCTCAAGGTTACATTGTCTAACCAAATTTAAAGGAGAGATGGTGGAATTGTGTGAGGATTTATTCCACTCATTCTTAAATTCAGAAGAAAGTATATTCTTTCAGAGTAAATTTAAAAAAAATGAGCAATCCCGGTGTATTTAGTTAAGGTTTCTATGGTAATCTGTAATATGCAGAGTACAGTTTTTTGGAGGGCTTAAAGTGAAATATTTTCTTTCCTCTAGTGTTTGGCTCACACTATTACTAAGAATTTTTTTTACCAACAGACATCTAGAAACAGAAATATACTTTTTTCCTTGTCTTTGATTCTGAGGAATTTAACATTTCCAGAATAGCAACTCTTGAAATAATAGGTATTTTTTAAAAAAAGAAAAAAAGTTGGGGGGGTTGTCCATCACTAGGTAGCAATATCTTGTTCTCACAAAACCTGTATGTAACAAGCTTTATGCATTACACTGTTATGTGTTTCAGTGAGATTTGAACTGCCGTGGATTTACTGTTTCAGTCTTGATTTCTACTGGTATTAGTGAGGTCAGAATCAGGCTTACTGACTTACAAGATAAAACATAACTCAGAGTACAAAAATAACTTTAAAAGTTCACAGTATAGTAGCACACAGTAGATCAGAGTTACAAATGTAGTAAAAGCAATGTCCCAGTAGAGTAGACTGCCAAACTATCTGTTCTGTTATCTTGTAGGAAAAGGCAATAATGCATATGTGAAAGTAGTGTAATTGCAGTTGCTATAGGAACCTGCCCTGGGTTAGAAAGTCCTGAGTTGTGTGGATCAAAATTTCTGTCTCAGCAATGCATCGATATAATATTTTGAATAATATCTCTTTAAATTATCTCTCTGAAGACATTGTTAAGACTGCCATAGATGGTATTCAACATAAAATAATCTCCTTGATATAATTCTTATTAGCATACAGTTGTATGCATTTTCAGTTGATCTACCTAAAAGCAAAAAATTCCACTGAGCCTTTAACATGATTTTTTTTTTTTTTTAATAAATTTATTTTTATAATGAGTATTAAATTCTAAGGAAGTCCAGGATACAAGTCAGCTTCCTGACTTGGTGCTTTTTGGAGAGCAGCTTAAGCTGTTGTTATTTTTGAAGACTTCAGACAAAATGAACTATTTTCCCCAAATAAATCAAATCAACTAAGAAATATGTTTTAAAAACAATTCTGAGGAAATTTTTCAGAGTGCTGGTTCCTGAAAGTAATGACATCTTTTTAAAAGCTTTTGGTTTCTGAGATTTTCATTAACATTTGAAGTTCAGATTCTTAAAGTAGCTCCCTTTTTTTAGCTTCTGCTTACCCACAACTTGGGCCAGATTTTCCAAACTAAATCTGTGTTTTCATGGATACTTCTCAGTGGTTATCGTATGAAAAATAAAATGCCAGCACACAGTAATTCCCATCACAATTCTTAAAGACAGTTTTTTAAAACAAGCGCTTTTGAAGAATCACTTGTGATTTCTGTTCTTTTCCCCAAACCTAGTCCTTAGAGGCTTGTGTTGATATGTGGTGAGGTGTGAGTCTGTGCTATTTGCAGAAACGTGCTGTGCATAGAAATATGACTGTTTGCTGGGCGAGATCTCCATCCAAGAACGGTGAATTTCGTTAGCTGTGGTTCCACTGTGTATTAATAAGGGGTGGCAGCTGGTCCTGTCATATTCTCTGTTACTGCATTAACAAGGTGACATTCACAAAAGCTTTCCTGATATATTATTTTAGAGAGAAGTCATATAAATATAATCCATTAAAAGTAATTATGTGCGTGCTTTCTCCATTACATTGCATCATGGGAAGCTATACATAACACAAAGTAATAGAAAAATGTAGGTAAAAATGAGTAAGTTATGTAGTGGCTAAGCACCTTGCTTTGTCTGATTGCCACTCTGCATTGTCTTCCCCAAGGCTACTACATTATTTCTTCATTGTTATTGCAAAAGGAAGTTAAAAGTATCAGGAGATAATCACCAGGAGAAAAAGGTGGAGAAATGCAAGTCAAACAGCATGTAGGAGAAAATGTGATCCTGGGGAGTAGGGAAATGAGAGTGTGATGGCAACGCTATTTTCCTGACTAGCACAACACATAATATTTCACACTATGTACCAGCGGTCCACTGAGTTTAGCTCGTCCCATTGGTCTCAAGGCAAAAACAACTACTAGGCTTGCTCCTTTCCTTCCTAGTGAAAAATCTGTGGTAAAAATGGACAGTAGTCTGTATTTTGCCACTGAGTGTAGTTTGAAAAGTATCAGCAAGGGTTTTGCGACATCTAGTGCTTATAAATTCAGCAAACTGTCAAAACAATGGCAATAACTTTTGTCCTTTGACAACTTTGAAGGATTTAATTTGCCAGCAGGAAATACGTATGGACAGTCATATCCACTAGTAGCAGCTGCAACATAGCCTTTCTTCAACAGTTAGCCTTCCTTGTCAAGATATGATGTCAAAACCTAATGATATCGTAAGTTGTATTTATTTTAATGGCAAAAAAGCCTGGCCAAAAATATTTTTCATCTGTTCCTAGCAGCAATATATAACACAGATGCAGTAACAAGTACATGGGGATATATACTATGTGTTAAATAAAATACAGCAGACTTGGGTTGAACAGTACAAATACTTCAGTTTCAACACAATCATTTGAGGGATAAGATACTGCTCAATTTGAATAAATTAATCAGAATCTGGTCCAAAATGAATGTTCACAAGCCTGAAGCTTGAGTTTTCTGATTGCTTGGATAGACTAGTCTCAGGATTCAGCCTGCCACTTTGTGCTTGGAATTTTGTATTTTCATTTAGGATTATGCATCTGAGATGTGGCAAGCAGCACTTGTGCGTGTTTTACAGTATGTGCTATTTGGACATTTCAAAGACTGCATTTTGAAAGATCATTCTTCTATAGAAATAATCAAGCTTGGAATGGTTTTATGAACTCAAACTTCTTCCCCATGGGGTGTGATTAAAAATGCTACAATGCTAACTTTTCCAGTAGATGTGGTGAAGTTAGGTGAACTGTTTGTGAAAAAGGATATGTCCCACATGAATTAAGAATGAACGATCCTGAGCGATAGCTCTGATACTGCTCACAATTCATCCCTTTTGGAGGCTTACCCCTGCCAGCTTCCTTGGAGCTATATTGAGTCTTATGAGAAAACTGAGAAAGATGAAGCTCCTAGGTCCTTCTTCATAATTTTGATACCTAATTCCTGCTGTAGGAATTCAACCAGGCAGAATCCCTAAAAGCTGTACTCTTCATTGCTCTGTCACTGCTTTTGCATTTGTGGAGCTGGAATAATCTGGAAGCATAGACTACCGTCTCTACAAAAGATTATTTAATCCTCTACAAAGGATTACTAAGATAAATCTTAATTTCTGGTGTTGCTGTGAAACACTGTAGAAGTGGTCCAAACCTGTGTAACCAAATGTTTGTGGCAGTCTCTGTACAGGTGCTTTTCCACCCAGGAATGTTTCTGAAACATTTCTTCTGGCTTACTACAGTGTCTCTTCAGGAGTCTGAAATGAACTATGGGCCATTACATGTAGCCACAAATGCTAGACAGGTTTTTCATAATGAAGTTAACGCAGTTGAGACTGGGGTGAAGTGATTCCTTTTCACCGTGATCTGGCATCTTTTAAACAACCTGTGTTCTATAGATCAGTGTAAGAAAACACTCACCATATAGCCTTTTATCATGCTGTTCAAAAACAAATTTGCATGTACAGGACTACTAAATTACATATATTCAATGTATTAAAAACGAGAGTCTAGAAGTTGTTCTAATTGGGCAGCTAAGGTTGCCTACTGGTAAGATAAATCCCTATGCAGAAAAAAGGCAGCAGGTTAGCTGTCTGCTCTGTTCTTCATCCTCAGAGTATACTGTATTGCAGCAGCCTCCGGCAGGCATAATTTCCCTGGCTTTTGCAGACAAAGTGGAATTTAGAGTAGCTTTGAAGCTGCTCTAATTTACATCAGAGAATAAGTACATTCAGTGTGTCCCTGAAAGGCTTTTTGTTAGTGGGTCAAAATAATCCACTTTTTCTGACCTCTGGGCAAAACCTTTTTAAAAATATGGTAATTTGAATCCTTTGTGCTTGGTCATAATGAATCTGTCTCAGAAACTGTAAAATTCCTTATAAAAATAAAATATGAAGTCACCCCCAAACATTATTCTTTCACTTCCATTTTTCAAAACAAAATACTGCAAGGTCTCTGCGTGAATGGCATATGTTGAAGAGCTGGAAAATGGATATATTACCATGGTCATCCTTACTGTAAGATGCAGCTGGGACCAACCCAGTTTTTGGTTTTACAGTTCAGATTTTGTGTGTGTGTCTTTGTAAGCATCAGAGAGGGAACAAAACTGTGGCCTGAGTTCAGATTGTGTGCGCACTTACAAGCATGAGAGGGGATGAAACTGTCCCCTAAATTGTTTTCCTTTGCTATGCAAATGACAGTTAATTTATATTTTCTGTTTGTGTCTATATCCTCAAGCCAAGACTTCTTTGATTTTCAATATACTACGGGTTTTGGAAAGGTCTTTGAATGAACTCTGCCTATCGATATTTCTTTTAAGGTTTCCTACTTTGGGCATCCACAAGTGGAGGTGGATGAAGCCACTAATCAGTTTCTAACCTAATCATGGACTGACATGTCTTAGATATATTTTACCTGTAGTAAAGTATGACTTCAGCTGTGCCTGTGACTTCAGCAAGTGAGATTTCCAAATACACTTGAGTAAGAGAAGATTTAGTAACAGAGGAGAGCTGGCTGAGTCATGATTATAGTCCTGTTAATTTTGGATGGGCTATAGCACAGAGCACATGAATTGCTGGGTGATTCTCTGTTCCAGCAAGAGAAGGGGTGAAAGGAGAAAAGGCCAACAGACAGGATATCTGATCATATCTGCAATCCATATTTTAATGTTTTTAAAATATTGTAGCTAAAAACATATTGCAGAATTTTCATACCAAGTGGTTTCTATTTTTGCCAGCACCACACTTTCTTTAGCACATTTTAAAATTTTCTGATCTCTATATCATTCTGAAGGGTGATGAATGTCATATTAGAAACCAGTTATTTACATGTTTCTGCTGACATTGTGTGAAAGTGTTTTGTCAACTTCTTTAATTGGCTTGTAAACAAGTATTTCTATCAACATTAGGGTGCTGGTATTAATATCAAGTTGTACCTACCTTTCCATCCATTTCCATGCCTGCAATATTCATAGACAATTAGCTATCCAGCAAGCAGTTACAGTCTCAGGTGTATTCTGGGCCTCCAGTGAAAATTGGGTCACTGAATCTAATGAAGCCAATATTTCAGACTTACCTTTTAAATACTAAGGGCCAGAATGTGGTCTCTTTGCTCACTCTTGATTTGTCCCTTCCTCTACTTGTAATGCTCCAGAGAGACATATGTCGTGCAACAGTATA
The DNA here is from genome assembly GCA_034782735.1 of Sagittarius serpentarius. NCBI lineage: Eukaryota > Metazoa > Chordata > Aves > Accipitriformes > Sagittariidae > Sagittarius > Sagittarius serpentarius. The sequence goes on along the minus strand of JAVKLA010000090.1, from coordinate 26,977,550 downwards.
GTTGCTAAAAGTATGACTAGAGAAATTGTGTTTCTATTTAACTTCATTCCCTCCACTTGTGCAGGGTATCCAGAGAAAGAAAAAAGTGCAGAATCTGCAAAATATTGAGTACTGAAGAGGTGAGATATACTTTCATATTCCTTTGCCTGGAATGAGACATGGGAATGACCAAAGTTTCCAAGGAAGCATTCTGTACAAGTATAGTGGAAAGAGTGGAAACAATATTCACAGAATATTATGCCTAAGAACTGAATCCATTTTTCTTTGACATATACTATAGCAAAGCATAATGTATCATCTTTTATAATATTTTTCTACCATGTAATAAGTAGAACTCATTAGCATTATTTGATTAGCTATACAAATTGTGGTATAAAGGACCCTAAATAAAGAAATTTGGGGGCAAACTGTACAGGATTTTAAATTATATTTTAGTACCATATTACTACATTCCATTGAGAAGTATTGATAACAGTCAAATTTTGCTGAAGTTAAAGGTAGTTGCAAGCAGTCAGTATCTGGAGACATACAGAATCCGATTCTTTACACCTGCTTGTATCTCTAGCTGTTACACTGTGAGGAATCTAAAAGGCCAAAGAGGCTCTGCCAATGATTTAAAAACTATAATTTCTTTTAGCATATTTGTAGAATTTGTAGAATTAGGAGTGTCTCATCCTTCTTATTCTCGGTTTCTTCGCAGAGATCTGCCTTTGTAAAAATCGCATAGCAACCTGCTCCTTTACTTTCACCATTTGTGCAGTAAGAGTGAACTTAAATATACTGTGTAGACTGCAATGGAAGTTTTGTGTGTCCTTCATACTTTCCTTCTTTCAGCTTGAACAATGTTAAAATAGAGAGCAGGCAGACTATAGCATCGTGCCCTTGCACTAGTTATCTGCCAATTCGTACCCTGCCTGCAAGGTAATACGTAAGTAGTAGCACAGCTGACAACTCCAAGGCATCTCATCCTGGATCCAGCTTCTGCCAACTGCCTCCTGCTAGCTGGTCTGCACACAGGTCTGGTAGAGGCCTTTTGCTCTGCTGTCAGGTCACTTTATCACAAAGGACGAGCATCGTTATCTTATAAATAGACAATCTTTCTCTATTACGGAGAACTCTTGGTCCTTGGAGATAAATAAGCAGAACGTAGTGCTAGTATAATACTAACTCACAAAATATTTTCTGAAGAGAACAAATACAGCTCTAACATCCTGGAATTTATCCATGTTGCTTCTGCATTTATGAAGTTCCTACAGCAACTTTTATTCTTTAGGTTCAAAATTGTTTGGGTGTGTAATATGTCCTGAAAGGTAGTTCAGTTTATTTGCGGTATCATTTGATTTATCGTTTATCTAAGTGCTACTTTAAAGTCTCATGGTTAGGATTACAGGTTGGGGATGTCTTTTCATGGTCTGAAACAATTGCTTTGTAAACATTTCAGGATGAACAGCAAGCATATTTTCTGACCCATTTTTTGACCCTGTGCTTGTGTTATATTTAGTATTACTTTCCTCAGCTATCATATCAAATATATTTTGATTAAACACCTCTTTAGAAATAAATGAATTGTGTTCTTGGTAGTGGAACTGACTCTTATTCTTCAACTGAATTCAGACTAAAGCTGTCAGATCATGTAGAGGCATATCCAAAAGCAATGAAAACAAATCCATTAGTGTCAGGTATGTGTGTGTTGCCGTAACGTTATTGCAGCATTAATTATTTTTAACACACAGTAACAAAATGGCACTTCAGTAAGAAGATAGATAGAATGTAGACTACTGTCATGGTTTAACCTCAGCTGGCAGCTAAGCACCATGCAGCTGCTTGATCCCTCCTGGGGGG
>JAVKLA010000090.1:26960153-26972076 GCA_034782735.1 Sagittarius serpentarius | reverse complement strand
TCTCCCCCATCCCACTGGGTGGGGGGAGAGTGAGTGAGCGGCTGCGTGGTGCTGAGTTGCTGGCTGGGGTTAAACCATGACAAACTAACAGAAAAATAGATTGGGATTGAGACAGTAGTTTGAGCAGCCTATCTATTTAGTAAGAATATTTAACATAACTTAAATCTCTTTCTGCAGATTAAGCTTGTTACTTGTCCCGCCCACAATGGACATGGAGTACAGTTTACTTCTGTTTTCTTCACAGCACCTGTCACCATGTGAATTCTCAGTTTTTTTCTCACATACAGTAAAAAACCTAATTCTTTCAAGCAGAGCTCATATTTTTTAGATTTCAGATGACCTGATGATCTTCTCTGGGCTTTGTCCAGTTATTTCTCATCTTTCTTGAATGGAACGCTGTAAATCAGCTACAGCGTTATAGCCTATGTGACGAGTTTCCAGAGCTTTTCAGATTTAGTTCATGTATTTATGTCCAACACCTCTACTTGTATGTGACATGTACCAACATGTATATTAGTACAGTTGATTTTTTTTTCTTCACAGCAGGAGAGTTTTAATTTCGCTTTCAGCTGGAGGTCAAGAATAACCCCATACTCTTTTTTATGCAGAACAACTGTCATCACTATCCTGTATTTTCCTAGTAGGCTGAAAATAGCACTTTATACTCACACTTACTGCACTATATTTCAGACAATTTCTTTATTTTTTCCAAGAGTTTTCATACTATTTCATCAGAAATAATTCCATCAGAAGAGAGCCTTACACTTCCCAACAGTACATCAACCTTTTTTTGGATCTGCAGTGCTATCAACAATAGTAAAAAATTTAGCGAGTCTTTTGTTTGTGGCTCATTTTACTTTTTTTACCTCATTTTTTTTTTTACCTCATTTTACTTTAATGAGGTGCTATCAGGCTGCGTTTGGATTTGGCAATTAAGGGAGAAGCTGCTGTCCAAGTATCATTGGTACCTGCTGCACACATACCACCTGAGGCTTTATTTGTTAGGACTGGAGTCCCTTCGCAGTGGGTGAGTCCAGTGAGCCAATGGGGGCCCCTTTTGTCTCCTCACACACACACTCACCCTCGGGGGCTGCTTCTTCCATCAGGTTCAACCCTAGGTTACCTGAAGCAGACTCTCTAATCAAGGCCTTCAACATAAATAGTGTGATTTACTCTATCTATGGTGCACAAATTTACACAGCTCGAGCTGGGTGCCTCTGGAGAGGGACCTCAACCTCTAAAATCCCTGGGCAATTATACCCTTACAATCTAAATTCCCACCCCTCACACCATAGTCTTGTCCAATAGTAGTATTTGGGTCTGGGGTGGTCTTCTCTCTCATTGGGTCCTTTTGCTTGTCTCTAGGCTGGTTCTTTCTCTTTCCTGGTTTTTAGGTTAGTTGTTACTGTATCTCCTTCTCCTGGCTCAGACTGGCTCTGGGGCTTTCTGAATCTTCTTATTCCTCCAATCAGAGAAGAGGTCAATGTTAAGCAAAAGCATTTAGCAAGCTATGAGTTCTGCTTTATCATGAACCACTACTTTTAAGCAGCTGAACAAAGTCCTTAAAGCTCTCCAAAACATAATCAGCCTCTATAATTTATTTACATTCCTGTGCTATTATAGCCTCACAATCTTATCCCATTATTGCCAGGTGCTGTTTACGTCTTATTTGGGTGTGGTCCACGTGCTCATGTAGCTTAGCTTTGCCACCTTATGCAACAGCAATGTTTAGTGGTTTTACCTCTTTGAATTAATTTGTGTGTGTGGAGTCTAGGGTCAGGAATATTTTTACACTACCCATTATGCTTGACCTAAAGGCAGAAAGTCAGATATAGGTGCCTTACACATGTAGGAAGATTTTTCAGCAATAATCAAAATCAAAAGTGCTATACGAAAGTTGTTTTCAGCACAATGCATGATTTGCTAGTATTAACAGGAATGGGAAGTATGTGTCCAGTTCCCTTCAGACATTGCTAAGATGTCTTGGTAGTACAGTTTGCCAATGTTACTAGTTTTATCCATTTAAAACTTGTCTGCAAGGAAACATTAATGAAGACTGGCTTCAGTAGGTAGTTGAAAACATTAAGTTCACAAAATTTTACTTGTAAATCGTTTGCGTCGACTCTATGTCTATGGGATATCAATAGTAGGACAGATTTTAATGGAACGTCACACGTGATCACTAATAGTCTGTGTATGAACATATCAAATTTTAGAGTTTTTATTTGCTATAAAGGCATTTTTTTAAATATATATTGCTAACCCAAGAAACAGTATATGCTGCAGCATTGATTATATCTCTGTCTTTGATTTGAACCTTGGATTTACTGTTCTAATTCTTTTCTAACTCATTGTCAGCCTATGATTTTCCAGACTCAGAAATCCTGCATCCCAAGGGACCCTATGCTTTTACGCTTGTGGTCTCATCAATGGAACTGCCCTTACAAGCTCAGAATCAATTTGGCCTCTTAAAGCTCTGTGCCTGTGTGATGAACAAAGAACACGAACAATGAAATATATGATGCCTGCATATGTGGTAAATGAGCAGATTTAAGAAGCAGAGTAGTTTCACAGGCAATACACTGGAGATGAATTGTCTCTGAAATACCTTGTTAAAGATTCTACTGTACTTTGTACTTAAGGCAAGATGTTTGTCTGGAGGTTTGGAACAATTCTCGTTATGCGTGGAACTAACATTTCATTCAACTATGCAAACTGAGAGGAAATGAATAAACATTGACTAAGAATGAGATGGGTATTTTGTGTTATATCAGGCACACAGGAGACACTGTATGTTGCTGAAATAATTACTGTTGGCATCTATGCATGTTTGAGGCACAAATGGGAAAAACTGTGAAAGCCCTAACTAGAAGTTTCAGCTGTTTGCTAACAGTGTGGCTGCAGATGTCTCTCCTCTCACCCTTAAAAATGTTCTTTATATTCTTAATGCTAATGGTTTATTTTTTCCTATGGAAAAAGTAATGAACTGTTTAAATTAATGAAACCATAAGGCTGCTTTGTTTCTTCAGATAGCTAAGTTAGTCTTATGAAATACCTTAGCACTTTCCTTGGAGCCTTGTACTCACCCTGTTGAATTATTATTTGTTAGATATTCTGGAAGCTACTTGGCATGGTTAAATTGAGAGCACTGGAATCCTTGATAGTTATTCTGTACAGACTGAACTGTTGTATAGTTGATGAACCAGCTGAATACTTGAATGTGGTCTTTTCATCTACTGAGGGATGAAATTGAAAGGATTGCTATAGAAATGTGAATGTTTCTGTCTTAAGTTGAAAATATTCTAATGAAAAATGAATAGTAGGCTAATTTTGGCACTCACATGAACTTTAGAAAACTCATAGTGCATTTGGAGGGTAGTATTTTTTAATTAGAATTTGCATTTTGGAAGCAGGTATTTAGCAACTTTTTTTTTTTCCATTTGATTACATACTGTGAATTAAAGGCTCAGGAACTTGGGGAGGTAAAGTGACACTATCGTGATACTGCTCCTTTGACATCTATAGACTTGTGCTAATTCCTGTCAATTAAGCATTTGATGTAATGTGTTCCATGGAGTTCAGCCCTCATCACCAAAAACTAGATGTAACACTGGATGCAGTTTCCAGAAGTCAGATTTGAAAATTTCAACAACTGAAAGTCTTGTTTGATGTGCTATTTGGGGTTTAGTTCCTGACGAAGTGCAATTTATTCTTTCACCAGTAAGGGAGTCAGTATCTCCTAGACAAGTGTTAGGATAAATGGTAGATTCAATAATTAAGTGAAGAGTAAAATCCAAAATTTGCCACATCCCTGCTTCCACTCTTGTGTTCAGCCATGGGAGGATAGCCAGAGAATATTCAAACTAGTTTCAAAATTGTTATAATGTTGCTTCTCAGTGTCATTCAAAAGTGGGTATGTGCATATGGTGCTTTCCTCTACAAAAATTCTTACATATATTGTAAGAATATTAATGATATTGCTTTGCACGCTCTTAGATTTGAACAATTAGAAAAATAGCATGAGTATGCACAGACAATGTGCAGCAAAGGTGTTTTCCAGAGGTACCAAAGCAGTGCTTTTTATATAGCTGTTTATTATGGATGCAATTCCTTTGCAGGGTAACCATGCCAGCTTAAGGAGTTAGTTCTGTATTGTTTCTGTACGTATCTGATGATTATTTTATGCAGTCCTATATAACTGTGACTTTTTTTCTTTGTGGAAAAAAATTCCCAGTGTACAGTATTTGAGTTCCAGAAATAAGGTTTGCCAAGTGAAAAAACCGCTCTGATTCCTATGCAGACAGTGAGAGGTTTAAGAGATTTCACATGGAATACTTCTCTCCAAGCATCTCTGCTCTTCTGCGTGCTGTAGCTTTTGGCCAGTGTATCGCTTAGCCACTCTCATAATGCTTGAGTATACATCTGAACATAAAGTTCATGGTCTAATAGGAAAAATCCATGGTCTACTGCAGTTGCATAACAGAAGACATGCTTCTTTTGAAATTACGCTTTAACTAATACGCAGATATTGCAACATATATGTACAGTGCTGCCAGAGAGGAAAAAGCAGAAGTTCTCAAGGACTGTGACGCAACTATATGCAAAAGGATCTTTTATAAAATATCTGGCTTTTGAGTCTGTCAACAGACTTACAGGTATTATTCTTAATGGCTTTGAATTTTCAAAACACTTCAGATGCCTGTGAAAATAGACAGTAGATATCAGTCAAGACTATCTGTCCAAACAATATTTCAATCTCTCCCTTTTCTTCTAAATGTTAGTGGAGAGGGATCAGAATTGACACTTTTGTTAGTTTTGCATGGACTGCTTTTCTCTTATCTTTCAATCATGAATTGGATGAGTATTGAGCTTCTGTAATGCTCAATTAATAACTTTGTTTAGAAAACCTGGATATTAATTTCAATCTATACCTTAATAAGCATATGTATAAACAAAAAAAACACATTTGCAGTTTACATTTGAATGTCATCATTTAATAAGGGAATTTGAAATACAAGTCTATGAAGTGTAACAGGTAAATCGCCAGTAAGAATGAAGTCTGTTCTCCTTTCTCAATTAGGGAATCAGAACATCAGATGTTCAGTTATTTATTTTATTAGAAAACTAACAGTGGAAAGTTTTTCCCACAGTCCAGTCAGGGGAAGCATTTCCAGACTCATTATGGGATATAACTTTAATAATTCCCATGTTCTGCAAGAAAACTTCTTTAAGAGGTATATAATTACAATAAACTGTAACTATTTCCACAGGTCTGTTTCTGTAGACTAAAGATGATTTGTGTAGTAATATCCCAAAAGTTAGTAAGTGTACACATGCTGTACTGCCACAGCTATGAAGTGTAAATATAATTTCAATTCCCAGAAAACGGGTAGGCATTTTTGAAGTTTACCACATATTTATTTTTAATCCATGCTTATTCACAGAGACTTCCAGCATCTTCACACTATTTGATGAGGCATAACAAAATCTTTCATCATCTACAAAAAGTGCCTTTATCATGTAGAACCAGAGATGTGCACAGAGACTAACAGACCTACTCTAGTGACTGTAAATCAATGTTTATCTGTAGGGAAGTAGGGAACAAAGAGTCTTTTAGAGTCTTTATTGATCTACTGAAATATGTGTGAAGAGATAATGATACAAAGCAGTGTATCGTCCACGGTCTTCACAGAACAGGAGGAGCAAGAGGCAGTATCTCTGGGAGGAGGTATGCCACAGCACATGTATGTGGATGGCTATTCTTCATTAATTTATCTGATCTGTTTTGCCTTTTGTAGTCCTCAGGTTCTATGTATAAACGAGAATTAAGTGAAGGCAGCATTTATTTTCTTCTCTTTCATCATCTTACTCCTTTCTTTACAATGATATGGGAATTCTAGGTTGTAATGTTTAGGATACATATATACTACTTCTTACTGTATGTAAGGAAACCTGCCCTGGAGAGGCTAACCATGGGTTAGGGAAAAACAATAGGACTCAGAGTAGACTGCTGGAGGTCATGAAGGAAGAGAGAACAGAGGGTAACCTGCCTGATGTCTTCCGTTTGCTGTATGAGGACATGATTGCAAAGCAGTCCTTGTTCCATAGCTAAGGCAGATACTCATCGTCCTCTTTGTTATTTTGCAGAAGTGAATTTTACACTGCCTAAGTCTCTGTTGTACACTCTATATCAAAGCACAGAATTGCAGGAAAGGCACTATGCAGTTGCAAAAAACCAACAGTGCTGGCAGTCTAGAGTGCAGAAAAATCTGGTTAATTAGAAATGGATTTTGTTAGAGAAAACATTGATTGAATCTGGATTTATTCTGTTTTTTTTTGTTTGTGTGGTGGGTTGACCCTGGATGGGTGCCAGTTGCCCACCAAAGCCACTCTGTCACTCCCCCTCCTTGACTGGACAGGGGAGAGAAAATATGACAAAAGGCTCGTGGGTTGAGATAAGGACAGTTTAATAAAGCAAAAGCAACGGTTGCCCGCGACAGCAAAGAAAAAACAAAAGGTTTTTATTCTCTACTTCCCATCAGCAGGCGTTATCTGGCCACTACCTGGGAAGCAAGGCTTCAGTACTTGTAACGGTTTCTCCGGAAGACAAACATAACTGATGAATGTCCCCCGCTTCCTTCTTCCTTTACTTAGCTTTTATATCTGAGCTGACATCATATGGTATGGAATATCCCATCGGTCGGTTTGGGTCAGCTGTTCTGGCTATGTCCCTTCCCCAGATCTTGCCCAGCCCCAGCCTGTTAGTAAGGGGTGGGGGGAAATGTTGGAGAGAGCCTTGATGCTGTTCAAGCCCTGCTCAGCAGTAGCCAGAACACTGATCTGTTATCAACACTTTTCTAGCTAGCAATACTGAGCACGGCACTATGAAGGCTGCTATGGGGAGAATTAATTCCATCTCAGCCAGACCCAATACAGTTTGACACACAAACTAACTACTAGCTAGATTAAAAGAAATGAAAGCAAACACTGCTAAATATTCTTCCTTGCAATTTGATCAATACAGTAATTTTGTTGTCTATCACCAGATATTGCATAGCTAAATAACACTTATTTTTCAATCATATTCAGTATTTCATGGAGTGAAAAGTAAAGAATACAGCTTGTGTCTCTATCTACTCATATAGATATTGTAAATTTCCCTTTTGTTTTTCCATAGATGAAAAATGATTGTGAAACTTTGGCTTTTCAAAATTACTTGCATGTAATCTTCTAAAGCAAGCTAGGTATTTTAAGTGTGTACCACTACTGACTCTTCTAGTTCAAAGAAGGGAAGAAGAAAGCAGGACAGGAAAAGAATAGATAGAGTAGGTGGCAGTTTTTTCTGACTACTCTTAATACATTATTTTTTCTTCGTGCTGTGACAGTTTAAATTTATGTATAGTTGTACTGTCAATACAGTGTCTCTCCATCATAAATGCTGTATAAAGGTCAGAATGGAAAAATGTCACAGCTTTAGGAGGGGAGGATTATGAACATTTATCTGAGCCTAAGTACTGGTGAAAAAATCTAGATTTTCTGTAGTCACAGTCAAAAATACTGTCAATTACAGTTTAACTATATATTTTGATAAAGTTATTTCATTTAACCAGATACCTTGTAGAGTAAATTAGTGATATTAATGGAATGTATAAAGTAATTGTAGCTGATGACTTTAAAGTGCACTGAAGTGAATGAATGGACTTAAGTATTAGTTAACCTTCACTGGATTTCTCATTTTGTCATATAATTGACATTACAGTGCACATTTAATCTGTTTGTCTTATTTATCCCCATGATCAATGTATGGAACTTCAAGTTCTCATGTTTCTATCTATACTATGATACTTTCTGTAGCTATTGGACATACTTCTCTGCTTCTCCAGTACTTGAAAAAGGCTTGAATAAGCGCTAAGACATATTTATCCTACATATCCAACATTTATCTGATAGTTGTAAGATTCTGCATTACTTCCCGTCAGAAACTAGAATAGGTAGAAGGATGGAGACAGTTGCTTTAATTCAGAAAAAGAAGGTAGGCATTAAATGTTGGTAGTTTTTAACTCTAATACATCTCCATGGGTGTTCTATTCAGGTTGTGATTCCCCACATCATTGAATCCTGTGTTGTGTTACTCCTGGCTGTTGGGTATGGCAAGAAAATAACTTATCCATAGCCAACGTGGGGTCCCTTCAGGGCTAAATCGAAGGTGTTTGTGGTGCTATTTTGCAACAAGTATGATGCACAGTAATCGGAAGATATTAATTCCTTGCATTTTTCCTGTTGAGGGCAATGTAACTTTTTGTTTCCTTATGTACTAGGCACGGCTGTGGGGCTAGGAAGTACAACTTACGTTGGACTTGGCAAAAGCAAATTCTGTTCTTTGTTGCATCTGAGTCTTCATCAATTTACTTTGAAATAGCTTGTAAACTATACAGTTTGCTGTATCTTATCACCTAATCATCTTATCAGCTGCTGCACTTTTGTTTTTTAATAGTCTTATGAATTTGGAAATTGTTGAAGGAAATGGTCTAAAAGCAGGTCCATCTAGAACAGTGTAAGGCAAACTCAGGAACGAGAGGGCTGCTCTTGAAATTACACACACTGGCACATCTGTTTAATTTCTCATTTAGCATTTTAGAGACTAAATGTCCATTTCCTTCAGGGTTTTAGCTCCAACAGCACATATTTTTGAATTATGTTTTCTAGGCTAAACAAATAATGTAGGTTTAAACTCGGGTCTGATGCTTTTATGCTGCTTGAACAATCTAATTTATTACTGAATTCACACTATTAATCACTGTATGTGGTGTTCCTGTGTGGTATGATGTGCTCTCTTTCATTGTAATTTTCAGTCATGAGTAATCTGAATTCCATAAAAGCACAAAAATCCACCATTTCTATCTTATCAATACAGTCATAAAAACAAACTAAAAATGCCCCAAATATTAATTGAAAATACTTGTTGCTAGCAAATGTGAAGAAACTGGGAAGGTTTGTCTGAACCTAAATACAGCCATATATAAAGACAGAGCATTTGAAATTGCTATAGTATGTAGGAAAAGGCTGTTAAAATCAGCTATCAAAATGGAACTGCAAAGTACATTAAAAATATAAAATATGAAACTTTTAACTATGGGAAAGTCAACATAGAAAATGCCATAAGGAAAAAATTCCTCAGAAAGCTGAAGACTTACACTAGACTTGTTGTATGTACAACCACAGAGATATTTTAACCTGCAGTCTCTGTGACCAAGAAATGTATTTGGCTCTACGTTTGTCTTTATTCATGCAGCAAAGGTAGACTGTGCTGCCACCATCACTGCATTATTGGAAACAAAATCCTCTTTCAGTATTAGTACTGAATTGAATATTTTCTAAGGCCACTGGGGTAAGCAAACATCCTTATAGAGAAGAAAGAATAGCACCAAACCCAGTATTTTCTTTCCAGAAACCCTGAAGTCATCAGTGTGTGTAGCATGCAGTTAGCAGCACAAGTTCTGAAGCCCATAACAGACTGGAAAATGGCTAAATCAAAAAAAATTGCTCTAGGTGAGGTAAACTAACTTTCTCTGAGAGTTTTCTGTCATTCTGATGGGCAATTTCCATGAAAGTATATTAAAGATCTCAAATCTTAGTGAAACAAAAGCAGTATTTGAATATATATATAAATATAATGGCATCTGAATATTGAGTCTGCTCCCTCTGATTCTGAGAGGTGATGAGAGGTAAATCTCAATCTGTTCTCTTTCTTCTACAAGCAACAGGGAATATTTTCCTGGTTCAGGATCTATCCTGAGTGAGTACAGGTTTGGCTGGCTAAAGACAGAGAAGTATGCCAGGATTAGGCACACTCTTCCCTTTGGCCTTTGAAGGAAGCTATGGAAATAGTAATTAAGGTTGAAGTATTAAAGTAGGATGTATAGGCTCAGAGGCAGGACTTACAGGAAGATAATTTTAAGCACCCCTGTGCCTCAAAGGCACTCTCAAGGACTTACCTTTCTCTTAATGGGAGCAATCCCCAAGTTCGATTGTTGAGGAGCCAGGACAGAGGGTGAGTTAATCCATGTCTGGTCCCTGAAGTGCCATGCAAGTGACATGACTGGACTAAGACCTCCTGGAAGAAAGTGCTGACAAATACGTTGTAAGAATGGATGCCAAACAGTTTGTTGCTTGTAGTCCAGAAATGGACTCTTGTGCTTACCTTGATGGAAGAATCCCTGTGGACCCTTAAGTCAGTGACTTTTGCAGTTGGAAAAATAGCTCCCTGCTGCTTATCAACCTGTGTCTACCAGTTCCTGTGCAATTCCCAGTATGTTGGTTCCATTGCATCTAATTTCTGCTAACCAATGCAATTGTTGGATGAATGACATTCTTCATGAGGTTAAGAACTCCCTTTCATGTGTAATGGCAAAACAAATCTCTGTCCCTTACTTACCTGAAGTGAAGTATGTTAGCTTTGCACTGGTAGTTCAGAAGTATCGTATTATTCTACAAGTTAAACCATTTCTGCAAAAATTTTTGGGGTGAAAGTGTCTTTTTGTGTTTGACCTGGATTTGGTTTAAAGCTATTGAAATATTGTGTGTCTTAAATCTGCTTTTTCCTTTCAAAAAAATGTTGCAGAAGAAATCCTGTTGGATAAGTTCGTACAATCTAACAACCTCTCCCCACAAGTTCTTCTCATACATCTTTCTATATGTTTATTGACATCTCTCATTTTCCACCAATGTTCAGGGTATTTTGGGGCAAATCTGATATAATCCCTCATTTTGTATTCCTGACCATTATTCTACTAACATAGCAAGTTACGGTAAGAAAAGTGCTCATCTCCAGCAGTTTTTCTCAAGGTTTGATCTTGCTAAAGTTCTTAAAAGTACTTATGTGATTTAAAATAGTATTGTCAGTAACGTCTCGATTTAGGGAGATTAAAACTAATTTTTCAAGATTCATCATTATTTTGTTGCTAAAGAATGAGCCAAGAATGATAACTGATAGTTCTTTCTCAAACATAATACCTTATAGCATTCTTTCTATTTATGCGCAGAGCTGCTGATGACTGAATGCAAATAGGATTTAGTGGGATTTAGTAATATTCTCAGTAGAAAGGCTTAGCTTAATATGCAAGTTCTAGTGGGAATTTTATTTCCCAAAGATATTTTTATTAGCATTTATATACTTTAAAGTGTAGAAAATAGAGATCCAGCTCTCAAGCAGAGAAACCAAGTCACATCAAAGTATTATTATATTTAAATGTAGACCTTTATAGAAGCTGCATACTGAACTCATGAAGATAAAATGTGGGCTTATTTCTTTTAAGGCTTTGAAGCGTCTGTTCTCTCTCTTGTTATTGACTGCATTTAATACAGTCTTTGAATTTATGCTTGATATAGTGCTAGTAAAATAGAATGAAATTATCCACAACTGGTCAATGATAAAAAATGATGAAGTAACCATCAGCTACTGGGCACTCATCCTCATACAGTTTGAGCCTTCTCCCTATGATGTGTATTTGTTATCAGTAGTGATCCTGAGAATGTCTTCCACTTTCCGTGAGTGACAGATTTGATACAGCTGCTGTACCCTGGTGTGACAACACAGATAGAAACTTAGCTGTAAAACTGACTAGTTGTTGTAATGGGTTTATGTGGCAAGGTTTTGGTAGCGGGGGGAACCACAGGGGCGGCTTCTTTAAAAGTTGCTAGAAGCTTCCCCTGTGTTCGATACGGCCAATGCCAGCCGGCTTTAAGACGAACTCGCCACTGGCCAAGGCCGAGCCAAACAGCAACAGAGGTAGCACCTCTGTGATAACATATTTGAGAAGGAAAAAAGTGCTGGGGCGCAGAAGCCGCAGCTGGAGAGGAGTAAGAACATGTAAGAGAAACCTCTCTGCAGACCCCCAGGTCAGTGAAGAAGGAGGGGCAGGAG
>JAVKLA010000090.1:26911815-26950481 GCA_034782735.1 Sagittarius serpentarius | reverse complement strand
CTGCAGGGGGGTTGGACTTGATGACCTTTGATGGTCCCTTCCAGCCCAAGCCTTTCTATGATTCTATGATTCTATGAAGACTGTTCCCTGGCAATTCTTGAACTGGAAAAGGATACAAACTACCAGATGAATAATTTGCTGTGAATGGTTTGTTCATCTCTGGTCTAGTGTTTTCTAAGCAATTGTTTATTATGACAAGTTACCAGGTAACAGATTTATTGAGGCTGTGGTTTGAAACAAAGATCCTGTCTTCCTTTTGCTGTGGATCCAGCCTGCCGAGCTGAGTGACAGCTAGTGCCCCTGAGCTTGCTTATATCTAAGAATATTCATTTTCAGACAATCTGTGATTAAAACATTGTATCACTCTGTCTCATTCAATCATTTTCTTTTAGTTTTTCAAATTGAATACCATCTTTTGTTAGCAGTGACTACAGTGCTGAGTAGGCTTCAGAGAGTCATTCTGCCAGTGGTCTGCTTAGCACACTATGACAGATAGGCCAGGCTGAACAAGCTATGTGTGTAACAGTAGACTTGGTAGTTACTCACTGAAAAAAATTGCCAGAAGGGACTATAAAAGATTATTACTGTTCAGGAAGCTTTCTCTGGGGAGGTTTGTTCTACCTGTTTTGTCATGGGGAATGGGTAGCCCATTCCAGGGAGAAAGCTGTGGGCTTTGTGGTGCGCATTGTTCATGTTTCTTACGCTCCCTCAGGAGAGGCATGCCTGGTGGATTGGCAGACTTTTATTCCTGTGCTAGATTTGTGGTTGTGTGCATCCCTCTGCCAGCAGCACAGCTCTGTGAAATTTAAGCATTCTGTTTTGGGTGCAGGAGTCATAGAATCATAGAATGGCTTGGGCTGGAAGGGACCATCAAAGGTCATCAAGTCCAGCCCCCCTGCAGTGAGCAGGGACACCTTCAACTAGATCAGGTTGCTCAGAATGATGTGGTCCTTTTACATGTTTATCCCCTGATGCAGGAGGTCACTAAGATAATAAATAGGCTCTACAATTAATTTTCTCATGTTTAAGGAGAGGTGTTTTTTTCCCCTATAGTAACAGTACCTCCTTATAACAAACAGCCTGTGCTTCAACTATAAGAATAAAACTTTACTTACTGATATGTATGTAGGTTGCTGCTATATTATGAAGATTTTCTGCTTGTGCTGCTCAATTATGAAGGCAAAGCTTGTAACACAAATTTGCTTATATTGAGGCATGGTGTTTTCAGCCTTTTGGGAATATGACTTTGGAATTTCCAGTTTGGAAAAGACAGGTAATCAACACTGATTTGTAGAAAAATGTATGCTCCTTAGTGGGAAGCAATGCTACTTACTTGATAAAGTCTCACCAGGTTTTGTCATACTGATCCTGTGCAAGCTGTTATTTTATGCTCAAAGGTATTGGAATCCAGCCCATTGTTACTAATTTAGAAGGGCAGGATTTATCTAGGTATGACTTCTGTGCTTTAGCCCAGTAGCTTCATCAGTAAGACAAATCACCCTTCAAAGGTGCCTTTCCTACTCCTCTTATCCACCCATCTTTAGCACCCTATAGTAGTGTCTCTTTCTTTCCATCTTTAGCACCCTATAGTAGTGTCTCTTTCTTTCCTTTGACTAATAGGAGTCTGTTACTCTTTAAATGGCTAACTAAATGGCATTGAAATCAGGTGAGATTAATCTTACTGCAAGAACCTTTATCAACTTTTATTAATGTATGCATGCTAATTACACAGTATGAAATTCCGATGAAGAAATATGGTAGTAACCATTTTTTTCAGATGAAGTGATCCTCATGTCATGACTATTAGTCTAGATTCTGATGATACAGTAGAAAGTTTAATTTCTCAATCTAATGACTAATGTTTTTAAGAATGCTGTATTTGTAAAAAAGTTCTATTTTGTTGAAGTTACTCTGTGTGTGGGAAAGGTTAGGGTTTGTTTTAGGGCTTTTGATAAAAATCTGAACATACTTTGTTTTCATAAAACATTCCTATATGACATAAAATACCTTTTTTAATGAGTAGGCATATACACTTTCATAAGTCACAGAAGAGGTTTCATTGTCAATACAGGAAAGCTGGTTACAGGAGTGAAGTGGTTTAATTTGTCTGTTTAGCTGAACTTGTTGTCTCCAAATCCTGTGTAACTGATCATAAGAGATAACGGCTATCACTTTAGCTAGGCAGGAGGGGGGAAATGGAAGCAGGAAAGTAACTTTTCTTTGGTTGTGTTGTAATGTAATTTGTTGTTTTTTTTCTCCTTTATCAGTTCTTGAAACCTAGTTAGTAGTCTTCTGTTTTGCAACCAGTATGAAAATAAGGCAATTTGTTGTTCAGCTTCACACGGGCTTATATTGTAAAGCAGACTTGTAAATGTATATAGGCATATATATTTGTAATAATGAAAACATTCATCAGACTTAAGGTGGTCTCAGCTAGTATGTTGGAAGAATCAGAAAAGCAAATGTCTTCAAAATCGATCTGGCACAATGTCAGTGCCTTTAATTTTTTTTTCTTGTTCTTAAATAGGAACATTTTTTTAAACGTTCTTGCTTTTCTATGAGCCCAATTTCAAAGGGTATATAGAGGAGAATCTCAGATTTTGGGAGGAATGCAGCTTTCATACAATTTTTTAGATACCTGTCTTTTTGCATTACATGATAGCCCAGCTTAATAAAAAGTCTTATACTAGTTCTTAATGTTAGTTTCTTTCCATTTATGCCAAAACATATAAATAGCACCTCATTCCTTTTACTCAATAAAATATGCCCCTTCCAAAATTTCTAATGAGATAGTGTGGCAAGCCACATAGCTATTTGTTTCTTAAAGGCATCAGTTTTGACCATAAGTAACAATACTACTGCTAGCAAAACCCAGACCTCTTTGCAAGAGGTTGGCCTCAGTGTTGTGGCTGTTTTCTAGCAAGGGCAAGCAATACGGTGGCTACCAGGTGCCACACTGATAGTTTATGCTTTGAACCTTTTAGTTTGTATTTTCTCCCTGATTTCTGTCATCCCAGAGAAGAGCTTTGTCAACAGATAAATGTTCTTCTATTATGAGTAAGAAGACAGGGAGATTAAGGAAAGCAACTTGACTTCTAACATTGCTCCTCACTGCCCCAGAACAGCTTAAATACGGGATGCACTCACACGGGCTGGAGGAATAAGTAGCAGCCTGCTTTCAGATTCTCTCTTGTAAAGCCCAGATCAGGGAGCGCACATAAACAAGGGAAGTAAAATGGTGCAAGGAAAGAGAGTAGGAGAAAAAGAGATTGAGACAGACAGAAGCCAGCAGCATGAGATAAAAATTGGGCAGGGCAAACAATTGTAAAGCTGGGACTGGTATGAGGCTTCAGAGTTGCAGATTTGCCAGTAAGCACCAATGGTGAATAAGAAGGGGTCTACCAAGCAAAGCTGAGGATAGGGATCATGCACCTGAGAAGCTATTGGTCTTTCTCAGAAATAACGACCTTTTCTCATATTTTTACCACTTTCAATTGACACATAGCCAGGACTGCAATTAGG
Source organism: Sagittarius serpentarius (assembly GCA_034782735.1). NCBI lineage: Eukaryota > Metazoa > Chordata > Aves > Accipitriformes > Sagittariidae > Sagittarius > Sagittarius serpentarius. The sequence continues at coordinate 26,946,959 of JAVKLA010000090.1, read as the reverse complement.
CTTCAATATATTTTATAAAAAATAGTACTTAGTTTACTTTCACATAAGTGAAGAGATACAATTGCACAATGGTGGTTACAATGGTAGAAATACATACTGTTGATAAAATGTTTGCAAGAGATTTAAAAACATACTGTACAGCACCACATCTGAAATTGGGTGATGGCAAAACGAATCATACTCCATGTCCAACTAAATTAAATTCCTAAATCTTTCTTTTGGAATAAATAAAAAAATACAATGTGCAATATATCTGACACTACCAAAATATTTCCTGAAGTTGAGCAACAGATTAAAAACAAAAATGAGGTAAAAAAAGACATTCATGCATTTAAGCCACCATTTGTCTCTGACTCTAAAATAAGGCAGATCATAATCTTTTAAAAACTGTCTTTAGCCACTTAAATCCTCTTTAGTGCTTTTCAAGACAAGGTCTTGACAGACCTTGTAGAATCATGAGTTAAGATGCTTTTATTTCCAACAGGTCATTTTTTACAGGCTCAGCTGTATTTAAAATGCATTATATGGTAGAAAATGTTGCTTTTCCATAATGAAAAAAAGAAATGTAAATTAAAAGGAACTGAGAGAGATGGATGCTTTTAGAGTTTATCACAAATGACACTGCTTTGAGGGAGGGAGGTGAGGGAAAGGGAAGGGAAAGAAAATTATGTGTCATCTTCAGTTTTAATGACGTGGAAAAGGGTGACATTAAACAGGACTTGGTGTCCGTTATTCCAGGCATAGAGAGCTCTATCTCTTGCATTGTAGTCAAGCATGGATATATGAAAATACTGATTATGGAAAGGAATGTCTGTATACTCATAAGTGGAAGTTTTTGTGGAATAAGAATAGTAGACCTTGGCTCCTGTTAAGTGAGAGTTAGTAACATACAAGGTGCCACAGATCATGAAGGATTCTCCAGCACTTCTCTTTGGGTAGCCTGTGCTCCAGCTCTTCAACACCTCCAGTGTATCCTGGTTTAGCTGGCTGATGACAATGTTGCCTGCATTCTGGTTGGTGGCATACACAGCCCATAGCCCAATTTCATCTGCCATCAGGTCAATATCAGAAAATCCACCCCAGGTGTAAGGGTAGACATTGTGAAAGCCAGCATACTCAAGACTACGCTGTGCAAGCACCCGCCCAGTGTCAAAGCTGTATTTGATGATGATGTTGCTCTGATACTTGTTGAAATAGAGGGAGCCATTGTAGACAACATGGTTAGTTCCTGCCCATTTGAATGGAAGGTTGTATGTCCTTGATTCAGCCCCACTGACAAAGTCTGCAATTGATTTATATTCACGGACAATTTTATTGTTAGTGTAACTATCCATGTACCAGACCTGGAAAGAAAACAAAGATCAGGAGTAAACACCTGGAACACAATCTGTGGTACATGATCATGATATGGCTTGATGGATACAGTGCACAAAAAGAAGGAAAAAAGGTTTTAAGTGTGCAGCACTCTATCAAAGTACACTATTGTCCACATTCCTGTTACAAAAGCATGAGGAACTCTTGAATTTCTGAATCAAAACTTACCTATCCAGGTGAACTCTCAAGAAGACTGTTACTAACTACAGTGTCTGCATTTTCAGAGCAATTTAATTTTGGATTATTCAGTGTTTGGGACTCTGCTATATGGGGCTTGCTTAAACATATTCCCAGAGACTAATAATCGAAGAGAGATGGGAAATGGCATGTGAGCTAAGTTTGGATTTATGCTTAGGAATAAATTTGGTTGAATTTTCTTCAGCTGAATTGCTAATTGGTGAAAAATAGTGTATTCTTAGTAAAGAAACTACATACAATAGCAATGAAACCAGCAAAGTTTAGGAACCATTTTTTTCCCCTTAAAACAAAAGAAAACAAAATCAATTTTTTTTTCATCTTCTGTATGCCAACTTCCATTCCCCCATTTTTTCCTTCATTTGTATTTTGCCCTTTTCCTTCTAGTTTGTTAGAGGACAAATCAAATCCCGACTAACAAAAGAACAGAACAACATCTGGAGATATTTTTTGTGCCAATTTCAAAACTGGCATTAACAGAATATTTGTATAAATGCCAGTTCAGCTCCCCATCTTCCTATTAGTTGAGCTAATGTGAGGGATACGGTTTGTTCTAATTTGCATGCACATGGGTAGTCTTTGTGTTGCTTTAAGAGGGTGGCGGGGGGGTGGTGGTGGTGGAATGTAGAGGCTGTCTGGGGAGGGGGCTGCAGGATGTGCAGGGAGGGGGGCCACAGCGGTGGAGGTGAGGGCCCTTGTTGATGGTTCTGGAGCTGCCACTGGTGCTCTGAGGTAGCAGAAAAAACTTCCTCAGGACAAGATGGGGCTGAGCAGAGTTTGCTGATCTCCTAAAGGTAAGTGAGATTCTAGGGGTCAGTAGTAAACCTGCATGGACACAGTGGGCAGGGGAGAGCTGCACGCACATCTCTAGTTATTACCATTTGTACGTTGCCTTTTCTATTGCCTTTGTTTTTTTCTGTATTCAAAAAATTAACCTTGTGGGTCTCATACAAATGAAACCTAGTGTTTTGCCTTCAAAAGCCCTTTGATGGAGAGAGCACCTTCTCAAAGCTGTGGCCAATTTGAGATCCTATTGCAGATCCAAACAGAAACATAACTTGGATCTGAGGCAGCAAATGGTCTGAATACAGCTTATATGGGGCCTAATCCTGCAAATTTTGATTGTACTGCATTATGGGTTATGCTTTTGGGTAAAAGTGTTGATGTTTGTGTTTTATTACTTGGGTTCTTAAAGACTCAGGCTCAATTAAATATGGTAGGAAGAAAAAAATTGCGTAGTTGGTTCAGATAGGTGTATGTCATCCCTGAAACAGTTGAAGGAAATGGCACAAAGGCGCTTAGCTAACTTTTGCCTTTGGATATTTTTGCACAAAGACTGTTGCTTTTTCTCTGAAGATGTTTAACAGTGAAAATGATGGAAGTAGAAGAAACATGCTTGTGAGTGTAACCTCCTAGGGGGAAGATATCTTTTTAAAGATTAAAATAAAGCAAGTAAAACTCCAGAAGGACACAAAGATACTCAGTGCCTTAACATACTCGGTTATTTTTCTCTGATGCTAATGGATCTGTCATCCAGGCTCCAAATCGGGTTCCGGATATCTTGACTGTAATGGGGCCTGTAATTTTCATCAATTTACCACATGCTGAAATTAGAAAAACAAATGCATTAATGCAAATAATTACACAACTCTCCTTGACATCAGTCAGTGCACAAGACCAATTGCTCTGAACTAAATAGTGACTCCAGGGTATTCAGGCTTATGTTGAAGATGGATTGTCATCTTTACAGTACGAACTTTTCCATATCGAGCAGTAATATAAATATGTAAAAATACACAAATGAAAATTTATTTGTGTATATTTTTGGCTTTATATATTTTAATGCACAGTTACATTTTCTGGGCATAAAGAAAAATACAACCAAGTAAAATATCTTCTGAGCTGAAGTGAATAACATTTAATAATACATGAAAAGAAGACATAACCCCTGCCCACTTTTGCCTTCAGGAAGTTCAGTGCAAGGCTAGGATTGATGGATGTTTCAGTTTTCCATTGACCAGGGTAACAAGGAGGTTAAGGGCAGACAGGAAGAAATGAGCTTGTACGCAAAACATATAGCTGTGAACAAATGCTTGTGTCTGACTGCCCTGTGGTTACACACACATAGCTGTTCCAGTACTAGGGACCTGTCTGAAGTTAAGAAAGTGAATATGAGAATTATTCAGCAACCTTGGCTGTATCGGTTGGCTTCTAATCCATTAGGGTGTCTCATATTAGACTGTCTGGGAGGAAATAATGAGAGTCGATACGATCTTCGTTGCTGACCTTCCTAACAATCCAAAAATCTATATTTTAGGGGACATTAATAACATACCTATTAGCAACAGGCCCCTGGTGGAATTCATATGTTTACTAAGAGGCTTAATATCACACAGTGGTGTGTTGGTGATTAGGTGAAATAGCATGGTTTTGAAGAAAAGATGTTCCATAGGAATAGAAAAAGAAGTGACACATTTAGTTTATTTTTTTTAAATTTAAAAATCAGTGCTTCTCCATGATATGTGGTTGTGCCATATTGTAGAACCCTATCCATCTAGGAAATGTCGAAATCAAACTGTATCTGGTATTGAGAGTGAATTTATTCAGTTCAAAAGAGAAGGTCACATCAGGCCTGGATTTTCTGCTTTATGTAACTGGCAAAGAATGTATTGTGCAAGCCTGTTTCAGTCAGAAGGGGGTTAATGCTGTGGTGACAACTCAGGGTCTGCTTGCAGGGATTTCGTTCATGGCCAGGGAAGTGGGGTGTAATGGAAATGAAGATAACTGAGTACATGCTGAGACTTCAATGAGCAAGGTAGTCTGTGTCTATTTTCTGGGTCAGTTCAAAGGCATTATTATTTAAGTATCTCAATCTATGTATCTTACAATCTTTTGAAGATATTTTGGAAGTTCCCATTTTAAAGAATCTTACAGGTTTTCTACAGTTGGTTTTCACAGTACATGATTTTTTTATTCTGGAATTTTTTGTAGGTAGGCTGCTAGTATTGTGTGCTGAGTGCTGTTTTTCTAGCAATGAACTGCTGTTAGCTTGGAAAGTAGAGGACTACATCCTATCAAGGTAAAGGCTTTTATTTTTAGGTGGTATGTTAGTAAATAGTCTCAGAAATGGGCATGAGGTAAACTCAAACCTTCAGAGGGGTTTAATTTGGAATTTGGAATAAAATTATCCAAAACCTAATAATGAGTAGAAAGAAATCAGGAAAAAATTAATTACTCCTGAATTTGTAGTTTTTAAGATGATTAAAATACAGTGAATGTATGAGTTAAAGGGTATACTAATTGGTGCCTTTAAAACACAGTATTCAATTTAGTAGGAAAACGTAAGTAAAGAATTTGGAATTCTGAAACACTGGCCTGGGTAACGCCACGTGTTGGGGTAGGCACGGGAGCGTGCACAGTGTGAGCTGAATTTGCAAAACTGTCTGCTGACACAGTAACTTCAGCCGAGGCCAGGCAGAGCAGCCACCGCACCAGGTACCGTGAACAGCCAGCGCTCAGCGAGTGGAGTCGGAGTATGGGGGCAGCGAGCTGGGTCCCACAGCCGGGGCAGGTGCGTGTGAACTCACAGGCTTTCTCACCAGTGCGTGTGTTAGTGGATTGTGGGGAGCAGCACAGGCATGCATCAAGCTCAATGCCCCACATCTCCAGCAGAGAGGTGTAAATTTAGGGGGTGTGCCATGCTGGCTGTTGTAGGGGGTGTGTGCACATAACTCCATGGGTGTTTGTGCACGTGGCGCGCCATGTGTGCCTGGAGCTTTTTGATTCTAGCTAGAGAAGGGTGTTCAGAAATTTGTAGGTTTATTAATGTTTCTTAAGAGCTTAGTACTGTGGTTCATCTGTTGTATTACTTGTATTGACCCTGAATGTATAGTTCACTGATTGCCAGTTAATTGCATGTTGTTAATAATTAATAAACCACGTCAGTCTTGATTTGCTTTAAACTATATGAACCGAACTGCTTTCCCCTGTGACAGGAGTCAGATGCTTTCAGAGAATGATCTTTCCAAATGTATTGAGATACTGTTCAATGTGAAAAAAGAGATGACATTGTACTTCAGCAACTAAATGATCAGCAGTTTGAATCACGGTATATTTATGTGATTAAATTTTTATTCCCAGATAGCACGTAGTGATCAAGAAGGGAAAACTGTTAGGAGAGTTGCTATATAGCTGAGGGGCAGCTGACTGAAAAAGTGACAAAGCTTCTCTTTTTAGTGTAACAAAGTAGAGCATCTTGTAAGAGGGGTGAGGATTTTTTTTTTTCTCCTGCCCTATAGTATGTCCCATCTTTTCTTTTCTTGGTTCACTAAACAGGAACCCATAAATCCGCCTGTTTGTGATATAACTTGATGTAACTGGTATGTAAAACTAAGGAGTAACACTACAAGTATTTTTTCCACATGTGGTAAGCCATTCCCATTGCACTGATAATTCATAACCCATCAGCAGGTTTCTGCTGTAAACCTCAGCAGTACCTGAGGTCTGTTGGCCTTCTTGCTGACAGCGTGGGCAGTCAGAAGGAAGCAGCAGAGCTGTCAGTGCCCACTTCTGTCTTTTCATCACAGCCTTCTTATAGCTGGGTCATCCTTGGGCACAGGACCTTAATATATGAAGTTCGTCCTGGTTTTGGCTAGGATAGAGTTATTTTTTTTCCTAGTAGCTGGTACAGTGTGTTTTGGATTTAGTGTGAGAACAATGTTGATAACACAGTGATGTTCTAGTTGTTGCTAAGTAGCGCTTATCCTAAGTTAAGGATTTTTCAGCTTCCCATGCTCTGCCAGCGAGCAGGTGCACAAGAAGCTGGGAGGGAACAGGGCCAGGACTGCTGACCCGAACTAGCCAAAGGAATATTCCATACCACAGAACATCATGCTCAGTATATAAACCGGGAGGAGTTGGCAGGGAGGGGCAGATTGCTGCTCGGGCATCGGTCAGCGAGTGGAGAGTGATTGCATTGCGCATCACTCCTCTTTTCTTTTGGTTCCCCCCCCCCCTTCTTTTTAAAATTTTATTATATTCATTTTCATTAAAATTACAATTACAATATTATTATTGCATTTCATTATTATTATTGTTAGTATTACATTTTATTTTACTTTGATTATTAAATTGTTCTTATCTCAACCCATGAGTTCTACTTTTTTTTTCCTCCTGATTCTCTCTCCCGTCCCACTGGGTCGGGGAGAGAGTGAGCAAGCGGCTGTGTGGTGCGTAGTTGCTGGCTGGGCTGAAACCATGACAGAAGTCTCCACCAAAATACTAGTCATGCAAGTCTAGTACCCTGCTATTGCAGACAGCCTTTTTATAAAATTATTAACATTATTTTAAAAATGGGGAAATACTGTTTGCAGTTGCCTATTCTCACCCTTACTCCAACTGCAGATTGTTTCAGAATCTGAGTCTTCTGTTCATTTGAAAAATGTTCAGGGCAAAGTACATGGGTGTCATCTCTCTTCTTTTGAGTAGTCAGAACTCAAACCATTGCCTCCAGACACATGTAGACTGGAACCCCTTATTGGTAAGAACTCTCAGTTCAGAAAGAACTGCTTCAAAGAATAGGACAAGGCCCCAGAGCAAGTCCTGGCCAAATGGTCAACTTGATAAATCAGCTCATGCTGTATTGAACTGTTTGAGGCTGCACAAGTAACTTTTGTAAATTGTCCCAAGTATTCCACAAATCAACTGGTTTGCTAAATACTGGTTTTGTGAATACAGTGAACCTATTGCTGACTGATGATGCAGGGAAATGGGAGACTAGGAAAAAGTAATTGAGGCCAAATTGTCACCCCCTTCTCATTGAAATCCCTCTGAAATTCAGTTCACACTTTATTCTGTCAAACCTTCAGACATTGCTCTAATGCAGTGTTGTTTCCAATATTTGATTGGAAGTTAAAAGAATCAAGTGAATGCAATTAAGAAAACAGTAAAACTAATTTCTCATTCTTCAAGAGAAAGGTGTCATTGTTTTCTCCAGTTCTGTCTTTTGGAGCCCTACCTTCAAATGTGTCTACCCATGCGTTACAGCAGACCTATAAAAATTGGCAGAATTGGGATCATTTATGTCTTGTTCATTATAAAGTAGCATTTGTGCTGTCTGTGCTGAAGTATTATTGACTTACTAATACAATTAAATAATTTACTCCAGATGAATATCACAGCATTTTGATGACATTACTACAATATGCAGTTTATCAATATGTTTAACACTGAAAAAATTACCATTACTGACTTGATAAAGATAATTCCCTTATAGCTTGCCCAAGCCTGATCTTGCATTTGATACAGAAGTTAAATGAATGACAACTCTTTCACGAGTAAAACTCAATATAATGTTTAACAGTTCACTGACAAAGCAAGGCAAGTTTTCTGTGTGCTTGTAAGCACTTCCAGTGCAAGAAATTTTCCTCACTCCTCCACCAGAATTTCAAACAGCTTCTTCTTGTCTACTTAAGTGTAGAGTGTGTTGATCTAATCCCAGCCTATATTCTTAGCTGCAGAATTAACCTTATAATCGTTTGTGTGGCTCTATTAAAATTGATGTGGCATGTTGAGGTTTCTTGCTAGGGAATGGTGATACTAATATACTGAAAGGTAGGATCATTTACTTAACACTTTTGTGGTATGGCAAGTATGGGAGTCTGAAATTAAAAAAATTCCATTAGTTTCCAGTTGAGACTTTTCTTTAGCTCATTTTGTATATAGAGAAATAGAACATAGACAAATGTCATGTGAAATGGGAAACATTTATGGGCTATGAATTTTCCATAGCACTGAGGTGGCTGAGAATTAAAACTGGCCTATGCATTTTTTTTTTTTAAACACAGCCAAAACCTCCTTTTTTTCTTTTTCCTTCTTTTTTTTCTGGCAGAAGGGAACATATGAGGATGTGGAAATAACTCGTGTGATGGCAGGAAACCTTGTTTTTACTGGTTGAAAAGTTTTGGTTTATAGCAAACCTCTGCTCTTTAATTCCCTGACAGCAGAAGGACTAAATGCTAGTGAGAAGGTAGGTCAAATACATCTCCATACTAGCAAATGTCAGGAAGTTCAGGCACACTAAGAAAAAAAAAAAAAGTAGTGTTTCTAGGCATTTTTTCAACCACTAAGAGGTTCAGGTGGGGTTACACAGAAAAAGAGTGGGATATTTAGAAGTGCTCAATCTCTTTCCCTTGACTTTGAAAGAACAATCTGCCTACATTAGAAAATCCCAACCAGAACTGATTGTAGTAATTGGAAAATCAAACCTCTCAGTGTTTATCCATCCTAAACTGAACTGTACAAGGAACATCATATCATGCAGAGTCTGGGTGTTTATGGCTTGATTCATCTCTTGTAACATTTTTTCTACTGTGGACTCCAGTAGGTCTGTTTGTGATGTCCTGTATTTATTTATATTAAGGAAGAAGTTGAGCATGAAGTGACCATTAAAAAAGAAAGTAGATGTACTACCCCTGTAGGCTGGGAAAGTCAATGGGGCAGAATGCATCTGGAAAGCTGCTCCAAAGTGAGCAAATACCAGAAGGTTGTGGTAGGCCAGGAGCTGTTTTCCTGTGTAGACAGGAGCTGTTTTGAAGATAGCTAGGAATAAGCAGTTGATAGTCCCAGTCTCTGTGATGCAAATGAATATTGGTAACTGCTATATATACCAAGTGAGTGTATGATTTATAGAAGGACTTGCAAGGGAAATAAAATCAAAACATTCTCTTGAAGTGTTCATAAGCATCATTATTCTATTTATTGTAGGTAATAAATACGGGAAAGTGAAGTGAGTATTTTTTTCAGTGTTTGCATGAATGACTTCCAAGTGTTTTACTACTTGCACTTTTCTGCTTATGGTCAAATGTGTCATAACACTGTAATGTGAGGGAACGAAGAATTAGTTCTTACTTAATGGGTGTATGTCTGTTTTGCATACTACAAATCCAGGAAGCACTATAGTCTAGTTATTAGACCTTGCTGAGAGGAAGCCTCTGGATTTTTCTGCATGTGTGCAATGACTTGCCGTGTAATCTTTGGGAAAGTCATTTATCCTCCTGGACTGTTTGTTCCTTTGTCTACAAAATGGGGATAACAATATATATCTCTATTGCAGTTTTGTACTAAATGGTATTTGTAAAGTTCTTCAAATCCCAAGGGGAAGGATCTTTGGAAGTACAAATACCACTGCAATCAATAAAGTAATCTTATGCCTGCACTAATACCTCTTCTGCCACTGATGTAACTGCATTTCTTTGGATACATGGAATATTCTACTTTTGAATTTCTAACACAAAATGTTACTGTAAAATATTATTTAGATTCTACATTATAATCAGATGTAGCTGCAAAAGAATCCAGTGTGTATCTACTCTGACTATTTCTTCATATTTCACAAGCAATATTTGACAGGGTATTGGCGTCTATGAAGCTACCCATATAATTTTTTTCCAATTTCATAAACACATTATGACAAGAATAGGAGGGTCCCAAGCATACTGTGCAACCTGCATTCTCTTATAAATGCACATGCCTTACACGACTGCCAGGGAAGGACCCATATACGCATAAGTGTATGTATGTGAATTTGTGGTGTGTGCAATCATATGCACTCTATTCCTACGTGTTTACTTGGGTGCACCCTTTTAATGTTTTGTGGGCAAATTTCTCAGCAGCTTCAGCCTGAATTTTCTCTTACTCCAAAAAGAAGGAGCAGATTTCAGTCATTACATCTGCTGTGGTAATCATTAAACCTCAGTGAAGGTAAGACAACTGCTTACTGTATGTTAATGAGTGTTGGAAGTGTTGCCAGTGCAGATGGAAGATCCCTTTTAAGTGGCCAGGACAATATAACTAATGCATTATATTGCTGAAAAACACCTGCTAGGGAGAAGAATGGAAAAAAGCTATTACACACACTGGTTAGATAATTATATTGTGAAATGTAACAAAATCTGTGAAGATTCAAGCTGGATCCTGTGGCACATTGGGGCCAGTCTGCCTTCTGTGGCCATAGGCTTCTGGCCATCGGGTTGGCATGGACAGTCACAGCTGGATCATCTCCAGCATGGTGAATATGGCTGGGGAGAAGGTGTAGGCATGAAAGCTGCTTTTCCTTTATGCTTGCTGATCTGAACACGCAGTACCAGCTTTCAGGAGTTACTCACAGTAAGCCTAACTGAAGCTGTTTTTACTTTAAAAGCCACGCAGGGGTAGGCCAGAAATACAGCCAGTCCATTAATAAGCAAGCATAAAAGTCATTTAAGCATCTAAGACCAGGGAATAATGCCAATAAGGATGAATAAATCTGTATTAGATCTTGAGAAGGCCAAACTCCTTTGAATAATGGATGTGCTTAATAATCTATTTCATACAAAAATTATCTCTTTATTGTTAATACACATAATTTTAATAGGGGCTTTTTTACATTAGTGCATCAAGAGAAACAGAATGTGTTGCAGGAATTCAGGATAGATAGGAGGGGAAATGTGGATGAAAAATAGGGAAATAACCCCTGTGAATACACCTAGTCATTCTGATGTATAAAATGTATCTTATACTGTAGTCACTTCACTAATCGATGTTACAAGAATATGCCGTAAAAGCAAACTAAAACAAGATACTTACTAAAGAAAAGCTGATGATCTTTTGGTGTCTAATCAACTTACTGGAACACTCACCATCAGAAAATACTGTCTGTTTATATGAATTTTCTTACTTGCTGCGGGATTGCAATGCAGCCATTTTCTCCTGACTGCCTCCTGTCAATGCAGTAATGTGCTATTATGTGTGTGTACTGAGGGGAAAATAGGATCATAAGAAATTTCTGTTTGAAGAAGTCTTTCATGTATTTTAGCTTAACATCACTGTGTTATTTCTAGTGTAAAATAAAGAAATTGAAAATAAATAATTTAAGAGGCTAACCTAACCTAGATTTTTCTCATTCCATTGCCTCACAAAAATAAAGAGGCACTGCTTGTCGAGTTAATAACATATTTCATGTCATGTATAGCATTTAAAAGTAAACATCCCACACTTGATAACTGAGATACCGATCATGGGACTGAACCTTGGAATTTCTAGTTTATTCATGTTCAGTGTTAACTTACAAAGCATTTATTTCTCATAGAGGGGCTGGATTGTTGGCTGTAGTGACCCAGATTGCAATAGTGATCCATTCAGGAGTCTCAGAATGCATAGATAAGGTGGGGAGCGGGGAGACTGCATTGTGGTTGTAAAACAGGTAGGTACTATTTATCCCTTTTTGGGTAATGGAAGTTAAGGCTGACACTTCACACTTCAGGCTTTCAGTTTTGGTAGCTGATACTGAGCTAGTGATGATTTTCAGAGATGCTCAACATTTGACTTTTTTTAACTAAAGCCAGCATGTAAGCACCCAAGACGGAGGCTGCCTGATGTAAATCTAGTGTGGTGATCACAATGGATTGTTCCTGTGTTTCCTACAAAAATCATGCTTTGTTCCCTTAAATTAGGTCTAATGCTTAATTATGTTGTATTGCAAATTGGAGAATGGCACATCTCTCTTAATGCTAATATTACAGGTCTAAAGACAGTACAGTCCGAGCGGCCTCTCAGGTGTCATAGCAAGATGACAGGATTATGATGTGGAAATCTCGAAACTGATTCTAGTCTACTTCCCGCTAAATTTTTTTTCACACTGACATCCCAAAGATGACCCAAGTAGCAATGCCTGTCTGAGCTTTGTCAAAAGAATATTTGTAGCTCTCCAACCAGTTGTAAATCTCTTAGATTTTAACATTGCTGTCTGTTATAATTTTCCATCTTAATCCCTTCTGTATGCAGTAGGGCAGATCATTACATAAGATACACTGGTGCAAACTTAGAATGATATCACTGACCTTAGGTTGAGTTACTTTTTGACTTTTATTAGGGTAGCACAGAGCAGAATATAATGCAGTCTTTCATCAAACAAGAAAAAAGAAAACTTCATCTTTCTATAGAGAGACAACTAAAAATATACAGCAGAGAGACCAAATGTGCCAAGAAATTGTTAACTTACTGAGCTTTTTCATGCAGTCTCGAAGCCTGGTTTCTAAACTGAGTACGCGCTGGTGTAGTTCCTCATAGTCATAAGCACCAATTTCTTCCTGAATCCCAGTGAGGACAGTAGACAGATTCCTAATTTCCTCCTTGAACTGGGTGATTAATTTGGCATCAGTTTTGTATTGTTCCAGAACTGGGATCAGTGGCAGGAGCTCATCCATCTTTTCTTTCAACTCCTGTTAAAGGCAATCAAATGTGCATTAGAGCAGTTTAAAGGAGTTCAATCCTCTAATTCTCTTTAATGTAATATCTATGCCCGATTATTAAAATGACGTGAAAATTATTATTTAGTTACAGATCTATTATTAGTGCATTGTGAAAGTCTTAGAAACCTCAGACTTAATGGTAGTAAGCAGTAGATAAAATGCATGAGAGAATAGTTTTTCTACTGAAAGTACACAATTACCTTCCAGTGATCGGAACCAAACCCGTTGAAGGTCTGACTTTCCATGCAGAAGATATAAATCCCTGCTAAGTGTGTCTTTCTTGAGAGAAGGTGATTAGGCCTAAGCACGCAGTGACGTTCAAGGTCATGCCTGTTTTACAGTGCTGTCGTAGTTGGTGAGCTGTTAATTTCTATTTCGCTCCTTACAAATACTGAATTCATTTTTTCCCTTGATGACTGTTGAACACTGTTTAGTTCTGTTCCAGCCACAGTGATATATACCTCTTCTGAAGTAAAAAAATCCACGGTTCTTAACTGCGCTTTTTATTTGTCATCCGGCTACATCACTAGGTGCCTTTGAACTTCCTTAGCTGATCTCTCTTCTGGACTATCACAAATCATTTTTTTGCCATGTGCAGTTGTTGCGTTGCCAATCCTATTCTTAAACGTTGATTAAATAAAATAAGGCTCCACTTTGGGACCTCGGGTTGCCCCTTTCTCAGACTTTTAGTGAGTCTCATACTTTGAGAATCTGTCCAAGTTTGTAACCTGTATTGTCTGCTCATCTTTCATTTCTTAATTATTCTTTTAAATGCACTAATCATAGGGACTTTATGAGGTTGTTTTTTATTTGGTTATTATTCTGTAGAAAACCTCAAACAATCCTTGCAGTCAAAAGGTTTTGCTTTATTGAAAAGCAGACAGGTTTGTCCCTGATGTATCATCTGTATATAGAGATTTGCGTATCTTTTATAATTTGAGGAAACAGCAGGACTTCCATGAGCAAATGTCAGAGAGACATGAGGAGATGCAAGCCCAGACAAAACGGCAAAGGATGGAAATAAAGATTTGTTACGTACTAGCATTAGGTGGTAATAGAGTTTGGGAACAGATGAGGACACAGGGAGAGGCTATCGAAGGGGTTAAAAAAATCAAGTCCTGAAGAATAGCTGGAGCAGTCAGCAGGTTGGAAGGGAAAGCAGAAGAGAACTAAATGGAAGCCCAAGCACAAGGGGCGCAGAAGCAAATGTGGTTAGTGTAGTCACTGAGGTGTGCGAAGACACGCATGTACAGTTTGTTACATCAGTCGTATTAAAGGATGCAAAAAACAGGGTAGGAGATTTCCAAAATAAGTAACATGATGATGCCAAATGCATTTTTGCTAAGGAGAGGTGAAAGAAGCTGATAGGCAGGGTCAGCATTTGAGCTGCTTGAAGATCTACCCCTGAATTTTTGCCTCTCAAACATGTTCTAAGACAGCTTGAAAGTTTTGCAGTATCTCTTCATCACCTAGCTAAAATATCCATATTGTTTTAACAATTGCTTTCATATTGGAATTATTATTTACTCAAAGTAAAGACTTATATGTCTTGTTAGGAGGTATATTTTGCACACAGGTCATCTTAATAGCCAGAAAATTGCATTTTAAATTATAAGCAGATGTGTCATTATAAATGGATTTGAGAGTATTAGGACTTCTATTGGTTCTGTTCTCAAGGGGTTTTCCAATTACATTATAGTAGCAGAATTACTGAAATGGACAGAAAGAAGTAGAGCGTCTTTGTCTACAGTTAAAACTATTTTTATTTGACTGTTTTTATTAAAATCTTAACTTGAGCCTACTTTATGCCTGTTAAAATGAATAGCTATTTTTTCCTTGATGACAAGGAGAGTAGGCTTTGTGACGTAGAAAGCAGACCTCCAGAAGACAAAGTTTTTGTTCATTTTGAAATTATTAACTTGGGTTTTGGTTCTGTGGGGCAGTGAACTGCCAAAAATCATGGGTAAACCATGATGGAAAAAAATGCAAAGCTTGTAAAAACTCAGGAAGATAAAACGTGTTTAAGAAAATTACTGAAGGTAACTTACTCCTGGTAGGATTTATGTCAGATGAGGTATCATTTGAGCAAACTGCTGTAACTTGTTGTGGTGATGGGGTATCTCCTGCCTGGCATAAATGCTGATTTGAGTGAAGTATCACTATATGCTCAAGTGTGATCTGGATCAAATTTGTACTGTTTGGTTCTCTTCAACATGGAACCACAGCATTACAATATCTCACTTCAGTAAATGATATAAAGATGGCTTTTGTATTTTCATGATAAAGAAAATAAAATGATTGGTTTCTGCTGACAGTCCTAGCTTGTTGCTATGATGAGTGGTACAAGAACTAATTTGTATTGCAACACGGATGGGTGGTAGACATATTCTGGCACTTTGTGCCTGCTGATAAAAGGGGTTATGCTATATCCAGAATGAGCTTCTTTGTCTCAGGAAAGATAAAGCACTGGAATTTTAGTAGATCGAATTTCAGAAAGCCAGCAGCATATTGTATTATGTTGACCTTTTAAATTACCTATAACTCGATTGTCTGGAAATCTGTTTTATACTCCTGGCAAACTGTCAAACTGAAGTTAAATGACTGGCCAATACAAATACCGTATACTTAAAAGGTTAGGGTGCTGCAGAAATCTGCTACCTTTGACATCACGTATCAGACATTCAAATTTTGATATTTTGTTCCCAAGGCAAACTGTAATGAGAATACAGAATATTTAATGGCATTATACAAATATGTTGTTGTAGCAATGAGTGATGAAGGGGAAAAAAGGTGGAAATGTTTCTTACTACCTGAAAGTAGCTGGAAGTATGTGCTCAAACTCTAATCTACGCTAAGAATGATGACATAAAGAATAAAGTTTGGTAGTCAGATCATTAGTGTACTTAATTCCTGATGTTATTAAGACCCATTGGATATTCAGTGTCTCTGAAAAATAAATTAGCCCCCTTAGCTATGTAGTTGTTCAGGTACCTAACTTTAGCACCAATTAGAAAATTAAGTCCATTTCATGTGAAGTTTCATAAACACTTAAAAAATATATATTTGGTTAACATAATGTAATCCTCAGAATGTATTTTCTATATCTTATTTTGCTGTCTTGCAGTCTTGAAATATCAATTTATCTGACTTGATATTTAAAGAACTTAAATATGCTCTTGTAACATTTTTTTCCTTAAGAGTACTTCAGATAGCTTTTTCAGAATACACAGTGCTATTTTGTAATCTCTGCAACCCTCCTTCCTCACAAAAAGATTGCTTGTGGTTTTTGTTGTCATTAAAATTCCTTAGAAGTCTTTTTTTAATCACACAAATGTGACTGGGAATGATCGCCCTCCTCCCCATCCCAAATTCAAAATGGCAAACCTTCAGACATGAAATTAGATCTTAATTGTACTGGATAAAAATTACAATAACCTGATTTATTATCGCCTTTCTTCCCTTCAACTGCATTAAATGTCAGGCAACAGTAAAAGTGCAGAACTCTCTAGTTGTTTGCCATTAATTCTATCAGATCTCCCGAATTTTTCACTGGAGCTTGAATGAATATAAATTTCTCAGTATGACATGCACATTGATACAGAAAAAACAGGAATCTGTTTATAGTGACATTTCTCTAATGACTTAATAATTAATAGTTACTCCCTATTACAATTAAATTGAACAGAGCAAAATATTATCATCATAAAGGAAGATTTATTATGCTTTTCTTTTTAATGTTGCTCTTGAATGAGCATTTCAAGCTGAGATTTTAGCAGTCCATGCATTGCTGCTTAGTACATTGCTTCCAGCAGGCTTTCAAAGTTATTGTTAAAATAAAACCTACTTGAAAATGCTTTGTCATTAATGTCTTCCGATCATCTTCAATTTGCCGAAACTTGGCCTTCAGCCCTTTCATTTGTGTTTCCATTTTTAATACATACTGGAAATCCCTCTGAGTCCGTAGATTTAAAACTTCAATAGATTGGGACATATTCTGAACCTGTTAAAGAAGAACACTCTCTAAATGCGCTTTTTGTTGCTTTACTTTTTTTCCTGGTTAGGTAGTTAAATGTCAGGCAATAAAATGTGCTTATGTCAATGCTTTAGTTGTGAATCATTTATACCACAGTATAGTTTTAAATTCCATAACTGCATGAGAGTACAAAAATTGGAGAACAGAGCTAACAGAGGGACTATCAGCAGCAAGACCTTGAAGCAGTTAAACGATTTGGAGTAGCTTTGAGGTACAGAGAGAGATCCTTTCAGCAACGTTATCAATGGGCTCAAAAAAGGCTGTTAGGCAGTGGAGTCTACCTTGACATCTGTACTAGATGCTGACTGTTCTTCAGGATGTGCCATATAGTATGTGTTTCCTCCCAAGAACTTTGGGAGGGACAGGACTGAGATTTGGAGCATGATTTTTATTGCTAGTAGGCATTTATATAACAATTAAGTATAAGGAATTAATGAGCCTATCCATAGATAAGCTGGGGTGTGCCCATCATCAAATAGGTGTTTGCTCATGATTTTGTAAGTAGATATAAAATTATAAATTTTATCCACTTGTCTCATTGGTAGAAAACCACATTTTTTTACAGATGAGAAGTAGTGAATGTTAAGGTAACTTTTGTAGAGCAAGTGACTTTGTAGCTATAGTGAGCACTTTTACCACAATGAGGCAAGAATAACTGTCAATGAGTAAATTATAAATATTTTTAAAAGTATCCGGTATAAAAGCAGTGTTTTTACTAGTCATAAAAATGACACATTTTGCAAATGCAGTTATTCCATTTCAGTAAGTGTTTTGTATTCCCAAAACATGAAAAAAGTAGACTGCTGTAAATGTATTGGCACCATATTGAAGTTTTGGCTCAAGAAAAAAAATAAAATAAATTCTACCTTCCTAATAAAAGACAAACCCAGCAGTATTCCTGTTGTTTGCAAGAACATGCAATGTTTGAACTGATATTCATGTTTGAAACTAATATATTGTGACCTACAGAATGTGTGGATTCAGAAAATACTCTTAGAAATAGTATACTTTAGTTATTGCACAGTTGCTATTAGCAGTTCTTAGAAAGTATTTTTAATGAAAAAAAGTAATGTTTCTTTTTCCTTTGCTTTCTAATTGTTGAAAGCAGGTAAATAAAGTCCTTCAGGTCTTAGAAGAACTTTGTTTCCATTTGGCAGAAGATGCATTCACATAGAGGCTCTAATTAAATGACTGTGCATGGATTTAGTGAAGTAATAATATGACGTTACACATCCATAATTACCACAGTTCTAATTGTAAGAAGATGGCTTTTAGAGGCTGATGATTTAGGTTCTTTTCTGTGGCAGCTCAAAAACTATGTTGAGATCTTAACACCCCTCCAGCCCCCACCCCAAAAGAAAGTAAGATTTTTTTACATTAATATTTTAGTGTTTGGGAAATATCCCACAGCAAAGACTCTGGGGACTGAAGTCTTCCTCTGTTAAGTAAACAGCCTGAGGGGAGGTAGCTCTTCCTGTGTGTGCTGGTTCCTCAATGTCCTCTCCCTGCATCTCATGCTATGGGATTTATCACAACCTGAAACTAAGTCCCTGCTGAAGTTCATGGAGGTTTAGAGAGGGAAAATCTGTGGGTATCTGGCACTATATTAGCATTGGAGTGATTTTTCTATAGTTAGAAAAATACTGAAAATTGTATGCTAAATAATGTATTTTTAAGTTTACATTTTGTGTTGCTTTCTGCTGTGGTTCACTCTCTCAGGCCTCCAGTTCTGTACCACTAGCTGTGATACAGTAACTATAACCTTGGTTGCTTATACAGCGAATGCAGAACAATAGTTTGTGTTTTCATGGTTGCAGCATTTTTTCTATTGTTGATGCAAAATAACACTTCACTGGTTTTACTATATATGCAATAGTGGGTAATACTGGAAAAAAGAATGGCGTTGTTTGGGGAAAATTTGCTCCACCAGAGAATGGATAAATAGTATTACTTGAGGAAAGAAGAAATGAAAGAAAATTAGAACTGTTTCTTTTCTGTACAGTGTGCGTTGCAGATGCTGTCATGTCTGTGTCTTGTTATTTGTTGATAAGAGACAAGGAATGACCTTCAAGTGTCTTATATGATTGAAGCAGAAGCTGTAGTTTAAATCTCACAGCAACTAGCTAGTTTGAGGTGGGATTTGTAATTGGTTTTACAGAGAAAAATCAGTCCTTTCTGTGCATAAGGAAGAATTTTGGGAGGAGTGAACAAGACAGAAGACGCACCTTCAGTTTGCTAGATAAGTGGCTTGGGTTGGGAAAGGTGTGATACAAGGAAAACAGACAAATAATGATCAGTGGTGAGAACACAGGCAGGGGATATACCCTGAAGAAATATTTTTATTAGATAACTCTTCAGTACTCCATCATGTATTAAACTTAGAGGGAAAGGAGTGGATTTCCATGGGAAGTTTAGTGATCAAAAGGAGGAATTTGTTGGGAAGACTTACCTTCTCTAGCAGCTGTCTGAGTTGCCTGCTTTTGGCATCTCTTGAACATAGGTTTTGTTCAGGTGCAACAACAGTGCAAATGCAACGGCCATCTGGATCCTGGGCTGAACTATAAACTTGCCACCCTTCCTTGGGGCTAATCTGAGTCTGTAACAACAAAATAATAAAAATAAAGGGAACTGAACTGATTTTTTTGTTGTTTGAAAAACCACTACCTCAGAATATTTTTGTTTATTTTTGCGGTATATGTTTGCAATGAGGTTCCTCCTAGCCAACACTTACTACTCTCTTAACTATTTAGGCTGGTGGTTTCACACAGTTTTGTCGTATCTCACACATTGTAATAGTTCTCTAGACGTGTCCGGCACACATTGTTTCCAGGGTGGGTGAGAACAGTTTTCTGCTTGTTATTCAGCACAAACTAGTTGATTTAATTCTTTGCAAAGGGATGTTACAGTTTTTCATCAGCGGAGAGCAAACATGTCCTTTCAGCCTGAATGACTTTTACTTTAGACTAATGGAAACAACAAAGAGAGAAAAGCAGAACTATAAAACCCCAAAGAGAGAGCACAGTGTATGTGACTCACGCGTTGGGAACTGGCTCAGAAGCAGTTTGGGCTGTGGGTTAGCAGGTTTGCTCTTAAAGATGCAGCGCACACCATTGACTTCTCCATTGACTTCTGCTGCACATACACAAAAGGGAAGAGAGGCTTGCTGCAGGGTAGTACTGAAAAGTGTCTGGTTTTTCTAGGTGAATGGGGGTCATGGCAAGCATGGCACAGTGCAATTAGGACATTGCACGTCCTTCACTGCGACAGAATAATTCTGGAAATTCCTAACCCGTTCTTTCTTACAGCAACCATGATCGAGAAAGAAAAGCAAAAAATCATGTTTGCTTGCAGAGCAGGCTAATACTGCACTGCATTTAAAGTTTGTGTGATATCTTGTGAGACTAGTTATCTATTTAATGGGATGTATAGAAATATACAGCATAAGAATGAGAGAAAGCAATATACTTAGATGATTGAAAAGATTCAGGTGATGGAGTTAAAACTAATGGACAGAGGTAATATTTTTTTTCTTACTTTCTTTTTAAACTGTAGTTTAAAGTTAATGTTATGCATTATTCTTTCCTAGTAATATAGTATTGACTACTGAATTTCATAGTACAGATGCCAATGGATGCCATTGAAGTAATTTTGGTCTGGACACAGTTGGACTCAATTAGTAGTTATATTATAAAATTGTACTCTGTCAGCACAGAGAGTGATTATTTAAACTGTCAAACTTTGAAACTGATGCTTTACTGGCAGCTTAGCGCAGAATAAGTTGCAGAGTTCCTCACCTCAGAAGAGGTGCACTATCTCTGTCGACTGAGGTTAGAAAAGAGCACAGACTTTTTGCAACAATGACTCTTCTGAAGAAGTCATTGAAGATAGCAGTGACCTCTTCTACTGTAGAGTTAACTGAAAAATCAAAATTGTATTGTTCCCCTGTTCTGCAAGGAAAAACAAAGTGTCATAATGTAGATGACTATGATCTGTATCAGAGTCATCTCAAAAAAAAGCTGAACTTGCCTTAGAGTTTGCTAGAAAGGCGTATCCAGAGTTCCGTGCTAAATTATACTGCCTCTATGGTGTTCTTTTCTCCTTAATTTTTAGGGCAAAAGGAATCTAGTTTAAGACATGGAGAACAATAAAACCTAAACAAAATTGTATCTGCAGAGACAATTTAAATTGGTTTTGAGCAGCTACTAAAATTGCGAGCTTGAACAACTGAAGCCTATCAAGGCTGGTAACCCTTGCAAATTGTAAGCTCTCTTCACTCCAGTATTCTCCATGATTCTCTGTAGAACTTATGCCCAGACAGTGCTGTCATGCAAGAGCAAGGAGACCGAATTTTTGTTGAAGTTCAGGAACATGTTCGGGAACCTGGAATTTGTGATTATAATTCCTTTAGGACAGAAATACTTAATATGAGTTTAAGAAAAATTGTGAGATTTGAGCCTTATACCTGCTACATTTAGATTGGTAGCAACTGGTTTTACTGCACTCAAGTAAGTTTTCTACAGTGAAGAATGTATGAGATACCAGGATCGTGCACAGATTATAGTAAAGCCATTATAATCCAGGCTGTGTTATCAAAGGTATTTATGTATTCTAGCGATGTCATGAGTGTCTTTCTCTGTTTTATCTAAGAAAAAAAAAAAAAAAGAACCTTTATTGATTAACTTAACAGATATTTTCTTATGGAGTCTAACATACGGCTTGATTTTAAAAAGTAACTGCTATTTGGGAAAATATTTCTTACAGTGGGAGATTGTCAGGCCCAATACAAGTGCATGGTTATTGGCTGCCTGTGCATAAATAAGCACTCAGATAGTACTCTTACAACTTAGGCTACAATTCTTTGCGGTATTCTGTGGTTCCCTGTATTTGGGCCATTAGGGTTCCTTCATTAATTAGGATGGGTAATATGAGTTATCACAGAGAAAAACAAGCACGTGTGTGTAGGTGCACTTTGCTTTTTTTTTCTCTGTTGTTTTTTGACATCTAATCCCTACCTCAAGCAGAAACTGTTGTGCCATGCAAGGAAAGAGCTAGAATGCATCAAAACCTTAGAGAAGCTACTGAATCTACTCTTCAAATACAGGCTTACTACAGACAGGCCTTAGTAAACAAACAAGAAAAGAAATAACAAGTGGAGAACAGCGACGATAATAAATTATGCTAGTTCTTGAAAATCTGGGGAAAACAGAGAAGTCCCTACAAAGACCAATATTAACCATTGCCTTGGCAGGCTGCTGTGCTACAGACTCACTTCACTTACCTCAGAAAGATTTATTTTTTCACTTGCAGTTTTATATATTCTGATAAAACTGTTATCGTTACCTCCACTGTTACTAGTGACAGGGCAAATGGCAGTATGTATACTTAATATGGCTGCTTAAATATAAACAGTGTTTTTCAGTTTGTCTTGCAATTTTAATCCTGAGACTGGAACAGAACTCAAAAGATGAAGCCATTTCCCCAACCCCACCTCCTTGTACAATTCTTCCAGCTGAAAGGAGTAAATGGGGAGGTGTTGTTCTTTTTCTCCTCGTACAATATACAAAATTTATGAGCTGTGTATGTGCTAGGAGAGAACTTCTGGAGAAGTGCATGTGCTGCACTGTTCACTGGACAAGCTGCCAGTGGATAACTCTTGACTGCAATTAAAAACCAGTCAGTGATGACCTCAGTATTACTGAGCACCTGGGGCATAAAGTTTCTCAGACAACATCTAAAGTTTAGAGAAAGGTAGCAGATTTGCAGTGCTTGGTTTTATGCAAAAAGAACCCCACATGACTGAAGTTCATATTTTTTTACTTGGTAGATGTTGCCAAACTCAGATAGTAAGGTTTTTATGGTGGTTTCACCAGCTCTACTGGCACTCTTGCTACCCCTCTTGAAACACAAAATATGCATATACCTCCAACTCAATGAGTACAAAGAGTGTTATTGAAATAATACTTAGGAGGCATTTATATCAGTAGTGCTCTGTTGTACCCAAGGGAAGCACGACAGTTTACACTACTTGGAATGTGAACATGTTAATATATATAAACATACATATATGTGTGTGTGTATAAATAGGTATATATGTGTGTGTGTTATAATAACTAGTGTGCATCTCGTAGTTACTCAGCTGCAACTTTAAACTTCGATTTAAATGTGACAGGGAACTTCATTACTTATCATATTGCCACAAGAACTAGCAATGTATACTGTGGTTCAGTGAGCACAAGTTACATTTAAGGAAAATAAAATAGAGCTTTTCCTTGTCTTCTCACCTTCTTGCTGCTCTAAAACACAACAGAATTCTTTCTTACAATATCATTTAATTAATTTTAAAGTAGTGATATTTAAAGTCTAAATGCAATGTTTTTCTGCAGTGATATTTTTCCTGCATGCATATATTCAATTAATTAAACATTGACTAGTAAATGCATCATTTTTAGTTACAACTAAAAAACTAAGTTCTGAGTATAGTGAACTACTATACAAATAGTTAAATTTACATTTTACATAACATACTATTATGTAAACATCTGATTGCAGTTACACAAAAAGATACACAGAGAAGAGTGTTTTACTAAACATTTAGAAAAATAGTGTTCTAGTGTAATTTATGAATACTAGTATAGCATTCCCTCTTGTCCAATTAAAGAATTACTTTCATTTTTAGGCTTCTCACGAGTAGTTAATCACAGCTTTTCTGTAGGTCTTCATTAACAGACTGCTGTATATGAGCATCAACGATACAAAGTGATATTTGTGTCAGTAGTATTATTCCCATATCAGCCTTTCTAAAATTCTGGTACTCAACCTCCTAATACCACTTTTGTTTCTAACAGCTGTTTACTTGCTTAACTGATAAAGAAAAATAAAAAGAATCAAACCCTTTGCATATTGTAGTGAATAGCTAATATATAACATTATTTGGACAAAAAGCAACCTACTGCCAGATATTTTTTTTTCTTAATAATGCAATACATTTTTCTGGCACAGTAAACATAAGAAAAAAAGTCTAGACAAATGAAATGACATTGCTGTACTATTTTTAGCATTTAACACTCAAGATGAAGGCATGTGTTCTTAAATATTTAAGGATGCCATTTTAAAATCTTTCCTTTCATAGTAAGAACACAACATGCTCACTAATGTGCAGTTTTATGATGCCCAAAGAGAAGCATGCATTAAGTGATGATAGGAAGATTAGTAGCTTAAAGAGAGATATACAAAGAGGCAAAAACCTAAAGCTTTTGCTGGCACTTAAATACTACTTCAGCATTAAGATGGCTTGCAACACATCACAGCTACTTACTAGAGTATCTGAAGTGGTTATTCTGGTGGTATTTAGTCCTACCAGAGATGGGAGAGTTTGGGACATCCAGTTAGAGATCATTGCCATGGTACTAAGAACAGCACCAAGCTTCAGCAGTGGAGGACTCATTGCTGTGGAGCTAATGAGTTTTCATAGTGACTGATTATCAACCCAGTGCAGGCTGGCAGTGAGAGGAGTGACTGCAGCACACAACATCCACAGCATGAAAGGAAATCAAGCTACCCAGATGTAATCATCCATTAAAACCACTCATATTCTTATTTGCCCTCTGTCTTTCCACTCTTACTAACAAATACTTATGACTATCTTATGCTGGCCACTAAAGAAGCAGTCCTTTCTATGCTAATAATCATTGCAGTTTCCAGTGGGAGATGACATGGGTGAATTACCTCTTTATAGGTGCTAGAGAGTCAATTAGCACTTAATTAGTTCAGTCCTTGCAGAGTGGTATATGTTCCTGTCTGAAATGCAAAAGCTCAATCACAAACCCAAACACAAATAACCCCCACTCCCCATCACTGCCTTGGTAGATATATGTTCAGGTCTGTTTCTAAATGTGATACTATACTTGTCCAGGTGGATGGGGAAGGGGAAGAACTGTCAGCCTGCCCAGGAATAAAACCAGAAACCTTTCTGAACCTTCCTTGATTTGTTGATCTCACATAAATTACAAAAATCAGTGACTTTATAATTTGCACAGCTTGTTATTAGATATTTGTTGTTCATAGAAGAACATAGAAGCAGTAAAGATTTACATTTCTCTGTGTTCTTGTTAGTTTGCAAGTTTTTATACTGAGAGTTATTGCATTACATCCAGGGCTGGCAGACTTGGTATGTCTTTGTTGCCATCTGGAAGGGAACAGAAGACAAATTGTGGATTGCTCATGTAGCATTTGGAGGCTTCTTTTGGCTCTAATCTGCTGTTAAATCTACTGTTCTCTAGTGCTGTAGAATGATCTCCAGGTTCAGTAGCAATTTATCTTTTTCATAAATTTAGCAAGTGTAGGGGAAAAAAAACACCAGAAGAAAAGAGTGTAGAAATCATTGTGCCATTGGGGTAGTTTTACTTTTTCAGAATTATTTTAAAAAGAAGATATGCTGAGTAAGGATTTCTAACATCAATTATTTTAGAGAGAACTTGCTTAAGAGTATGCAGAAAGAGAGACTACTGTATTTTTCCCAGAGGCAATTACGGACTTTGTTTCTGAATTCGCTTCCAAAAGACTATATTTTTCTTAAGGAATTTTGGCAGTCTGTAATGAAGGAAACCTGTAGTGAAACTGAAGGGATGAATTTTTATAGGAGTGTGTGATCATGAATGCATTTATTAAAGTTACTAAACCTCTGCAAACAGTTTTTCAGATTCTCAGAGCTTGTACACCAAATTCAGGCTAGCATTTTCTCTTCCAACATTCGTTCAGCATTATTTCAATAAATCACTACAGTTTAATGAAGACACATGGAAAATTAATTTTTTTAAAAGAAATTATAAAACACATTGAGAGCTATTATATAATCTTATAAGGAGTGTTCCAGCAATAGAATACAGAGAGAAATTCTGTGTATTCAAGTATTACATGTTTTCTGGGAGTTACACAGTAAGGTGACCTGTGAAATGTTTGAAATACTCAAAAAACCCGATTCACTGAAGAGATGCATTTGAAAACAGTGAAAGAATATGAGTTTGCTTACATACAGTTTCTGCACAGGAAAATAAGCTTTTTGCTAGTTTCTCTGTATATATAGACATTACAGTAAAAGACCTAAATATGAAAATGATAAGCAATTAAACATGTTGTAGTTTAATTTACCTGTAGCATGCTGAATGCACATACTTGGTTGCATGCATTTTGACTTATTTCACATAGTCTAATAGATACCAAAACTCTTGGGACAAGATAACACACAAGGGCCGTTTTCTCCAGAGAACATTGCTTTCAGAATATGAACTGATAGTTGATGATGCTGATGTCTGAAAAAAACCCATGATTTTTTTTGCTCAGTTCCAAAAAAAAGTACGCCAGTAAAGAAATGCTGCACTGGATCAGTCTCCTTGATCCATTTAGCTTCTTTCTCTACCAATGGCTAGCAGTAAATGCTTAACAGAGGAGCATAAGAAGAGAACAAACATATAGTAATACTTCTCTTGGTGTAACCTTCCAGCAAACTATGGTACTTAGTGGGCCAGAGGTTGTAACTTTGTGTTCCACAGTCTTTCATGATGCTTTCTTCCATGAATTTCCCAAGTAACTTTTTAACACATCTGTACTTTTAGGAGGCACAACATCCACTGGCATAGGAGTTTCACAGTTTAATTATGTCTTGTGTAAAAATATACTTACTAGAAGTCATAATTAGATTGCAAATTTGAGAAATGCTGTGTTCGATCCAAATCTGCAATTTTCCATTGAACCCCCCCCCTTTTTTTTTTAAAAACTATTACCTTCATCTTCTTCCAACAACCAGAATTGCTTTCAGCTACTTAATAGAAAAAAACCTTCATCAGTGCATTTGGATGCACTGCAAATATGGTAATCAAGCCCATGAAACAACTCAGTTTTGTTAAATCTCATAACACTGTTCATAACTTTTGAGAGCCAGTGGTGACTCTGCTTTCTGTTGTTCTGTTGACTCCAAAGGAGAAAAGTAAACATAATCAGTCCCCTCCTGACTGTTTTAACCTTGGACAACGTACATTCAAAAGACAATAAAAGGCTTTTCTGAAGTCCAGGTGAATAATTACTGATTATCCTTAATCCAATGTATTGTCAACTCCTGCAAAGAACACTGATTGGTTATTATGATTATTCCTAACAGATGATATGCTGCTTGGTTCTTGTGACAGAGTATTCATTCATGTAGTTTAGAACCTTATTTTCTTCTAACTAGTTTACCTGCTAAAGAGAAAACCTGCTGATGTGTGATTCACGGTATTGCTGCTACATACATCTTTAAAGAGCGCAGCAGGAGATAATCCTCTAGTACTCTTGGATGGGTTATATAATTTAAAATTACCATATAGTTGGTATCTGGTTGGTATCCCCATGGTGCTGAAGTTAGATTCCCCTGTAACTGCACAAGGGCTTTAAAGCACATTTGCACTGCAGTGCAGGGATGATGGCAGGTTGTAGAGATATATGCGAGTCTTCTAATGCAGCCCTAGCCCAGCGACTAACAGTAGTGTAGCTTACACTGGAAAGCTGCAAAACCATTCTTCTAGGACTGTAAGTATGTGGCAGCTGTGTCCTATACTGCTGCAAAATAACAAAAAAATGCTAAACCTGGGTTTGCTTGCGTAGGCGGCACCTTTCCCCTAAACAGGGACATTACTTGTTCACTGTAATAGTCAATATTCTATGTATCTAATATTCCTCATTTAATGCACCCATTTGTCACATAGTTGGTTTAGAGTAGTATTGCGAGAGAAGATATATGTGGGAAAAGAGACAGTCTCTGAAAAGTGGAAATACTCACTGGAACTATATTTTGTTTGTGTTCTTAGCAGAACTGTAGAAATGTCCAAAAAACCTTTCTGTTAAAGAACTAAAATTTTAAAATTATTTTAGTTGCATTTTGCCATAAATATTTGGGTAGATTAAAAAATGGCAAGCAAATAGTAGAAAAATTTTGTGAAACACCTGAAATCACATACACAAAGATCTTGCCAGAAGCCACAGAATAACTGAAGAGTTACCCTCATCTCATTAGGAAGTAGAAACAAAACCTTATGATCTGTGTTTCATTTCAGCTCTGCGTTTTGGTTTTGTTTTTTTAAAAGGTGCAATTTCACATTTCTATTCTATGATAAACTGCTATGAAGTAGTTTTCTGAACAAGAGCTAGAAAGCAACAGCAGTTCTAAAATCTGAACGTTATTCTTTATTACCCTGAAATTTCTACTGGTATAACTGCCTCTTTTCAGAGCTAACTACTCCTAAAGGCAGTAAAAGCTAAAATATTTATACAGAATTACTACAGATGCTATATTTTGATCTTACATAAAAGTATGTGAATCTGTAATAATGTCAGTGTTGTTAGCAGAGTTACTGTATACCA
This sequence comes from Sagittarius serpentarius, assembly GCA_034782735.1. Classification (NCBI taxonomy): domain Eukaryota; kingdom Metazoa; phylum Chordata; class Aves; order Accipitriformes; family Sagittariidae; genus Sagittarius; species Sagittarius serpentarius. The sequence continues at coordinate 26,918,678 of JAVKLA010000090.1, read as the reverse complement.
GTTCTGTAATATTCAATTATTATATCATAAATTATTAGGGGTATTAGAGGTATTATTAAGGTATTATATGAATGGCCTTATTTATTGTTATTATATAAGAAGTTGGAGACTCTTCTAGTCTCTGATATTTACTTTCACTTTGAGATCCTGTTACATTTTAATATGGGTTAAATAAAGTCTAATGCAAATGAGAATACAGCCCAACATTATGTTATCACAACTGAGGTATGATAATCTCGGTATTATAAAAAGTAATTAACATTAGTATTAGGAATATCAACAAAGCGAATGTCCTGAGAGTCAGCAATATGTGAACACACACACATAAATGCATGAAAAATGTCTAATTATCTCCTGGCTGGAGGAAAAGAAACAGTGATTGTAAGAAAGAGAAAATGGTGAAGTTCAGCAGCATTCACTTAACCCTGATAGCAGCTTATTTAATGTATGTAAAAAAAAAAAGTTACCTCATTCCCAAATATTTCTTACAATTCAATATCACGTGCATGGATAAGTGCTATAAAGGCTTTGCCTAAACCCTTGGATTTTATGCAGACAGAGATCCAAGTGATTGCATACTTATGGCTCAGCTGTCTTAAATAGCTTCCTTTGAAGCAGAGCAAAGTCAGGAATTTTAAAACTCAGTAAGTTTGTACTTTGACAGGTTAGGTTTAGAAAGTAAGCTCATACATAAAAGTCAAAGCTTCCCTTGTTATAGTGTTGTTCTATAGTGTATAGAGTTCTTTTTCTTCATATGATATGTTCTAGTGGTGACTCAGTAGCACATTGATTTAAAAAAATGTATGTCAGTACATTAGTCATGTTCCTGAGCATTATTATTTATTCACATAAGGTTAATGCACGTATAAAGCAAAGTTCTCAGAATTTACATAGCAATTAAAATTCATAGAGCTCCAGTTGCACTGAGAAAGTACACCTTTGCCCTTTCTGTTCAATTCCAATTCTCTGAAGTTAGAAACACTGTGAAAACATTAGCTTCTTTGTCTAACTCTGTTTTTGTTTAACAAAAACCTCTGGCTTTGCAGTGTTACTTGTGAGTAGTAATATTCAGGTTCTTTGTAAGAGGAGATTGAGAGGTATGTGCCCTTTCTACAGAATATCCTTCCTTTCACCAGCTCATCTGTGTGTACACAGCGACATTCTTCAGTCAGGCATCTCCACTGACAGTAAAAGTACTGAGCAAGGAATTTTTCAAGTCTGTTTTCCATTACATGCTTCTACACCAATGCTGTTGAGGTGACATTCTTTCTGAAGTGGTCTTAGCTATCTGCTTGTTCATTTTTCAGGCTTCAGGGAGCTTCCTTTGAATGAAGGAAGACATTGCTCTTACAGAGCATTTTCATGTTTTCTTTCGCACTGATTCTCTTGTGTTCTGCTGTTAGCAATAGGCAAGTGTACAGAGTAACAAAGTAGCGTGTCTACAGTGGGCTTAGTTCATGGTGAGAATTGCCTGAAACTAGAAGCAGGCTGGGCAGTATGCTTTAGGAAAGTTTGCAGTTAATTGAAACAGCTGGGAAAAGAAAAAAAAAAAGGGGCAGTGAAGGACTAATTGAAATGAAACCAAAAACTTCTTCAGTTGATTTCCTGCCATTTTAGTTTTCAATAACATTTATATCAGATACTCAGTAAAACCTCATCAGCTTTTCCCTCAAATGTGTGATATGATGATGGATCTAATGGGAGAAAAAGAATTTAGTGAAATCACCCTTTTCTGTTCTGTCCCCTTTATTTCTCTGGGTGATCAAGGTTATTCATGCTTACTCAAAAAGCTTCTTTTCTAAAATATAGAGATATCTATTTAGTAGAGAGTGACTAAAGATTGTGCAGACAGTCCGTCTCCCTTCAACAGAGGCTGGGAATCTGCATGCTTTTGGAGGATCGTGGGATCCCTCCTCTTGCTATGAACATCCACAGAATGGCAGGGTGCAATGTCAGATGGTCCTGGGTTTGTAATTGGTTGGGCATTGCACAGTCCTGCAGTTTCGATGTTCTTTTGAAAACTGTAGGGACTGGATATAAGGACTTATGCATAATTCCTCCTGGAGTAATCCTCATGCTTAAGATTTTTAACCATGTGTAATTTTGTCTTTTTTCCATCCTCAAAATACATATTACTCCTTTGAGGGCAGGTGAGGCAGAAGAGCTGGCTTTCATTGAGGATAAATTTAGAAAGAAACTTGTTCTTCTAAGATGTCTAGAATCTGAAATTCACCATGAAGTTAGATCATGTATAATCCCGGAGTAGAGCTTGAGCCATGAAAATCAGTGAGTTCTGTTGTAATTTAAAAAAATAGGTGGTTTCAGCTGGCTCTGACTGCAACTAGATGTCAGAAAACAGAGACATAAGATACTTAGAACAGAAGTCCTTTTAGACTGTGAAAATGACCAGTATAACCGAACCTTCCTCTGGTTAATGTATGCTTACAGCTTTTGGTAGTCAGTGGTTACAGACCCCTAAACTGGAGGTTGCCTGTGAAATGTCACATTTAATAGCCACAAGTGAATTTGTTCAGTCCCTTTTTAAAATCTCCTTGAATCTTTGTAAGTGAGAAGACGACAGAAATGAAGTAGAAAGGTCTGTAAAATAAAATTCCCTGTAAAAGGGGAATTTTGGCTTTGGGAAAAGACTAATGGGCTATGTCTGTACTTATAAATACAACAGGGTTGGGGCATGAGGTTGGACATTGGCCCATATCAAACCATACTGTTTGTTGTTAACACACACCCTGGTTACCTTTTCCTTTTATGCCTGGGCATGATTCAGAGTTAGATGGGTTGGACATGGATGCAGCATTTCAGGAGGGAAAGAGAGTAGTTTTGGTGTATGGAAGAGAGCTGTGCCTTGGGGTCCAGAGAGCAGCTCATCTCCTTTTTATTTAGTAGCATGGTTGTATTCACATTTGGCTAAGTGCTGTCTTTGGAACTGAGAGCAAAGGAACCATCCACTGTTGCTTGATCTCTGCTGTATTCTGACAAACAGGTCTTTGTAGGTTCTTTGTAAATCAACAGCTCTGCATTACAGAAACACTTGGCTTTATCCTTTTATTTCCTGATGCAGATAGTTGTCAAGATTCTATAAACTGACGAATGAAAAATTAAAGGGGAAGGGTTATCCTACTGACTTGCCCTTCATCCCACCATGTTTCATACAGTCTTTTGGCAATTCTCTTCTCAAACTGTCAAGTCATACTGATTCCCTCTGCTAACATATCCCTGTCATATCCTCTATAAGGATGAAATAGGGAAAATTCTTCAGAAGTCTAAGCTAGTGCTTACTTCCAGTGGTCTGGCACCCCACAGGCTACAGTACATGTAGATACTAACCAAAAATTTATAGGTTTAGCCAGCATGGCACTGATGGTGGCATTTAAAGGCTGTAGCATCTTCCTGTTAGGATTTTTTAACAACAGTGGCATTAACAACATTTCTGTTCTGAGATATGAAGATCTTTTTCTGTAGGCAGAAAGACTGAGAAAGAAAATTATGTGGCTGTTCAGAAAGTACTGCTTGTGTTTCCTGCAGAATCCTCAAAACCCAAGATTTTGTGAATATGTCTCATTGCAACCAAATCCATTTTTAATGTATACTGTTTCTTGATGCCATTCTGGAAGGACTAGTTTACTTTTAAACGGGATGAAAGCATACAAGGAGTATAAGCGAATATTGAGAAAATCCCACAGGTGATCTTTCCTGCAGGACAGAGTTGTTAATCTGAACACTATAGCTAAATTCCAGGAGGGTTAGCTATGTTCTATCTAGCAAGATGCTTCTTGCGGTTTCAGTTGGATACTGTAATCTGTTCTAAATGCTGTATAGTGCTTTGAATGCAATCAAACAGGTGCTGTGTTTCACCTCAGAGATGGCTGCATTTCAGTAGTGGGTAAAATAGTCCATGTATATGCCACAAAGCATGGTCTGAGATGAAAGACGCCATAAAGTACTTTTATGTTTAAATAGTGTATAGAAAGCAATCGCTTGCTATTCTGTAAGGCTGTAACAATCCTGAAAGTTTCTGATTTGAATAATGCTGAGGACAACTAAAGATATTTATTTGGAAATAAATCAGAATTATATTACTTGCAGAAAAATAATACAGAGTATCTCACAGGCCTCACTGAAATGATGACATAGTATTTTTCTAGCTGCCTTTTTATTTCCTATTTATATTTTACAGAACAGAAATAAAAGTTTTAAAACATATTTCACTTTACAGGATTCAATTGCTTATTTTTATGAATTTTGCCCTTTACCCTGGTTTATTTTTTTTTTCTTACTGAGACTATCAAAACAGGCAGGTAACGCTCTGAGTGGCTGAGCTAGGTCCATCCTCGTGAGGGATGGGTGCTGCAGTGCTGCTAAGGGTCAAAATGCTAATAGCAGCTGAAGCTTTTCATGGATGAGGAATTTGGGTGTCAGATTTGAAGGTCCAAGATTCTGTTCCCAGCCCCTAGTGGGTGAAAAGAGAAATATATTAAATTGGTGCTGTTGTCTGAAGATAGTACTGTGAGAAATGCACTTCTGTAATGCACAGCAGTGAACAAAACCAAACATAAATATGAAAAAAAACCACAAGCGTGTCCCAGATGTTGTGAAGATCAGTGCTCTTACCTCTCATGTAGTAACACTGGCTTGTACAAATAAAGAAAAAACTAAGTAAAATGTGGTTTAGTCTTGGCTACCATTTTCCTGAAATGACAAAATGCCAGTTTTGTAAGTTTTGGTATGGATGATTGAGATTTCTGCATATGGGCGAGAAGCAAGATTGTAAAAGCTGGTTTGAACATGAAAAGTTTACAATAACTTTGTAAAACTAGTAGTAGAAAGAAAAAGAAAGCTGCCGGGAGGAAGAGAGAGGGAAAAAAAATGGAGCTGTAAGTGCTGAGACATACTTAGTGGTGAGGTATTAAGGACTGCTGCCTCTTTGCTCCTAACTTGTCACTTGGATATACCAAAAGAAACATACTTTAGAAGACAGACAACCCAAAGCATCTTTTTATAAATTTATTATTTATGCATGGGACAGTAGCAGTCATGCTAGTGTGCTCATCCTCAACATGGTCATTCTGTCACCTCAGGTATACTGCTTGCTGTGTGAGGGCTGATACCCTTCCTTGAGAATTACAAAAATCTTGAACTGTTTAATATTCTTAGTACTGGAAGTTGCCTCTTTTTTGGACAAATAAAGCTACTGTAGTTCCTATGGCTTATGATTTTCCAGGATCCCAGGCTCAGCAAGTGTGTTGGACAACCACAGATATCCACATTGTTTTCAAAGAAATCATTTGTATTCTGACTTTCCTTCCTCCCTTTCTACCAGCAGTTTGACTTAGGTGTGATTGATGTACCACTTTGTAGAGTTTTAGTATTAGCACAATGCTCAGAAAAATCCATATATGCAATAGTTAGCAACTATTAGGAGAGGCCATGTTCTTTTCATTAGAAAAGAGTGGTGTACGTTGAAAGTTCTCGTAAAACTAGGCACAGAAAATTGTGAGCTAATGTAAACACTCAGATAAATGTGGAATATTTCTTCAAACTTGTGGAAAATAAAAACTGGAGAGACATTCTAAACAACTATGTTCATAATATAACTATATGGCTTGCATGGTGGTACTTAAAGGCTAATCATTTCAGTGCTTGTGATTCTTCACCCTGTAATGTGTTATCCTTTACCCCATTTTTCATGTGTCTGGAACAGGCATTGAGCCCTATCCTCCGAGTTAGAAAGCTGTGGTCTTGGACTAATGATGAGTGATTTTTCAGTTATTGCAGAACATGATTGCAGCAGCTGAGATGGTGGAAAATGGCTGGGCTTTGTGTTGCTTTGTAGGCATGCAGTGGAATGTCTGATCCTACAGGCTGTGGCAGTGAAAAGGGAACAAAGCTTTTACAGCACAGTAGGCAGGGTTTAGTGAGCTGACAACAGAGCAGTATAAATAATGAAGACTCAGGCGATACCACATCAGAAGCCTTCTGTTTACTGACATTCTCCATACTGTCTGTAACCTATATTTTTAAGATGTCTTTTCAGCAGTTTAAGGCTATTTTTTATCATCTCCAGCACTTAATCCCTGTGTGCAGTCATAATCCTCTGTTTACAATATCAAAATTAAAACCTGTAGAGATGACTATTATCTCACAGGAGAAACATATGAAATGTGTGAGGAGCAAGCATCAATGAATAGCTTAGAAGCAAATGTTCCATTTCCAGAGAAAAAGGTTTCTGTCCACAAGAAGTTCAATGCAGGCATTTTTCTTTACAGCTTGAATTAGGGGGAATTCACCAATTAAGAATCACAAAGTCAGTGAGTCTTTAAAGAACTGCTTAGCAATGTGACTGTGAAGAATACAATTCACAGGCAAAGCTGGTGAAGTTTTACATAAGCTTTTAGATCTAATTAATAAAAAGGGCCAAGATTTTGGTTAATGAAGGCATTTACATAACTTTCAAGATTTGATATTAATTTTACAGGGAGATTTAACTAACTCATTAGCAAATGACAGAGAAATTTAATAAACGATTTCTACTAAATCTTGTCATTTGTTTCTGCAGCTTGGCTGACAGTGATGCAGAAAGTAAAGGAACTATTTGCACAAGGTGTAATGGGTTTACGTGGCAAGGTTTTGGTAGCGGGGGGGCCACAGGGGTGGCTTCTTTAGAAGTTGCTAGAAGCTTCCCCTGGGTTCGATACAGCCAATGCCAGCTGGCTTTAAGAACGGACCCCGCCACTGGCCAAGGCCGAGCCAATCAGCAATGATGGTATAGCGCCTCTGTGATAACATATTTGAGAAGAAAAAGTACTGGGGCGCAGAAGCCGCAGCCGGAGAGGAGTGAGAACATG
>JAVKLA010000090.1:26865847-26907451 GCA_034782735.1 Sagittarius serpentarius | reverse complement strand
GGTGTTATCAACATTCTTCTCATATTGAACTGAAAACACAGCGCTGTACCAGCTACTAGGAAGACAATTAACTCTATTCCAGCCGAAACCAGGACACAAGTGATGAGAAAAATCAGGAAAATACTGATGTATTTAATTTAGCCAGTGAAGAGTATGTAGATGTTAAATAAAATACAGAGATATTGCAGATATGGGACAAAATTCAGGACTGCTGTAAATTATTAAATTTGCTTATATTTGGATAGATTTTGCCATCTGATTGAAATATACTTTATAGTTATCAGTCATGTAAGGAGAGTCATCCTTTTTGGAATCTGTCAGTACTACAACCTCACTTCCTAATCCAGGTTGCTATATTAGTTAGTTGCAATATTGAAATGAGTTTTTAGAAGCATGTTTTATCAATGTAACTGTCCTAGTGAGGATTACTTTACTAAATAGAATTGTACAATTAAGTCAACACTGAGTATTTTTTGAAATCCTACTAATACCTGAAAAATGTACTTTATTTTTCTGTACATTATCAAAATTGAAAGGTGACTAAATAATTATTGAAAATAAATCTAGCAGTTGTTTTCCCTACTCCCTGCTCTCTTAAGGTTAATTTAAAATAATTTTTGTTACTCAGAGTTTTCTGTGAAAATTACGTTCCTTTGTGTGTATATCTTTGAGAGTGCACTGAAAATAGGTAAAATTCAAGTTTCTGAAGGACTGCAATACTAATGTTACTTCCCAGTGAGCCTACTGTCAATGCCAGTGTGAAGTTTACTGTAGATGCAAGTGGCTGTGAATCAGCGTAATTGTTACTGGCTTCTATGAAGTACAGAAAGTTGCACATGACACATGTACAGAAATATTTAGGTACTGGATGAATTGGACAGGTATAATACAGAACCAGTGAGTTAAGCACCTCTTTCAGACCTCCAGCTCTTTCTCTAAAACTGATCTGTATTTAGAATTTACTTTTGTTGAAGTTTGATGTTAATTTTAATTGGTGAAGAAACTGCCCTAGTAAAGTATTCCCAGGTGTTTATAGAGTTTGTATGAAATAAAACAAAGACTTAGCTCTATGGAAATGTAAGTTGTTTTAAAGCCAATATGAATATAAATATTTGTAAATATTTCTATAAAGTGATTCAGTTAGCTTTGTTTTTCTTTCAGGTATCGTTTATGCCTTTTTTTTTTTTATTCAGGACTTTATTTAAGCATCAAAAATTAGTAAAATAAATCCTCTTTCTCTTTCTGGCCTTTTAGGAGTTAACATCTTTACTTTAGAGCACCATACGGCTATAGTAATTTCAGATTTACAAGGCAGTTATATTTAAATATAAATGACTGTATAAATAGAAATGAAAACATACAATTAAAGATTTCATCACTTTGAAATGTAAGAATGTCATTCTTCATGAAAGTGACAGGATATATGAAGAATGCTTATTTACCAAAAATGTTTTTCCTGGAAGATTATGGAACTCTGCTCACAAGCTTCCTGATATTTTCCTGTTCCAACATGGACAAGTACAATACAATGTATCCCATCAGAGTGGCCTTAAAGTGTATTATTGGTTACGTGTGGCTTTTACAATTTTCAGTATCATAAAATTCAAGGATTAAGATTCTCTTTTAAGATCCCAGAGACAGTAAATGTATTCTTGATGAACTCCGTGATGTTCTTAAAATTGCACAATCACGTAGAACAATGCTTGAAATGTTTTATTTCAGAATTCTAGTGCAGATAGTAAAATCTAGTCAGTTGTTTAATAGAAATTTGGTTTGGCTGACAGATTTTGAAAATAAAGAAGGTACCATTACTTAATATGAACAGGAATAATATAATTTTTAAACAGTAGAATATTCAGGTGGCAGAATTTAAAATTGAATATTACCTCTTAAAATAGATAATTTGCAGCCTGTCAAGTCAGAGTTAAAGTTGAGCTAAGTAGCTGATGATCAGAAAATTAATTCCCCAGCTAAGTCTTAGGAATGTCTAGAATGTTTTAATACTAAATATTTCTTCTAATTTAGAACATAATGTACTTTGCAAATACATACTGCAAAAGTAACAAAGACAGAGCAGTGTGCTATATGATGACACATTTATGAATTTATTTTGATAATAATTTTAATTCTCTAAATGTTTATATGCAAGCAAAACTAGTTTGTGTCTCATAGCATATATTTGGATATTTATTGACCAGAATGTCATAGTAAAAAGGCTGCTTGCAACATTCCTGTGTAACAACATGATGTTTGTGGGAATTGAAAGGACCTGAGTATCCTCAACTGTTGATCTTTGGGGAGTTCCTGGGGCTCAGTATCCTGCAGGACTGGCTCTCAAAATAATAAAAAGAGTAACAAGGAGTCACTACTAAAAGTTTACTTGCAATACCAGTCTTTGTCATAATCACTTAAGGGCAGAAGTACTTAGAAGAAAGATTAGGTCATGATTATAAATTATGATGCAAACATTCTGATGGATTTTATGTTCTGTTCTATTTTAAGGTTGCAAATGTTACTTTCATACCTGTATTTTTCCCCAAATGAAGAATCAGTGTATCTAGTATCTAACGTCTCTTTTCTGTGCAGAGATTTCTGGTGGAATGGAGAAAGAAAAGTTTGCGTAACAATTTTCCACAAAGATAAATGAGCTTGAGGTGGGTGTTTTCTGTAATACAGTAGTTCATTGCTTTGATTTTTAATCAGTATCAGTTTCTAAAAGAACCTAGTAGTATGGTGCTATTTGTGGTACTATTGCAATATTCGTGGTTTTGTCCCATATAGCCAAGAAGGATGCTTGTTATACCTGATGACATAAACTCAGGCACTGTTACGATAATTTTTTGTTGGTTGACACATACTTGATATTTTAATTCCAGCTGGATGCTAGAATGTAAATAATCTGAAAAAAAGTAATCATCTAAGCTGGTGCTTACTGGCATTCCCCTGGTGCTTCTGTAGGATTAGATTTTGAATACTGATGTAGGATCATGGCTGTGAAATGTATGTGTCAGTATTTTCTTCGAGATCAATTTAAGTAGGGAGACAGCATTTCAAAAGGCAAATGCTAGGAAGAGAAATATTTAAAAAAGGTATTTCGGTTTACTTCATACAACATATGTTAGGTTCTAAAGTAAGTCTTTCTAAAAAGTAAGTTGGTGTGTCTCTTGGCAATTATCAAATGGTATCTACTGTTCTTAATCCATAAGGAGATCATCCAGGTTATATGCTAATTGTCATGAGTGAAGAGACCTCCAAACTAGCTCCATCCAAGTCTCGAAGCAGTATAGGCGTGCTCACTAAGAGTTGCACTGGGTAGGCTTAACAGCTCAGCAAAGTCTGCAGTCCACAATGTACCGTGTCACTTGTTTTCCGTTTTCTCAGTACATTATCAAATTCAAGAGACTGTAAATTGCATGTGGGACATATTACCCCTTTTTTATCATATTCTATTTGTGCAATGTTACCCCAAATACTTGAGAGTTGGCTCTAGTTTTGTTTTGATTTTACTACTATCCTGTTGCACACCAGCAACAGAGGGACAGATGAAATGATTCATTCCACTAATTCCACTCATTCATAGCTTTGGCTATGATACTCTGTCGACGTAAAGATGGTATCACTTCTTTAGAGAAGAAAATTTATAAAGATTTTCTTCAGTTTTCTGTAGGATATCAGCCCATTTGTAAATTCTAGAGGGAATAACTGGATTAAATAATCTGTAATAAATAATCATAATAAAACTATGCTTTGAAGCCAAAGGTCTTGTTTTCCCTCATACTGTGGTTTAGATTCCAGTAATTTTGTTGGTCTTTTGGACAGCTGTCACTCATATACAACTAGTGTATCTGAAAAGTGAATCATAATATCTGATATTCAGGAAGCATAAAAGCTATAAATACCACATGTTTCAAGACATAAGGAAACCCTTTTTCACCATTAGGACAATCAAGCAGTGGAACAGGTTGCCCAGTGAGGTAGTAGAGCCTGTATCCTTGGAGGTTTTCTAGACGATATTGAATAAAACCCTTGAGTAACCAACTCTGACTTCACAGCTGACCCTGCTTTTAGCGGCAGTTTGGACTGGAGACCTCCTGAGGTCTCTTCCAGCCTGAATTATCCTGTGATCCTGTATCAATGTGAACAGTGGTGAGCTGGCTTGCCTTTTCTGCTCTGTGTGGGACTTGGAGCCACCTATCTTATCCCTCAACATATCTGAGAAAAAATAGGTGGTTTATTTCCCATCAGTATGTATTTTTGGACCAGTATGATGTATATTATGTAGTTTTATGTGTGTATATGTATGTATATATTTTATGTGTATATAGAGAGAGTTTTATTCCAATTTGGTGTACATTTTTATTCACAGGAACAGCAGTGTACAAATACTCAGTTTTCTAATTTGATGCAGTATTATTGAAAATAAAAAAGAAAAAAAACTATGGAGTTTTGATACGCTTCCTCTTTTTTTCAGAAGATAACTGTAGTCTTTGTAAGACTGGTATGAAGCTTTCTCATAATTAATTTAAAAAAAAAAAGTCACTCCTCTGTGCTGGCCTCTGACCATTGTTTTGTAGGAACGTCAGCTTATATGTTATTGCCACTTTTTTTATCTCAAGCCAGAGGGGAGCTCTTTAAATCAGGGTAATACTGAGTCTTGACAGTTTGTTACATGAACTATGAACTCGCTTGCCCACATCTGCACTGCATGAGTGTTCACATAAATCTCATGATCTTTCTGAATATACCCTAGCTCCAGCTGTTAAGCAGTGGGCTCAAAAACAAAGCTTTAATGAATTCTCTGAGATACTCTTCTTTTTCATTTTAAATTTGTGGATCAAAGAAATGTAAGATACTACCAGTTCTCTTACAGAACCTGAACAATTTTTATTTGACTTATGAAATAAGCTATGAATGAGGGGTTTGGTAACATATTTCTTGGAAGGCTCGACACAGCTTTTCTTTCAGAGACGGCAGTACAAATCCCTTGCTGTCATATTCAGCAGATGGCAGCATGCATGTTAACTGGCTGGGTATCTGCTCAAATCTTTAAGCTGCCATGCCATATTGAGTAGCAAAGTAATTAATTTGTCAGTGTCTTTAAGGTCAATCACAGTGGAAGCTTTCAGTGTGTTAATGTAAAAAATCATTTTTACCCTGTGGGGGCACTGTCACAGCAGGTAGGAATTAATTGTGAAATTATATTGCTTTCTTCCTAGAATGCAACTGTGTTGGAAGAAGGAAAACATACAAAACCAGTAGAGTGCAGTTCAGGACTCTGGTGTTTGAAACGTTAAAGCACAGATTTAACATTTTCACACAGGCATATCTGAGTGGTACCAGGATCAGGGCCTGGGGATTAGGTCATGAAAGGTCATGCAAAAAAAAAAAAAAAAAAAAAGCCATGACCAAGCAAATGTTTATGTGTGATTTTTCAATAGCAATACTCATGTCCTTTGAATTTGGCTGTGTTTTTGTATGATATCAGATCAAGTGTGGTGTAGATGCCATATTATGAAACCCCTGAATATAAGCAGTGAAGGCATATGATAACAGTGTGGGACAAATTGCTATGTGAGGTAGAAAAGACCTTGATTTTCCAATCTACACAGGAGGTTGCAAGGATGGCGTTTTCCATCATAGTGTTCTTATCAGACTTGCAGAGGCAGGAATAATGGGGTAGTGGAGACAAAATCTAGAATGCTATCTGAATTTTTCATCTATGCTGAATTTTGGCTGGGGCTCTTAAGAAGAACATGGATGAAAAATGTGATAGACTTTTGATTGTTGCTGAATATTGGAAATTTGCACTTTATCTAGACCTGAACAGATTGTAAGAACAGAATTTGCCATTATTTTTGATATCCAATTTTATCTAATCTTTTTATTCCTTTCTAACTATTCAAGCAGCATTTCTTCTGTTTGTGTGAGTTTGTAGAAACTGAATTTTGAGGCTTATTGATGATATTTGTGTAAATATGAAGAGAAATTGGCATCTAACTATCTTACATTTGTTTAAGAAAGGTAATGAAATATTGCATCATCTACCAAAAAAGGATCATTATCATGTGATTTGAAAAACCAATCACACAGGCTACTATTAATTTATTAGTGTATATTACTAAGTAATATAAAGTACTGTGTACCTCACAAGAAATCTTACAGTTAAAATTTGTTCAGAAAACTGTGAAATTTTCCCAATGAGTAGATCTTATTATCTAGTTAAAGATAATTGGCAATATAGGAAGATGCTAATTTTGCTCAGTAATTTGCTGAAAAAATTGTTCATTGCAATTTAAGCACTTTCTGCAGCAGTCTAAGTTCCTTGGGAGATTTATATGCATAGTTACAAATGTGGATAAAATCCACTGAAGTTGGTAGGAATGTTGTTTGCATTTCTATCAGTGTGAAGTGGTGGCATTTGTTATGTATCAAATGAAATATGTTTGTAGATCTTTGGAAAAATAGAGTCTTCGTTTAATTTTTCTCCAACTCTTAGATGCACTTAGTTCTATGTTGTTTGTGCAACTTTACGAAAAAATAGTCCACATAAACTTCAATTTCACAATACTTTTATTTATTTAAACATAAAAGCAAGTTTCAATTATCTTCCCCCCCCCCCATTTTTAAATGATTTTTCTGGTCTCAGACAAAAAGGTGTTTGTTTAGATCTTGATTTATATTAGTCCTGGAGTCTTCTACACTTGTATAAAGTCATGCCTGTCTCATATTGAGTTCCTACTTATGTTTAGCTTGCTTTGTCTTTATATTGACAACTGGCTTTCTCCAGAAGATTAAGGAGCTTGATGAAAAATACAAGCCTACTACTGTAAGGGTCTGTCTCAAAATGTAGGAGGATCTGTGTAAGGTCATAGACTATAAGATCCCCATTCAAAATGTTAAATATCTGTAAAGAGTAACATGTCCCTTAAATCCAATTTAACATGTTAGACAAGAAGGGTGGCAGGTGAATAGTTTACTGAAAAGTTCATTTTACTTACATTACATTTTGAATTTCACACCCACTTTGTGTTCGCTTGCTCTTCATGTCTAAACTTTTTTGCTGTAGTATGGAAATAGAAGATTGATGTTGCAGGAGAAAATATGACCCCAAAATGACTCTCTTATTCTTGTTTTCAGGCATGGTTGCTTCTTGCAATATTTGTGAAGAAGTATGTGGACAATGGTGGTGAAATCCTGATTAACAGGATATAAGCTGATTTCGTAAGTTTGTGGTTGTGTATGTGTGTATAACTTTAATGCCTTCTCCTTTGTAAATCCCACTGTATCCTACTCCAGTATTTGCAGTTGGTACTGAAAATGCAACTTTAAAATGGGAGATATAACAGTATTTTTGTAATCCATGAATTTTTGATCTGCCAGTGACCTCATAGTGAAGAAAAGGCAATTGAGATCACTATGAAAATCTCTGTGTGTTACTGCATTGCTACTATCACTATGTGATAAATATTGATATTTACATGAGAACAAATTGAAACTTTTTGATTTTCTATTTCATGGAGAATTGATATTTTTGGCATTTGTTTGATTCTGAATTGGTCAAAATTTATGCAAAACATTTCATTCGAAACTATATTTCAGCAAACAGGTACAATTTTATACTATTACTGATATTCCTGAGAATTTCTGAAAATGTTTAATGAATAGCTTTCATGGAATTTGTATTATTAGTCACTTCCTTTTAATTCCTTAATTTTCCAGTGAAGTTTGTAATTTTAATAATGCTTCTTAGATAAAATTCTGTGTGAAAAGATGAAGAATAGCTGAAACAGTTCTCTGTAATAATTAAAAAACCAGGTGTTATATCATACTATGCTTTTAAATACTGACCTTGGAAGGAATATTATATAAAAAAAAAAAATTTGAGGCTAATTTGACAGTGTGAGTACAAGTAACAATGTACACTGTATTTTAAAATTCTTTATAAATGTTTTGAGAAATATGTAAGTTGAACTTGAGAGAAACAGCTACTATTGAGTGCAATTTGCCAAAATCACTCCTTTTCTTGAGTTAGGATTATTTAAAAAAAAAAAACCTAAAATAATGCTGTCCATTTTAAAAGATTTTCATAAAAGCTTTCAGTGGATTAATTACTTTGTGTGTTAGCAGAATATTTTTAAGTTTTTGTGTTGTTAATCTGGATTGCTAGATTGTAGTACGTTTTGATTCTTGTGTTGATAATTTTGATTGTTCATTTCAGCCAAGTTGTGACATATTTTAAAAATTTTATTTAAAAATTCTGTTATGTGACATTTTTAACCCTGACAAAACAAAATCAAAAAGTACCCTACAAAGTCTGAGTAAAACATGTTTCTAAAATGGAAATTATTACTGTAAAAAAAAAAAAAGAAAAAAGCTAAATAAACCATTTGAATATGCATTTTGAAATGCATATGATTTTTCCCTGTATTTCAACCAATGCTAAAAGATAAAGCACACTGAGGTTGGAATTCACCGATTCAAAAAGTGGGATAGCACTCTAGTACCTTATACCACCTAGAACCATGGTAGGATCGCAAGCACTACTGCAGTTCAGATAATGATATAATATTGCTTTGTTTTGGAATTTCCTCTCAGTATCACAAAAAAGAAATAAGGTTTGGTGGTTTTTTGGGGAGTTTGTTTTGTTTTGTTTTCTTTTTAGTAGAGTCAACTATTTTTGTCATAAACTGCCTGCATCTTTGTGTTGGCAATCACCTGCATCTTTCAGATTCTTTATGTTAAGTATGGATGCAGAAAATATTTGCAACTCTAATGTACTTTCCCACTTGGTCACTCTTGGTTCCAATTTGGCAGTGCAGTGGCTCAAGTAATTTGCTTATTGATTCACATCTCTCCTTATCTAGCAGACAATCTAATGTGTAGGTTGGCTCTAGCAGATGTACACGGCATTTAAATAAACAGCAGGAGAATTTCTTTAGCCATATTTTTGTGAACACTGCTATCAATGAATACAAATATTGTGAGGTCTTATTTTATTATTATTATTTTTTTATTCTGTAGCTTTATTTGTTGTCTTATTAAAATATTTGCCAGTTTGGTAGAGTCAGTATAACACAGGACTGTTTTACACCTTACACTTTTGTAATGGAGAAAAGACTAGAACTTCTCACATGTGTATAACCTTCAGCAAGGTTTTGAAATCAACGGCGATGCCTTGTGAATGTATCTTACTACAGTTAAGGCTCTTGGGATGTCGTACAGAACTGGCGATGTCCATCTGTGCACACATTGAATATACATGCTTTAAATACTACTTCTTACTGGTTAATATCTAGACCTAAGCCTAGAGTTAGATGCTGCTCTTGGCTAGTACTTTTAGTGTGATCCTTTGATCAGATCCAGACTTGTTGGAAATTACTTATAATCTAATTTCCTGGAGAAGACACCCAAGCCAGAGTGTATGGTATTCCTGAAGTTATGTTAAACATCTTAAGTCTGATCAAAATTTTTTAAAGTGAGTATTTAAAGATCAATAATTAATAACATAGATAATGACAAATTTTCAGTGACATATCTGTTTACAGGAGGAATGTGGGATTGGAAAGGTCATTGAATCCTGGTCCCAGTATTGCATGTGACCCTTTGGCAAGACAATTAAGCTTGATAGGTGATAGACGCATTCAAAAGCTCAGTGGCAAGGCTTCTGGCATCCTCTTTTCTAATACCTTGCTGGATGTGCTAGTTGTAATTGAAGTCTTCAGCCTGAACCCAAAGAAAGCCTGATGTTACTGCCAGGCTCTTACAATAGGGCCTCTACTCTCTTGCCATCCTCCAGTAAAACCAGCACAGTCATAAAGGAACCACACTGTGTTTCGTATTGTGGAGGCTTCCATTCTACACCTGTCCTTTGAGAACTTAACTCCTGTAATATAGGATATAATGTTTTTTTTCCCCCAACTGATTTATTTCTGCAGTTAATATGGAGTGTGAATTCAGGTGCGTCTTCTCTAAAAGTCAAGAACAAACTTATGATATGTTTGACAGGATTTAGGTAATACAATGCACAAATTGGTGTTGCTGTCTTTCTACAAGTGTATTAGTTTCTTAACTGGTTAAGGAAGACTGGAGAGAAAAGAAAGCTTTATTCACATAATAACTTCTATTTTTCTTTTATTTGTGTTTAAAGGCAAACATTTGCTTTTTCATGTTTGAGCTTGTTACAAAATAAATGCCAGTGTAAAACCACAGCTCAGAATATTAATGTAACATTAGAAGAATAATTTGAAGAAAGAAAAACAGTTACCTGTAGACTAAGAAGTCTTAAAGTCTTTTCACAGACAGACTTTAAACATCAGTTTTGACTAATCCATTCAGCCCAGAAAACCAACAGTTTGGACTGCTGTCAGCTTTCAATTTGATTCCATTATAGCTGTCACTCAGCTGTGCTGAGATGCTTACAATCAAATTATGGGTTATTGGCACTGTCTAGGGCCATAGCACTGAATATTTTGCATATAAATCCATTGCAGTGGAAGTTCTGTTTACCTTACAGAAATGGTCAAAACTGTTCAAATTGTTATAGTCAGTTTTTGTGCATAGACATTTCGTACTTTAATGCAGTTAGGCATAGTATCAAAAAGAAAGAAAATTTCTCATAGGGCAGAACCACGAGATTAACCAGGAAGAGAATGGTAAAAGCTTGTAAATCTATAATGGCTTACAAATTCTGTATGTGAATTAGTTATTTGGAAAGCTACTGAAGTCCTTACTGTGTTAATAAAATATTTGCTGTGGTTTAATTTAATTGGTTTAATTTAATAACTGGATGCTAGAAATCACAGAGAAGGCATACAATGGCTCCAGATAAACTTCTGACAGAGGTTAAGATAAAACCCTGACCCATTAGTTGAGAAGATGCTGTTTCCATCTGCCAAGGAGTACGTATAGGACTTCCATTGCTAAGGTGTGAGGCTTAAGTTCAACAAAATGTTAAATACTTGAAAATAATTGTCCAGGAAAAAAAAAGTGATGCTTTTTGGACAACTGCTTCAATAGTAACAGACTGACAAGAGATGAACTATGTTGGAAAGTCTTTGGGTTGACTAGCTTATTTGTTTTGATCCTGTTTCCTACGGGGGAAAAAAAGCAATCACATTGTTTGCTTCCTCCTTCAGCTTCCCATTATTTTTTTGAAATTAGATGTTGGCTAATTTCATCCAAATTTAGGAGAGGGATAGACGTGTCAAAGAAATTAATTTCATATGGCTTTGGGGAAAAAAGTATTAGTGATTGTACAGAGGACAGGCCTACACTAGCACTGCCATCAGAGAAAAGATGTTATATTTTACTGTTCTGTTTGACTAGGTGATCAGCCTATCTTTACTTCTGAAACAGTCATGGGCCAAAGGAATCTCTTACACATCTGATAGCGAGAAGTCCTTGGACAAGGTGAGCATACTTTGAAAGAGAAGGGCTCTTAATCTTTTATTATGCTGTCTCCAGATAGGAAAATCTTCAGTTGGAGTTTATGACGTAAGTTCAATGGTTCCTTTTTTAAACAATCCAGTTTCTGTGTATAAATGCTTGGAAAAAGAGTATCTGGAATTTATCAGTTTTCAAATAGATAGATGCCTGTACGTATACTATGTAGGTCTGTGAAAAAATATATTAGAATATAGTACTAAACTGTATTACCTTATAGACCTGTAGCTATCATTTGTGTTCAAATACTTCTGAGTTATACATCAGAGAGAAGAGTAACATTACCTTTGAAACAGCAGCTTGACTGGGCTAGCATATGGACATTTTTCCCTTACTCTGTTAGATTCTGTACGAATGTGGTTAGCTATGTTCAAAATGTAATTTCACAATGAATTGTCTTCACCTAAATGAAATTAACAGGCATTCTGTGTATTTTGATTGTTTGAAAGTAGTGAACTAGAAGCTCTTGATTTTATTATTCAGCCTTCTAAACTGAGAAAATGTTTTGCCTAATTAGATTTAGAAAATTAATTATTTGAAATATATTGACATTACTCTAAAAATGAAAAACTACCTCTTTCAGTCAAAGCTCTACAGAAATCTTGCTAAAAGTTTTTTAACAGTCTTTTTCCAAAGTATTAAAGGATAGCTTTTAAAAACATGGTAAGGATTTTATTGTGACTTAAGTCTCTCATTCTGTGAGAGTGACTGAAACAAGATCAAAGCAGGATCAAAGGCACTCATATAAGACAAAAATCAGATATAAGCAGTAGGTGCTTTCTCAAGAAGCTTTGCATAAGGCAACAAAGATTTTTAAAGGTGGCAGGCTATCCAGGTTAGTAAAGGAAGATATTAGAAGTACTTATGTAAATTCTGCTATTTGTATTTCAGAGCTTCAAACTGTAGTCTTCAGAATAATATACAGTTAGGTTGATAGAAAACTTACATATGAAACTTTACATTAATTTATTTTTGTAGGTATAGAACTTAGGTACACACAGAGAAGACTAAATGGAACACTTCATTTTTGGTAAACAGTTTTCAGTCTTTGTGGGGAAAAATGGTGTTTGTTTGGTAATTAAGAGAACATCACTTAGAAGGAAATCTTTCCTGTTGGTCCTGAAATTTTCTGACCTGGTAGTTATTGATTTTTTTTTTAAAGTTTGGAGTGGTAGCTTAGAAAAAGTTTACACTGCAGATATTTATTAACTATACACATAGCAGTGGAAGGGGAATGAAGGTAAGAGACAGGGAGGGGCTGTGAACAGGGGTATAAAAAGAGGGAAAGTGACTAAAACAAAAATGTTGAGTGACAAAACAATACAGAAAACAAAACAAATCCGAAACAATTACTTAAAATTTTCTTAACTTCTCATTACCTGCTTAGGCTAAAAAGCCCCAACCTTAATCACATCCTAAAAATACATGCTTTACTAAATTTGTATTATTTTGAATTATGTTATACATTTTGAGTTTCAACTAACTAAAACTGAAAATGCAAAAATACTCCCATAGTATTGTATTTATAAGATTTCTAATCAGCTCTTAATCAGCAAGAACTTGATGTACTGTGATATAACCCTGTTGCATAGACATAGTTCTTTTTTACAGATAAGGCATTTAATAATTACAGATCATGAGCTGAGTTGAAATTTAGGAACCTTTTGATAGTTACCTGTCATTAATTTGTAGAATGCTGTTCCCAAGAGTCTTGGTTTGCTTGTATGCATACACCTATTACTGACATTTAAGTCGTCATCATTCAGTGTAAATGACATATATAACATGCATAAATGCCTAAGAGAGCTCTGTCTATGGTGTAAGTAACACAGAGCCTTAGAAATGTTTAATGTTGCTTTCAGGCAGAAGAAAACAGCCCCTCAGGATATGGTTGGGGTTTTTGTGGGGTTTCGTTTGTTTGTTTGTTTGTTTGTTTTTCCCTGCATAATCTACAGTGATCTTAAAAGTTAGTTTAATTGCTTAGATGGTGATTAAGTAAGTATTCCTTATACTGGAAAATGTTCCAGTGTTGATGTTTTTGTTGTCCCTGTTATGTCTCAGCATCTGAGTCACAGTTAGAATTGAACAAAGACTGTCTCTGAGGGTACAAATGCTGTTTGAGAAGATGACTTGAAGAAGCAGTTGCTCTGCATGAAAGCACACCCACTGTATTGCTATCGTAAAGTAGTGTCAGAAAATATGTATGACCTAAACTCCATGGAACCTCAGATGTAGCAAAGAATTAAGTACAACTAGCTGGAATTTACCCATATCTACTTGGGTAATGCAAAGTTTACTCAATTATTACTTTGTACCTGTGGTGTCAAGCTGATGATTTTACCTTTCCATTTTTAATCGTGTATGTAAGAGCTAGTGCAGTTTTGTCTTCTGGTTTCTCTCCTAGTCTCAGACTAACAGCTATCAAGCTAATATTTTGGGAACATTGAGACTGAGTCTAACTGTTTTATAACAACTTGGGGATAGTTTTTGCCAGTTAAAAACTGCACAGATCCTGGGTATCATTTTGTATCTTATATTCATTTCAGAGGAATAATTGCTGGAAAACTGTTAATTTCCTATGAGCCCATATCATGTCTAGTCACAATTTATACATGGGTGAGGTCAGGCACAATCTAGTTGATATAGCAGGTGTGCTCTCTGCACTCTTTTTCTGATTTTTCTGTGTTGGTGTTGGTATGATACTCCTTCAGATCACAGTGGTCTAGATCATTGCAAATTAAACAAGAGATTAAATGAAAGCTCCTTATTTGTATTTGCTCTGCTCTTTAAGTATGGCATATGGTCTTGTGCAGACTAGGAGTAATTTCTGTGCCAGATTAAATACCCTAAATACAGACAGCATATGAAAAATAAGGCAAAAGAAGCATCACAAGTGAAATGGAAAGTTAAGCACAAAAGGTATCCATAAGCTTAAGCATATAGCATTAGGGTCTTTGTGTTAGCAGATGTGTGAAAATCCATGTAATTTTTCACTCTCTTGTAGAAGTTTAATGGCCCTAGGGGAGCCAAGCTTTAGCTCATGAATCAGTTGCAGCTCTGAAGCAGTTCATATTTCTTACCTATTCCAACTGTGTTGTATATTAATTACTGCAGGGCTATGCTAGTATGGGATCTGCTAAGTAATGTGAATTCCTATGGGAAAAAATGGGTCAGGAGAAGTGATAAATTCAATGCCACTTGGTTGTGTTAGACCCAACTGTAGACCCTGCCTATTCTTGCCCCGTGTATTCTTGTGGGAGGATGCCGGGTCCTTTGGAAGATGTTACCTCTTGCTTGGGAACCAATCCCAGGGATTCTCACACTTTCACACGTAAGAAGGTTTCAGCTTGCACCTATAGGAAGAATATAAAGGTTATTGACGTAAGGGGTATATAAGGAATGTTTTCTCCATCTTTTTTCTCTGAGTTGGCAGGATTTGGTAGTGTGGGGAAGCAGAATAACATTGATGATATATGCAGTAATTTTCTGCACACAAGATGGAGTCCATACAAAACGTGTACGCACTCTAGCTTGAGATCTATCCCACCCTAAGAGTGTAGCTTCCACACTTCCTCCTTTTGATTTAATATATGTCTGGGTTTTTTTCAGCTTCAATTGTGTTAGGCTTTCTGGGGAATGGGAAGCTTTTCCCCTCATGTCCAGTTTAGTGCAGGTTGGCAACTTCACACCAACCAAAGCACTATCTTGTCTGGTGAGAAGATAATTCAGAATGCCACAGTTCATCAGCTAACAGATGGCTAACAGTTTGATCAGAAGGGATCTGGAGTCTTAATAAGCCACAAGAGCACAATGGCATTAAAGAAGGTGATAGGTACACTGAGGAAGGCATTGGGTAAAAAGTTGCAAGGGGAGGGCTGTGCAGTCTCACCAGTGGGTAAAGGGACTGATGAAAATTCTCTAACCAAGGGAAACAATCAACTGATAACCCATGATCTGTGCTGTATGAGGCAGTGCTGAGTGGTTCCCTGATGAATTAATAATGTTTCTACTTAGCTAAACCATATCCCTTGCATGTTGCCCTTCTTTCCTCATGTCTGGTTAACAATTTAACCCCAACTACCCTTTCTTTAAACTTTAAAGCGTTCATTGAAGATTAAAATAGCTCAGCTATTGAAATGGCCATGGAATTAATTTGGATGTTATTTGAAGTTTGGAAGAATACTTCAGAAGCTCTGTCAAACATTTCAGACACAGAAGTACCACAGCCATGACATATACCAAATGTGAC
Organism: Sagittarius serpentarius; assembly: GCA_034782735.1. Classification (NCBI taxonomy): domain Eukaryota; kingdom Metazoa; phylum Chordata; class Aves; order Accipitriformes; family Sagittariidae; genus Sagittarius; species Sagittarius serpentarius. Next base: position 26,891,760 of record JAVKLA010000090.1, on the reverse strand, counting down.
AGAAATTGTGCCTTCATAATTTAACAAGAACACAGTTTTATCTTTATTGTTATTTATACCTAGACTTGAGTGTGTATGAAAGCAGGAGTACAGGAATATCCAGGAATTTATTTCTCCTAAACTTAAATATTACAAGCAATTATTTAGTACTCTAAATGGACGTGGTAGTATAGTAAGTCAATACAGACCTTCAGTTCCGAAGACATGCAATAAAATACAGTTCAGTTCACCAGCAGAATATGTTGGATAAGCTAGGATTTTACACACAATCAGTTACTGAGCTGAGAGATCCAAGTTTTAGTAATATGTATTACAGTACCTGATAAACTCTCTGATCCTGCACTATGCACATTTGCTTTCTAAGATTAAGCAGAAAATAATAATTTAAATTTTAATTAGTCTTTCTGATGCTTAACGGACCAAACATTTCTACCATTTTTTGTAAGTATGTGGAATACACTAAATCTCAGTCTTGCAGCTAAGAAAAGGTGACAACAATTATTAAAAGACTCTGCACCTATTTAAATGAAAACATTTATGTGTGTAAATTTGGTGAGTAATGTTTTATTACAATGAAAAAAAATCTTTAGTCCAGTTAAAAATTAAAGCAGAAAAACACTAAAATGGGAAGTAAAAATGTTTCCTGTCTAAAACCAGCAAAAGTGGGTGCTAACTAAGAAAATTAAATATCTTTGATCAATAATTTCATTATTGATGTTCTTTAGTTTCTTTTGCATTTGTAAAATTTCTTTGAAAAATCTTACAAATCAACTCAGAATCAAAATCTCATTGTTTGGATGAACATAAAAATGCTTATCTAGTATTCTCATCAGTTTGGTAGTAACCCTCCAGAAGTACAAGCAGACTAGGAATCCTGGCCAATGTCTAATTGCTATACATTCAAAATGACGGTGGGGATTAGGAGAGAGTGAGAAGGAAAACAACTTACTTATTATGTGAAAACAATAACTTAAAAATAAGATAGGCCTGGTTTTGTATTTATTGACTGCTCATCTTAACAGCCTCATAACCTCAAAGGAAATAGCTTTCTTTTAAGGCACTATAGAGAGAGGGCTGAAGAGGGCTTATTTCTTACTATCCTTCATGAAAAGATGTGGCTTTTAATGAAATATGCATAAAAGTCATTTTAGATATGTGACCTACATAATCATATCCGTCCTGAGAGGCTAGGGTAGAAAATTATTCTATTCAGAATAATTAAACTCCTCCTTTGTATTATTTCTCATTAATTCAATATGCTTCTAAAAAAATGAAGCTCCCTAAACAGTTTTAGTAATCAGCCTTTCAGATTTATGAGCTATTTTTATGCTAGTATTGTTCTATAAGACAAGGCTGCTTGATCAATTGCCAGGTAACTGTTCCAGTCTTTTCCCAACACCCTGCTAAGCCAGCACATTAACTTATTTTTAATTGAGTAACTTCATTATTCAGAAAATCCCCTTTGTCATACTTCTGTAAACATTAACACTATTTTATACAAACAATTATTTAAATATAATCATGTTACTCCCTTCATCTCCATCTCTCTTCTTGTGTAGAAAAAAAATTCCCAAGCAGAGAAGGAACATACTGGAAAAATTAAAGCTTATAATCATTAAAATTATTCGCCAAAGTGCAAGACCATTTTATTCAGAGGTCCAGATATAAGACAGCTCTAAGATAAATTTTTGAGAAGCTTAAAAGTGATTTCAGTATACTTTTATGAAAAAAATTACACAGTTCTGCTTGTCTGGAAGGAAATGTTATACCTGAAGCATATCATTAAGTACACATACAATGAGAATGTAAAAATACTGACTGAAGAGAAGTGATGCAGGTAGTAACATTTTTTTGTTGAAATAATGAAGAGATTACAGAGACAATTTGCTTTAAAGCAACATGTTTTATGTTACCCAAAATTATGGAATTGTTGAAATTAACGTTCATGCATTCTTAGTTACCTAGTTACCATGTACCAGCTGCCTCCTTTTCAACTGAAAGAATGGCTTTTAAATTCAGGTGCTCTTCCCTCAGCACTTAATTGTTCCAGCAACAGTCACAACAATGCCTCACCATTTAAAAAAAAAACACAGTAATTGAATGGTATATCTGAAAGGATCAAGGGGCACTGAGTGAGTGAGGGAGGTGGTGTGATTAACACACTAGCCACCTTTTCTGCAGAATATTGTTGGTTCTCACAATGGCTCTGAAATGCTTGACATTCATAACAGACAGAAGGAAACCATAGAGGAGAAATCTTTGATTGCCCTCTGTAATGAACACTTCATGTTTTATGAGTCCCTTTGTAAGAATCCTCCCACTGTAACAATATTCTTATTTTTACCAAGGGTGAGAAAAAGGTATTCACATCATCTGACATATATATTCATAGTATGTTCCCTTGGTCAAAACTTAGACTTCAGTATCTTGCAGCAAATTAAATAATCTAGCTATAAAAGATACCCAAGCTGCCACTATAGTTCATTTTTAGCTATACATGCCCCTGAGGGCCAATTATTATTAATTCTGTTCATTTTCTACCTAACAGTAGCTCACATAGTAGACCTCATAGTACTGTTTTCTGGTTTCTGTTCATGAACCATGCTCAAGGCAGTGAAGACAGTATCAGTTTCTAGTCAGACTTAAGCAGACTAGCTATACAGCAGCTGATCAGAAAAAAACCCTACTGATGGAAAGAGGAACCTGCACAGGACTTTAGCAAACAATATGGTGTAACATTGCTTTAAGGAATCCAGACATCTGCATGGATGATTTAGAGCCTCTGTAGTGCATAATCAGAAGCTGGCCTGTATTAAAGGCAAACTTGTGGAAATCAGCATAAGGAATAATAATCTGTGCCGATCTGATTTTTATTTTTTTTTTTGTATAGTCCTCTCTGGGAGCCTTTTTGTATTGGATAAATATATACATGAACTTTGGAGGCTAGCCTGCTAAACTGTGTACCTAATTTAAGTGTGTAAAATCAGGCAGTGCAACTGTCCCTCCCCTCCCTAAGTATCCATTGACCAAATGCACCATTAAATGCTGAGATCTCATATGAATTAATGTCTATTTTTTTCTAGTAGCGTTAAGTACACTTTTGCCTTTGATTCATGAACTTTTATTTAATTCTTGTGAAAATGCATCTGGTATATGATGCAAGTAATTCCTGACTGAAGTCTTGATCTTGTCAAGTCAAATATTCAGTTGTTTTGAATTGATCTTGCAGAAGAAATTCAGTTCCCAATATATGGTTGCTACTCTGAATGCAATTAGAGAAAGGATTTAAATAATGAAGTAAGCTGTGTTATTTCTGGTAGGTTTTTTATCATTTAGTATTCATTTTTTAAAATTTAAAACTGATTCATCATTTCTGTGTTTCAACATTAAGGCTTTGTTCCTAAAGGACTATACTGTGTGCTTGCTAGCTAAGCTCTCTGGCTAATGTCCACAAGTGCATATTAAGGTGTTGAAAGTGCTTTTTATGTTTGTTGATTAGAGTGATCACAATTATGCCTTAGAGGTCAACTGAAGGGTGCCAAGAAGCAAATAGCAGCCTGCACATTGGTTTAAGTAGATGTAAGCAAGTGCTGAAAACCATTTACTCTACAAATATTACATTGCAGAATCTGAGTGCAATACAGTTCTTTGGCTTGGTTGCCATGTGGTAGTTCAAGCTGAAATCCACCTGTGATGAGAACCTGACTGAGATTGTCTGTTACTATGTACTGATACTACTCCTTCTGCTAATACTAACACTACTGTATGCTAATTCTCCTGATACTGACTATTGATCATGCAGTCATTTCTAAAATTCTACATGCTGACAAAAATTACCCTGCTTCCATTTACTTCCGTCATTGGTGTTCTTTGACATTTCTGGTGCGCTGTTTAGTAGAGTCTTATAGAATTCTATGAAGCTGTGCTAGTTCAGTCTTACATGGAAGAACCAATGCCATATCAATATATATATGTCTGTTGCACGTTTTTGTGCTTCTCAGTTCTGCTTTTGTGCAGACTTATACCACTTTCTTTGTAAGGGATGTTTGCATAGAGTGTGTAGGGGTAAATGGTGGTAGAAAATTTCTCCTGTGGGAATTGCCTTAATATGTTCATGTGATAAATGTGTAGTGGGTTGTTTTTTTCAGTTTGTTTTGTTTAGGGCAGCTTGTAAAATGAAATACGTAGTCCTTTGTACATTATTTTTCTCTGCAGACAATGCATTGATGCAAAACAAGTTCTATATTTCTAACCGTATATCTAACCCCACTAATTCATAACAATTAAAGACATGAAAAACAACAAGGCATTTGATTCATTGCCTGTTATGACCCATTCAGAAATGCATAATTCATTAGATTTTTATTCTTACAGTTTAATACATTAAAAAAAGATTCCCAGTCCCCCCAGAAGTATGATATCATGCATAATAGTGTGGCTGATTTTCTCTTCCAGGAAAGTTTTGTGTTTCTTGTTACTCAGTGTTCTGTTGGCAGTGTCTCCTTAAATACATTAATTTTTAAAATTGTAACGTATCGTGGCAAATGATGGAGGTTAGAAGTGTTTTGGAGAGGTGTATCAGAGATGGATGTGAAGGGATCCTTTCTTTGAGTGACATGAGGAAGAAGCACTGTGTAATACGAATGATTTGTGCAGACACACCCCAGAAATTACATTAGAAGAAGGCTAAGACTGCAACTATTTAGTATTCAGAAGCTGCTACCTGACCAACTTAACAAAAGTGGAATAACCTGAACTATATAATTACGTGATGTACCTGCCCATTATGCTTCTTTATTCAGCTACAGAGCACATTCCTTGTTCAAGGCGCAAGATAGACAGTACTCACTGAGCAGCTCATCTATGTAATATTGTCTCTGATATTTCTGGCATCTGTTTTTACCCCAAATACATGCATGGACACTACTTAAACATGGTATTTTTTATTAGTAATTTATTTATGAGCTTCTAATGATGTTCATAACTGAAATATGACAGCTTTAAAAAATACATATATTTCCACAACGTGCTTGCAGAGTTGGTAGCACAGTTAACTTCATTTTTGTAGAAATACAAAGAGAAAATACAGAAATTTGAAAGTAAAAAATTTGCACTCACTGTAGGTGCCTAATTTGAATGTCTAGTCTTATTTTTCAGGCTTATTATTATATGATCACTTAGTATGCTTAAAGCGTAATCCCCGTTAATTTCAGTTGCAGCTGTGGGAATTTGGCACTTCTGCAGATCTCAAGACAGGGTATTTAGATACCCAGAATATACAAAGTATGCAATTATTAGCCATGTGACAGTCTGTTTTAAGTGACTTGCATGTTCTCACATAGGAGCTTTATCCACAGGTGTAATCCATTGCTCCAGAATTAGCCATCCCCTAGATTGGTTCTCTTTCCTTAAGTGCGTTGTGTCCATTCCTGGGCTCAGTCTTCTTCACTAAGCACATTTCTTACCCACTTGCTAGTGCCTGAGTTCTAGTTTTGATTCAGCTCCAAGTCCTCTATCTGCTCTGGTTTCCCATCCCACCGTCTCCCTGGATCCTTGTTGAGTCACTTGCAATGGCAGCTTGTATAGATACAAAGCCATGCCTGAGGCCAGGGCCGTTTGCTTGAGGAGCATTCTCTGTACTAGCTCTGGAGCAACTCAGCTGTTCTGGAAAAGAAGGTCCATTCCCAGTTTATACAAGACTGAAGCACTGTATGCTGTACAGTGACCTCCACAAGATGCATACCACCATGCAGCATGTTTGCCTGTAGGAACAATGTTGTGGGATTCAGGAATACCTGAGGTCACTGTAGGCAATTCCTATATATACTATAGTGTATAAAGTCTGTCAATCATCCCTGCATTTCTCAGTCCATGCCCCTGCTGTATCTCCCTGCCTCATTTGCTTTGTCCACATATTTCCAAGTTTTTGTCTCTGGCAGTTTCCAGTCACAGCAACTGACTGTGGTGTCCATGCTTCAGTGTCTTCTTTCTCATTTGGCCTCTGATATACCTGACTTCTGAACTACAATATACATGGCAGAACAGTTGTCTCTGAGCTTGATAATCATTGGATAAGTACTAAGAATGTTCTTTTTATTAAATGCTGTTCTGTTCCTCTTGTTTTGATTTTTTTACTTCTATGTTTCTCATGATTTCATTGTGAACTTAATTCTGTGTTGATCGTTTAATTAGTTTGCATATGCAATACATTTCTTCTATAATTTAAATATTGACTACTGATCATCTCAACTGGGAAAACTTTCTGGGATGCAAATTGTTTCAAATTCTTACTTTTCTCCCATCATCATTTACAATTATTAAAATAATTTTTGAACTTTGAAAGGAAGAAATAAAATCGTATATGTAACATGGATAAAACAACAGAAGATGGATAGGATAAGATCATACATCTTTGTTTTTATTGTATTTAGTCATTTCCTTGTACTTGATAGGAACACAGGACTAGAAGTGAGTGTGTTTGAAGGGAGCATCAATTCCAGTGCTCAAAATTGTAGATATAGGCATGGTTTGAGGACCAGTTTAAAAAAACTCAAAGAATACTTGTGCTGCATGCTCTGAACCAACTCCTTATAACAACTCCAGTACTGTAGTAAAGATCAAAGATTGTAACTGTAGTGTGCTACAAGAAGAGAATGTGGATACTAAATGAGCCTTGTAGGTGTCTCAAAATACAGTAAATTAATTAAAAAGCTGCTAGATGTACTTATGCTTCACTGTCTGTAGAATGATAAGGAAAATTGTTAATCTGATGTGGAGAGGAAACCCAAATACCTTTAACTCTGAAGTTGGCAACTAGCATGCAAATGGAGCTCCTGAAGGATGTTAATGAAAGCAGGAACAGGGCAGCCTGTTTTGCCTCCCTAGAAGAACTAACTAGTTTTGCCTCCCTAGAGAACTAGTGCCAACATTCTGCTTTTCTAGCAAATTGGAGTGTTGCAGTACTGTCGTTAATCCAGAGCTTTCAAGTTTTGTGTTTTACTAAAGGAGGGTTGGAATTCATAGAAAGTAGATTTTATGACGAAGATGAAAGGTTAAATTTGGATTTGACCTTGCATTTGAAAATCCAGGAATGATTGCCATTAACTAGTTGTTAAGCTTTTGAGTCTTTCTGTTTGATGAAGCAATATTATTCCTTCCCTTGTGTGCCTTTTTGAAGAACACGTGGTAGGGTTTTACATACAGCAAGACTATACTTTGCTTTACAATATCGACTTACTGTTAATTGGACTAGAACCAACTCTGAATACAGATCTTTCTACATACTCTCCTGTTACCGCCTATAAAATAAAATCAGATTATGGGAAAGTGCACTTTTGGACTAGCCCTTTTTAGAGACAGAAGCCATGTGATAAATTCTCATCTCCATACCTCTTTTCTCTCACATACGCTTCCCTTGATGTACATACATGCTCCTGCTGCTTCTAGTAGAGGAACAGGACTTGCCTAGTCCTGCCTGAGAGTCTCTTTTTTTTGTGGATACTAGAACTATGTTAGTCCATTTGGCACAGGGCATGATGGTTTATACAGCTGATTATTCATCATGAACCCCAAATTCTTTTCAAAACCACTGCTTTCCAGAATAAGTAGTTCTTTTCACCACCTGGCATTTATTCTAGACGTAAGACCTTTTATTTGTGATGCAGATGATTTCATATTGATTAACTTGTGTCTGTGTCATTTACAGTTTTCCTAATGATTATGTCATCATCCAGCTTTCCCAGTGATGATTTTTGCATTTTATTTTGGATCTGAGATACATGTCTTAGTGTGCTGCTCCAAATATGGCACAATATCCCAGTTCAGACCCAGGGTAGGCAGATCCTTGGCACATCCCTTCATTTTGACAGCTCATACTATGGTTTCATGTCAGTTTTTGCCCTGATTTGGAAGTTCTATATTGCCAGTGTTTTCCAGCCTGCATTATACGGATGTCATTTTAACCATTCAGTATTTGAAGGCCTGAAGGTATATGAAGACATACTTTCTTCCACTCTTATCCTTCAGCTTTGTTGAGGAATGAAGGAATTGAATGAACTTGGGATGAATAGTATGGCATTTAAAGTTGTGCTGAAATAGATACATTTAGCCACTCTTACTTTCTCGTATGGTTCCAAAGAAATTATTTCTAGAAGCTAATATTACTACTTTTTGATTGGTTATCAGTTTGAATGCTCAAGAAGAATCAGAGAGATTTCATTTATGTTAGAGACTTCTCATTGTTCATAGAAAAGTCTCCTACACCTTATGTCTTGTAGTTGTGTGAGCAGTTGAGAGCTATCTAACATAGTCAATCTTTTGCCCTTTCCATTGCCTACCATTTTTATTCCTGGTTCGGCTCTGATGACATTGCTGAACTAGCACAGCAGCTGTGGTAAATTTGAGAAGGGAATACTTGGTAAAGACAAGGTCATTTTCTCTAAAATCTATTTGGAAGAAATAGTCTTCAGTCTGATAAGAAGTAAAACTGCTTTATTAGAGCTGTTTAGTCTTCCACAACCTAGTTCAAGTCTAGTTAGGAGACTGTTGCAACTTACTTTTCATGTGGTATCATCAGGAGGAAAGGCCAAGTGGCAAAACTTAGCACCCTTACAACAACATAAACTGTGGGCCACAAATTAAATATTTTTGTAGCCATGGAAAGAGAAACGGAACAGCTTGGTTACAAATTTCAAGACTAGATTAAAACAAAGAATGAGGTTCAGGATAGTTACATTTTGTAAAGTGCTGTATCCTATGTACTGAAATGTTTTTTATTATCCAGCAATTTAAGAACTATGGTTTTATTCTTTCTAGGGCTTTTAAAGAAAGTTTTCTAAGTAATAGGTCTGTCCTTATAGGGGAATTGATTTTTCTTTCTTTGAGCATTGTTTTTGATATCTATTTCACCCTAGCTTTCTACCAGGTCATCTGGAAGCTGATCATAGGGCTCCAAGCAATGTGTCTGCCTATGTTTAAATTCAACAGCTATCAGCTTAAATTATTGTGTCTAAAAATTTATTTATTATAACACAAACCTGTTCTTTTCCTCTTCTCTCCCCTGTCTCTTCCTGTCTCCTGCTTTCTTTCCTCTTTCATTCACAAAGACTGAAAATCTTTGGTACTCAAAAGTAGTTTTACATTTCCTCTATTTCCATTCTAAATACATTCCATTTGCTTAAGAAATTAATTTTAGATAAAAAAAAAGAGAAAAATTCCCTTCCAATTACGTTTGTATGTGTATAGTAGTGTAGTAGTGGTTTTCTTCATCAATCTCAGAAGCTTTTTAAAGCTTTAGTGATGTAATTCCTTATGTATTTATGGATGTAATAATGTTAATTTCAAACTCTCTTCCATTTGCAAGACATAGTTTCTCACTGTAAGCATTTGTTCCTTTTTCTTCTGTACACAAGCTTTAAACAGCTTATAAAGTATTGTTTACAGATGAAGTTCACTCTCTTGCATTGGAGCTATATATCTCCTAAATAAACAGGCCTAAATGTAGCAGGACAAAAATGGTTTCAACACCGAAGCGGCTAAGGCTATACTAAAAGAACAGGGAAGGTGATAATTGGCTGTTGAAGCCGAGTGTTGAGTATTTTGAGGTTTTAGTTTGCTCCTTGAGTCTCCTCTTTGTTTTCTGAGTCTAGAATGATATTTGATGGCAAGCTCAGTGAGGAAGGAGGAAAAGTCTCCAGACCACAATTTTCTGCTGTTGACATTGAAGTGAAGGCTGAGGAAACCATTAGGCTCAGAGTATGACAACAGCCAGATTATGCCTGCTAGACTCACCCTTTTGCTTAAATGCTTGTACGCTCCTGAGGACAGTGACTTCTGGCTTCCTGAAGCTCTCACTTTCTTGACAGTCTGGTAGTAATGCAATTGTCATGCTAGGTATGAAGTCATTTGGTAATTGACTAAACCAGTTAATGGTGCTTCAGGATCCAAAACATTATGCCTTGGAAGTAGGTAATTTACTAAGTGATCCTGAAACTATATATATATATGCCTTTGAAAAAATTTGTACCGCCTCCACCTTCTAGTATTAGCTATAGGGAGTATTGAAAATAGTTACTTGGTAAGGATTTTAATAAAAACCTTATGTAACTTTACATTTTGCATAACAAAAGATCACAGCAGCTGAGAATAGAAAAATGTGCTATTCTCATAAGTACTCCATGATGAATATTTAACGTATCTCTTCAATCTGAATTTAAGTACATTTTGTTTATTTAATTTCTTTTTCCTTTGTCTAATTTTCACCTGGATGGCTCTGTTTTAAACAGGCACAATAAAGAAATTAGTAATGACTGAATGTTACCTTGGCTCAGCTTAAAAACAGTGCCAAAAGGTAATCAAATGTTAATGTAGGTCAACATCATCCCACTAGTCAGCACTGACATACAGCACTGGATATTTTTACGTGTTCAAGGTCAGCATCAAGTTCTCCCTATTAATATTGTTCACAGTATTCACTGAGGCACTGGCTTTGCTCCTTGTATTTGTAGCATGATTTTTCTTTTGATACCACATGCAGACCAAGAGCCTTCTGAGCTGGAGTATCATTTCAGTTAAATACATGTTTTAGCATTTGCAGCCTCAATAAAACCACTTTATATAATATAGCTTCTCCTCAGAGATGGTTTTTTTTTTAAAAGCATCTTGAAAATTATTATTTTCTCAGAAATTGTTTGGGAAATAGAAGGCAGCAAAGTGTCACACAAATAGCAAAGCAGTCCAGGAGTGCATGCATTTATTGAAGTATTCCTCATAAAATCTGTCTCACTATAAGTGATGATTCCCTTGTGGTATTCAATACACAAAATAGTTTTAACACTCTTCTAGGGAATTATCTAATTCTGCATTTTAAGGCACACCTTGAACAAATTTTAGTTTATATTTAGTAAAAGAAAAAATGCAGATCTGTTAAATGAATCAAAGGCAGGCTTGTGTTCTTACCCCTGAACTTTGAATTAAACCCCAAACACTGAAAATATCTGTAACATCAAACATAAAGATTCACACTGAATTACTTCTGAAGAGTCAGTTTCCTGTGGTTTCTTTGTGAAGAAAAAAAATGCCATTTGGTATTTTTAGATTCTTGTGATTGAACATTCTGATTGATCATAAATGTGCCACTAAATAGCATACGGCAAAGTAAACAAATCCCAGAATGCTAGGAGAGATGTTAAAAAGTGGTTAAAACATCGTCATCCTATTGTATTTATTATTGAAATATGGAATGCTGAGCACATGCACATAAAACCACTTGAAAAGGCAGCTTGTCATCCTTCTGGATGTATTTGAGAAAATAACACATTTCAATGAAATGCCATGGAAGATTAACAAATTAATTATGTATGAGCTGACCTCCTATATCCTTGGGCTTTCAGTGCTTTCTCACTCAATGCCACTCTGATACAATTTTAATTGGAACCACAGTTCCTTATGCCTGTTTGAGTTTGAATTTTGTTGTTTTATTGCTGCTGCCTTGCATGGGGAGGACTACCACTAAAAGCAGGAAACATGCATTCTCTGTAACAGTTTTTCCTTTGCTTCAAATAGAAAACGTAATTCTAAAGGAATACGGAATGCAGAAACTGCTGAACTCCATATTGGCATTGGGATTAAACAGAATTTCTTTGCAGGTTTATAAAAAATAATAGCATTCTGTAAACAGCATTGAGTACATTACGTGCAAGAGACATTTTAGAGAAGAGCAGGTGCAAGAAATAAATATCATCTGTTCAACTAGTCTACTACACTTCCAGTGTAAAGCTTTTCTGCATTTTTTCATGCAGTATTTTGGGGGCCATTTAAAAAGAAATCAAGTGATGTAGCAACTCCCTGCACCTAGGAGAGAAAAGCATCAGTAAGCAAAGCTCTGCTTTTTCTCCCCTGAAATTCTCTGTTGCCTTTGTTTTTTCATTAATTTATTTTATTCATCTATTCTCTCTGCTTCTAATGACTCTTACTATTCATAACATTGTCATTAAAATGTCATTTGCACAGAAACGTAAACAGTAGCATGATCAAATATAGGCTGCACAGGAAATGGCATAAGCAATAGTGCAAACTTTTTAAAGCCATATGGCCATATGTCCTTGAACTCTTCACTACTTCATATGTTCTTCCTTCAGTATACTAAAGGTATCCAGAGGCCATGCTTGTCAGAACACTGTGTCTGAGCCACAAATAGCCATATCGTGTAGCCCAAGACAGGAGTAATAAGTCAGCTTGCCCTTTCTCTTTTTTGCTACCACTGTAGCAAATTGAGTGATTGCTGTAGAAAGGATTATGCCTGCTGTACACTGAAGAAATGTGCTCAGGAAATGGAGAGGTGAGGGTCACAGCGGGGAGGGGCAATACTTGCTAAATTATTTCCAGAGTTTTACAGCAAGTGTGTGCTGGTGGTGTAGCACAGAGCAAGTCTGGGATCTAACTTTGTTCTGCAAGGAACCTCCTCTGTTGCCAGAGTTGCCCATACATTTTCCTTTTCCCTTGTGGTAAATGCTGCATTAGAAATTCAGTGGCAAAGTAAGCTGGTGTAGGACAGCAGATATCCTATATCCTGCAAGCTTAACCTGACCTTTAGAGATTAAATTAACACACTCGTATCAGTAATAATCTTTTTCCTCTTCCTTGGACCTGCCTGGTAAAAAAAAAAAATCTGTTCCCACAATGTTATTCATACTTTCTTGAAACAAGACGGACTATTATGTAAAATTTCCACTTTCTGCCAAGCCATAAGGCAATACCTGTGGGGAATAACAGCACAGATGCTTGAATATTGTGAATCCAGTGCTTTAGACTGCATTTTGGGGGGAGGTGTGAAGGGAGATATAGGTTCTGGTTCTCTGGAGTGTGATAGAGAGAAATGCCTGACGAAGGAGATAAGGTTGTTTGATGGGAAAGGGGTATGTTTTCCAGCAAAGCCCCTCTGGGCACAGACCCTAGTGGGATGCACTGTGCTGTGGCTGTTGCTGTTGCGTGGAGTCCTAAAGCAGAAGAGACACTGCTGCATTCTATTATAGATTCAGTTGATGCCAATAGTGCAGGTAGAACATCAGAACTCAGTAAAGGTCTTTTACTGACAGCTTGAGACTTGACGGAACTGCTGGTAAAAAAGGTCGCTGTTTTCCTTCTAAATTCTAGAAATGCAGACTTGTAAACTTTGGTGAGATAAAAATCTGTTTCCAAGCCTGCAGCTTCAGTATTTTCATAGGTTATTTTGCAGCAATGTTTTTCTCACCTACTCAGCTGCAAGTGATTGTAAGTATAGGCAAGTTAGAGAATAAGAATGAGAGACTGCAGCAATGAGAGTATTTAGAATCTGATAAATCAGGCCGGTTTGAAGCTTCAAAACAGAACTATACTAGACTGACATTTAGTAATAATACATATTGCCAGTGGTTAGTTCTTAAACATTATTAAACATTTTCACCACTTCCAAAGCAGTCAATTCCTATTAACAAGCTTATCCTAAATTAATGGTAGTACCACAGAGCTGTGTAGTTAATGCTGATGAATATGGTCCTTGGTCTTAGTCACTGAGGTTGAGTGAGGGAAGATGGAACCATTGTGGGTAAAGCCATTCTTCCCTATTTTTCCTGTCACACCGTTGGTGTTTCTGTATTGCTTGCCCCTTTTGTTGTTAAGTATTACACTTAGCTGTCTTACAGAATGCTTATACATGATGACAGTATATGTTTATGTTAATTTAGAATACCTATGCCTCAGTTCAAGAAAAGCAAGTATTAATTGTATCCTGCTTAATATATTTCTACTTTATGGGTGTGACAGGACTCTGCTCTTCCTACAGCATTGTAGCATCTTTTCACTTACTTTCCTAACTAGCAAATGTAGTCTGTGAGAAAATTTTTATCTTCCCACAATCTAAGCTTTTCTAATGTAAAGCTTTTAGGTACTTGTTCTTTAAAAAATGGTACATACTCAGTTCATGTCAGTGTCTGGGGAAGAGCACAGATTGCCAAAGGTTTCTCTGTAATAGTTAGGAGGACAACTCATGGGAGGCCTATGTGGATTACTGGGTTCAAGCAGAGAAAGAGCTTCACTCCTGAAGGAAAAAAGATATTTCCCCTCCTTTCTATCCCCTGTCAAGCAGAGACTGTTAAGATGAGGTGACTGGGGGAGGCAAAAGAGAAAACTCAGTCCTTGAGAATCACTGAGTGCTGGTAACTTCTCATGGTAATTTGAATTCTGGACCTTCTTGTTCTTTAAGTCACAAGAAAAGTATGGCCATTTTGTCTTCTCTTCCTGCATATTTCTGCCTTTCATGATCTCATTAAACTATGAAGTATCTCATTTTTACTTACTATAGGCTTGTACTACTTAATGCCTTACACTAAGTTTCAGAGTATATAGGGGCTTTAACTTGCTGGTGTGTGGCTTTCTGAGCATCTAAGGCACTATGATTTTAGAATGGGCTGGTCTGTTGGGGTTTGAATCAGCCTCCTATTTCCTTACAGAACAAACAGCTACTTTACACCCTAGATGAATAATAATTCTGCTGTAGTATATGTTCATAGCTAGCAAAAGCCTTGCACGGATCCATGCAAAAAGGGCTTCCCGTGAAACAAGTACATATTTATGGATACAGAGGTAAAATTCAGAACCAGGTGGTTGTTTGACCTCTGTATATTTCTAATACAGATGTCTCAAAGCGTCACCTCTAACTGAATATTTTAATACTCTGAAACAATATTCTATTGTTTCTCTTACTGCTTCCTTTATTGTACGTCCCATGCAGTGCTCTTATTTAATAAATACAAATTTCTAGCCTTATGCTCATCAGTTATTTTACTTAATTGTCTTGTACATTGGCAAGACTGTAACTGTTTTGAGTCTGCTTGTTTTGTTTTAATTACAACATACTCCTAAAGCACATTGTAAAGATATTTACATAGAAAGATATGGTAAAGACATGAGGAAAGGACTGCTCTGCAAAGGAGTAGAAGTACTTTTTGTCTGCTTAGGGTTGTTCATCTGTATCCAACTCAAAGCTTCTTTAAACCATGGAGTGTCCTGAACTCTGTCACATTTTAAAATGAGATCATTTTATATTCCCTTTGCTTGACGATTGCTAAATGAGATCTAGAACAAACACAGCTTTGATATCACCTTCAGACACAAATTTTGTGTCTAAGCACAGCAAATACATTTTTAGCTCTTCACCTCAGTACTTCCTATGACTAACCCTTGTAGCATTATTTTTTCCTTCCAGTTTTTAATTTTCTTACCTGCCCCCGTAATTATTGGTCATTTTTCTGTTTCTCAGCTGGGTTATCTCACGCTGTGGTTTATATCGCTGTCCTTTGAATAGCAGCTTTCCCAAATGTCTCAGTTCTTTTTTGTTGTTGTTGTTGTGTGGTGGTGGTTTTTAAAATAATGCTTCTTTTAGCCTAAAAAAAGGAATAAATACCTCAATATTACTAATCAAAAACTAAAAAGACAAAACTATAATGAGGCAACAAATTCCCTATTGCTTTACCTAGCCCACAAATTCTTCAATCCTACAAATACCCTGAAATCACAAAGGAAAATTTTCTTTTATGTGCTCTCAGTTTCTTTTTTTAGAAAGAAACCCAGAACACTTGGTAGCCGCTTGCCAATTAAAATCAGTTACTTTTCAGTCACTGCTGGTTACAGTTATATGCAGTGAGTGCATGTAGGTGTTTAGAACTTTCTGCTTTTCCAGTTAGCATGACCTCTGATAATCCTGCTGGAAGATGGTGAGGGAACTCATGTGCCTGTGAACTCATTGCATACCTGGCAGTGAGCTTTACTGCAAGCAGATCTGACAATCAGGCTGAATAGTATTCTTTCTTTCCTGGGGCTAATATGTCAAGGTAGAGAACTAACTCATTTTGTTGCAAACACCAACAGGCATTGTCATTATGTTCTGTTTGTGAATTTCCATATTTTAGTCTGATTATAAATTTCTCCAAATTTGCGTGGTCTCCAGGAGAAAGAGGATTTTAGCAAAAAAGTGAAATATGTCAAAACATGAAAGATGCATACCTTATTTTTCCTGCTTCCTGAGGGCTCACGCACATTACTGGAGTCAGTGGCCTGCTTTCTTGAAGCACCATTTACAATCACAGCTTTATTCCTTTGAGAGGAATGATGGTGTCAATAAGGAGTATGAGTTGTTAAATGCCTTGAAATAGCAAGTAATTTAGGGTGATAACAACAGAGTGAGAAGGCCAAATGTGTCAGCTTATGATACAATATTTCTGACAAGTATATTTTGTACTGTATTATATCTAATCATGTGTTTATATATGTGTTGTGTTTTGTTTATTTTAGAATATTGTGACACTGTCACTGAAGTCAGTGATGCATTTTAAAATAATTTTTTTAAATGAGCCTCTTTAATTGCAAATATTCAAATTATATGAACCAGAGAGGGCCAGTCATAGTAAACTGCTGGATCTTGTTATGTTTTATGAAGCATTTTATTTTATGTAAGTGAAGTACTTATTTAGACTTCCAGTTGGACTGAAGTTGGAATCACAGAAAAGCAAAGCTGATTTTGTTATTCTAACTACAAATTTGCTTAAGAGTTGAATGGAAATTCTAGGGAATGGGGTATTACTGTTTAGAGTCAGATGGCTGTGTGGCATAGTAACGGTATCTGGTACATTATGTTCAGTGCTGTCCTCAAAAATTAATGTTGGAATGCAAAGGTGATGTCTTCACCACCTCCTGGGTGATTTTGTTCATGAGAGAGCCAGTGAGCCTGCTTGCTAGGCATTTATCTTGGACCTCTTCATTCGCTGTGTAACTGACAGGAAAGGCTACTGTGGAGAGCTCTCAATTAAAAAATCATGAAAGAAAATTCTATTTAGTAAATCCTGTGCCCCACCTCAGTTCTTGATTAGGTCCATACTAAGCTAATAACCTTTCACCTATCCTTTCTAATTTTTTTTTTCCTTCAGTGATACATGTAATTCTTATCCATCAATCTTTCTCACATTGTCCATCATTCAGGAGTCTCCTGTCTGGAAAAACAGCATGCTGTCATAGATGAGGTTCATGATTTCATGTATATACCATTTATTTGGTTAGTTGTGGAGATTTTCTAAAGATATTTCGCCAAGTTAATAAAATACCTGCAGCACTGGTAGAGGGACTAAATGTAGAAATGTAGGCATTAGAATGGGTTGCCCAGGGCAGTGGTGGAGGCCCCATCCCTGGATGTTTTTAAAAGTCATGTAGATGTAGTGCTTAGGGATGTCGTTTAGTGGGGGACTTGTCAGTGCTAGGTTAACAATTGGACTAGATGATCTTCTAGGACTTTTCCAATCTAAGCAACTCTATGATTCTATGATGACTTTTGCAGACAACAGTTTAACCTACAGTCATTTACATTTACATCTTCTCCTTCTCCTTTCTTTTCCAAAGAAATCGTGGGCTTACTGCTTGAAGATGATCACTTTAGTTCACCAAAAGACATTTATCTAATCCACCAAATTTTTGGAGACCTGATCTGTATTTGGGGTAAAGAATCAAAAGAAAACCAGCCCCCCACTCTCCCCTCAACTTCTTCTAGGTAGAGCAAGCACATTACAACAGTACAGGAATTCAAAAAGTAATTTTTTGAATCAAGTAGACTACAAAAGACTGAAACAGCCATTATGTTTGTGTTCTGTACATCATTCAGGACACAACACAGTGATGAGCAACTGTCACTTTACTGCTCCAGCTTTTGTTCATTGAAGAAATGGTAAGATTGATGTAAGTCATTGTGTATAGTAGAAATAAAATGATTAGGAAAGAATATAGTCACAACATCAGTGTCCCCTGTTTTGAAAATAAACCTGTTTCCTTATTTTAGATATCAGCTAGAGATTATCATGCGGTGACAGCTTAGTATTCTTTTGACATTATCTACCAAATTATATAAAACATTTGTCTTTTAGTGTCACTATTAATTTTCATGAAATAAATTCTATTCTCAATTATAAAAGCAGCATACTAGTACTGAGGATGTTTTTAAATTTTTAAAAATATGTTCTTATCCAGTCTTTAGGAGTCTTTGTTGGAAGCCCCTTTAAAGTAGATAATAAAAGATATACTAATCCATTAGAATTTCTATGGTGATATTTTGACTGTTGTCCTGTAGGTAATATTTCAATTGTACATTTCAATGTCTACATATAGAACACACATTAAGTTACAACAAACAAGCAGAAATTAAGGGAAATATTTGAAACAAACTTTGATTTTTATTTTAAATGTTAAACACTTCCTCTTTGTTTTACTATTACTTCAAAATTGTAGTTGAATTGCCAATAAAATATAAACATAAAATGCAGTGGAATATTGTGGAGAAATAACTGGCCTGAAAAATAAGGATTGTTTTTTTTTTTTTAAAGATTTGATATCAGGTTATGTCATATTCTCAAAAACTTGCACTGATACAAACATGCCTTTCCTAGTTAAACTTACAGGACTAATAATAGTAGGGAATAATATAAAAGTAAAGGGGCAATCTAAAGAAACTTTTAATTATTTTTATTTATTTTCTCCTTTTGCTTGATGCTTATCTTATTTGGAATTGCACTGGCATTTAATTGCCTGACCTTTCAGCACAGTGTTTGGATCTGCAGAAATGTTATTTCTAATTTCTTGTGTTGTTTGGCCTTTTTTTCGTCCCTCTTGTTTTTATTGAAGTGGATTTAATTTTGAATATGTTATAAATAATGTGTAGGTTTTACCATGGATCTTTGAACATAGGTGGATCTTACCCTCTGAGAAGAGAAGGAGAAAATAGAATGGACTGTTGACTATGTATGTGTGTATATAGATATATAATATCAGTTCTACTCACACATGCACCTTGAATACAAACTCTATTGTTTCAATGAAATGCACTTGTAAAACCAGAATGATTTAGTGTATCTAAGAAGGCTTTTAAAATCATTATGGTAGGGTAAAAAAGGTACAAAATATAAGTAAAGGCTGTCAGTAAACTCTTTCCAGATTTGAGTTAGTTTATCTAAAACTAGAATACATCCTTATAGATTATTTGGTGGTATAATGCCTGAAGAGTTAGCTCTGCAGGATTTATTAGGAAAATATAAAAGTTTATACAAAAATGAAGAATTAAATTGTGGGAAAAAATAGGATGGAAATCCCAGACTATCATTGCTACATCAAGAGAAATTTTAGCGGAAATTTAATCTTTTGAAGTCTTTTAAGAATTAAAATCAGTGCAGAATTAATTAGCAGGTCTGTAAAAAACACTAGGAAACAATCTAATGGAAAATTTAGTGGTGGTAGTACAATTGGCTCGCATTCAAAGTTTTGTTTTGTTTTAGAACTTAAAATATGCAAATAGCATATTTCCTATGAAAAAGTTCAGAATAATAGCCAACGTTAGGTCACACAAAAAATTTAATGCCCCAAAGTCTAATGTGTCTCAATTCTTTTGTACTCTTCCTACAAATTACAAAGCATTAATGTACCATCTCTAAGTCAGTCCTGGAGGAATTCATATAGTACAATGCTTTGTAAAATTACATTTACCAGAAATTCATCCTGAAGAAAAAGACATGAGGCAGCTGAAGTGGAGGATGTGGTTTATTTTTCTTTCTTGTCTCTATTGTCATGCTAACTCTTCAGTAAACAACTTCTCTCATTTATTTTAAAAGTTTGCTTATCAGTTAAGAGGCGGCTCATGTGGTAGTCCCAGAAACCTCTGAATAAAAATCCCTTCTGGTATAGGCTGCAGAATGCTTTTGTACTACTTCTGGCTCACTTCAACCTTCCATTGAAACCTCAGATAAGCTCAAATGGATTACTATTAAATGGTGACACACAGTCTGTGCTAAACATGCTGGTTAAGGCATGTAAAAGTCTCTGTCCTCTTTTATGCTTTGTAATTTCTTAAAGAAGTACTGAAAAGATACTTTAACAAAATGTATTAATGTTAGAAGTGAGGGAATACCAACATTTCTTGTTCCATCCATGTTATGTAATTGGTCATTTATGCAGCAGCTCTTTCTCTCGTTATTTCTCATCACAGTGAAACTATACTAGAAAATGATGGTAATTGGTTCCTTTGGTAGCAGAATCCTCACACTGAAACTGCCATGAGATCAGGTTATTCCTTCACCCCTAAGAATTTTCTGTCTAAGTCAAAGCTGAGATGTGGTGGCAGGTAAAGAAAATTGTACTCCTGTTAGCCGTGGCAGAAAGTGAGACTTGGAAGAAACTAGGAGAGGCACATCAGAATTCTCTTGAACTTAGGAAGACAATAGAAAATGCTTTGGTGATGCAGAGGAGAATATGCATAAACCTAAACTTATAGGAGAATAAGGAAAGCGTGCTTGAGGTTAGAATGAGCCCTATAATAACAAAAGACATTGGAGAGGGAAATCAGACAAAAGTGGATTAAAGTATAAATAAACATATAGCTTGTTGTGAATTTATAGCCTGGTATGTGAAAGGATCTGGATTTGTAACTGTGGTATATTTGGTTATTCTTGTTATTAACCGTCTGGAGCTGGTAGGGCATACAAATAGTGACCCCTATCAGTCAGATCAACCCACTAAATCCACCTGTCACTTGTGGGTTGTTACTGAGTATCTATTCTAACTAAACACAGAACCAGGCTTCACAAGCAACTTGAGGCTTTGAAATTGATGCAGAGAACAACTCACATTTTTGTATTGTCTTATTGCCTAAATATACGTCATCTTTTTCCATTACTGTATGGTAGGGCATGTACTGACCTTGCTGAATGACTGCAGCAAGTTGTGAATAATGTATGAAATACACAGCTCCTGCCCAGTGCACAAAGAATATAGATAGTATTGGGCAATCAGGGCTGTTCTGAACCGTGTAGTCATGCTCACAGTGTTCAGTACTATCCTAAAAGCTGTAACTGTATCAGAGCAAGGCCAAAATTCATCAGAAAGTAAAATTATTTTGAAATTCAACTATTTGTATTTTATTTCCATTTTTCGTGTAATTTTGCAACTTGATAATTACAGTATTAGTTTTTAATGCTTCTAGAATACCGTTAGCTACTACAATTTTGACTTCTCTTGACGTACACAGATGCTTTTGAAATACTGATATCCCATAGGCATAGCTAGATAGAGTTTTCATCTTGCAAGACAGTAAACAATCTTTTACCAAAGATGAATGTAGCAGCTACTGATGGGTATCATACTTAGACTGTAAACAAATTTCTTAATCAAATCACTTAGCCATAGTAAATGAACTTCTTCCTGCAGACAAGTAGTACTGAGATTTAAACTCTTTTCTAACCCCATATAACATATATGTTAAAAATGCACTTCATATACATCTCTAAAGGTAACAGTGAGTGCAGCTCTTTATTAGCTCTTCTTTACTCTTGATGGTTGGGGTGAGTTACCCTGTATTTGTTGGCTTCTCTGTCAGTTCCCAAAGACTACATTCAACTTTATGTAAATGAGGAAAAACTGTCCTGGGTGCTTGAGAAAGTACAGGTAATTTTAGTAATTTAGCACATAGTAAAATGAAACAAAACAGGAATATGTAATACCGTCTGGCAGAAATTTGGAGATGGATCAAGGAATGAGATGACCATCTCTGGATAGGTCATGTAATTGAGAAAGATGGTGTCCGGAACTGGAAGACACTGCATTAAGTTTCATAAGCACTTTTGACTTCATTAATTTGTTTTTCTTCTTGTACCCAGACTTCATTATTGCGTGTACTGAAAGATGCGTTAATTAGATGAATGTTTTCTGTTAATAATTTCCTAGTTTGAGCAAGGCTTTGAAACAAAACACTGTCTGATGAGAGTCTTTCCTCAGTCTTTCCTCACAAAATTTTCTCTTTTTCTCACATTCTGACTGCTTCATCTCTACAGCATTTGGGATCACTTCCATAAGTCACTGATGAAACAACAGAATGAAGATCTGCCACAGGTGGTTTATTTTCTCACTACTTTTCTACAGGGGAGAAAATCTTCTGTAATACAGAGGGGTTTTTTGAAGGGTTTTGCTTTTTTTGCTCATCTTTTGAGAGTGAGGGATTCTTTTGTAGGTATGCATACTGTTTTGTGTTAGATAAGAGAACTGGTGGGGAGCAGCTTTCTAATCATGCATGTCATACATGGCTTTGTAGCAGGTGGTACCACAGCTTTAATGTGACTCCTGAGAAAGTTCAGTCCCCTGCTTTGTTTATGGTGGCTGAGGATTAGATAGGTCTATCACAGCCGTCAGCCACAAGCAACTGATTCAGTGATGCATTATGTCCAGGCTGTTGAATAATCTGAAGACATGGCTAGGTTTTGAAGTCGAATCTATGTTCTATGAATGACAGAAAACAGTCCAGCAATGACTTTGACAGCAAGATGTGTAAAATTTTATATAAAGTGCAAAGAAAGCCAGATAAATCTAGTTGTGTGATGATACACAGTTCACTTCTAGAGTTCTATAAAATCATGTTCCTATTTTCATGCCTGGTACAAACAGGTGCGTTTCTATCTATCTATCAAAGCGTATGAATCAAGTACAGTTTCTTTGGAGGCCTTATACGTATTTAAGCATCATATGCATAATTAGTAATAGCTATGTTTATTACTAATATATAGGTATTATAGTTACATAAATATATAAATGTACCACTTTTCTGGGAAGTTGTCATATGTCTATTTCTGATATATTTAGTACCTTTGAATTACAAGGTGTAAACTTTCCAAAGCAGAAGGAAGTGTCAAAAGCTGAATGGACTTGGATAAATGTAGGGTATTATTATTAATTATATTTCTCACAGACAAGTGAAGCTTGTTAGAATACTAGAAACAACTCAAAGAGAATTGTTGGCTGATTTTTTTTTTTTTTCCTGCTGGAACAAATTAGAAAAAAAGATAACATAGTAGTTTATGGACATAATAGGTTGAGATAGAAAAACCCTTTGTATTCATAGCCAAAAAAAAAAAGAAAAGAAAAAGTTAATGACCTTTTAACTTTATTTTCATCCCATTTTTACTCTCATTTCTGGTTTGTTCCTGAGAGACCAGACTTAGTGCAAACTTTTAGCCTCTTCAAGCCCATGGAAGTCAGGGGTTTCGCCTGAAGCAAGGCAATAGAGAAAAAAGTGCCATCTTTGCACAGATTCTCTTCTGTATTTGTTTCTGGTTTTGTTCCACTGCAGAGGCAGTTTTAAGAGGGCTGTTTGCTAAATGCCCTGCAGATATGCTTTGACCTCTTTGAATGGTTACTCAGGAAGCTGAAGGAAGGGCTGGAAATCTCATCTTGATTTAGTTTCCCAATTCAATGTATAAATCATTGCAACTGCCCGCAGATCATGCTGGTTATGATGGAAGTGAAACAGTTCTTTTCTGAGCTTCTTTATCAGGCACATTATATAAAGGCCATGCTTCCCCTCCAGGATGGACAATTCATCAAAACTTTTGCACGTGCATGCCATCTTTAGAACTCCTGTTACTATAATTATGCTGGAATTGCGTCTCTAGATCCACACTGAATTGCTTTCACCATTTACCAGGAAGACACTCTGACGGACAAGGTGCTGGTTAGAACAGTACTGACACAAGATACTCCAAATGACAAAATGCATCAAGTCTTATAGCAAACTGAACTTGTGGGGCTTTAATATACTTTATCACACTGATAGCCTGATTTGAGATTCCTGAATATGAGAAAACCTGTTTACTTGGGCTGTGTTTAATTTGCTAGCGTAATATGTCATGCCCTGCTCTAGGCTGGACCTGCTATTGCTGTGACAACCTTTTTACTTTAGTGATAATGACCCTGGATGCTGCTGATGAAGATGACAGCAGACAAAGTATTGGCTGAAATTTTTATAGCAGGGCTAGGAGTTTGTTCATGTATTTTTTACACAAAATATGAATGAGTCCTTCTGTGTTTATGCAAGATCAGGACCCTTGAATGCTACAGTAATATTAAAGTTATAATCATAATGGTAGGAGTCTTCCTAGTAGCTGGTACAGCGCTGTGTTTTTGGTTCAGTATGAGAGTAATGTAGACAACACTGATGTTTTCATTTGTTGCTAAGTAGTGTTTAGACTAAAAGTCAAAGATTTTTCAGATTCTCCTGCCCAGCCAGCAAGAAGGCTGGAGGGGCATAAGAAGCTGCGAGGGGACACAGCCAGGACAGCCGACCCAAACTGGCCACAGGGGTATTCCATACCATGGGATGTCATGCCAGTATATAAACTCAGGGGAGTTGGCCAGTGCGGGGTGGATCGGTACTTGGGAACTGACTGGGCATCGATCAGTGAGTGGTGAGCAATTGCATTGTGCATCATTTGTTTTGTATATTCCATTTCTTTCATTATAATTGTTGTCATTTATTATTATTATCATCATCATCATCACCATCATCATCATTATCACGGATTTCTTCCTTTCTGTCCTATTAAACTGTCTTTATCTCAACCCACAATTTTTTTTCCAGTTCTCTCACCCATCTCACTAGGTGGCAGGGGAGAGAGTGAGCGGCTGAGTGGTGCTTAGCTGCTGGCTGGGGTTAAACCATGACAATCCCCCCATTCTATTTCTTTATAATTTCTGTGAAGCTACACAGAGGTATTCATAGAATCATGGAATCATAGAATGCTTTGTGTTGTTAGGCACCTTAAAGATCATCTAGTTCCAAGCCCCCTGCCATGGGCAGGGACACCTTCCACTAGACCAGGGTGCTCAAAGCCCCATCCAACCCGGCCTTGAACACTTCCAGGGATGGGACATACACCTCTCTGGGCAACACGTTCCACTGCCTCACAGTGAAGAACTTCTTACTTACTTCTAATCTAAATCTACACTCTTTCTGTTCAAAGACATTACACGTCCTGTCATTACATGCCGTTGTAGAAAGTCCCTCTCCACGTTTCTTGTAGGCCCTCTTTAGGTACTGGAAAGCTGCTGTAAGGTCTTCCTAGAGCCTTCTCTTCTCCAGGCTGAATAGCCCCAACCCTCTCAGCCTGTCCTCATAGGAGAGGTCCTCCAGCCCACTGATCATCTTCATGGCCCTCCTCTGGACTCGCTCCAGCAGGCCCATGTCCTTCTTACACTGGGGGCCCCAGAGCTGAATGCAGGACTCCAGGTGGGTCTCATGAGAATGGAGTAGAGAAGGAGAATCACTTCCCTTGTCCTGCTGGCCACCCTTCTTTTAATGCAG
Source organism: Sagittarius serpentarius (assembly GCA_034782735.1). Classification (NCBI taxonomy): domain Eukaryota; kingdom Metazoa; phylum Chordata; class Aves; order Accipitriformes; family Sagittariidae; genus Sagittarius; species Sagittarius serpentarius. The sequence continues at coordinate 26,866,571 of JAVKLA010000090.1, read as the reverse complement.
CCCAGGATACAGTTGACTTTCTGGGATGCAAGAGCACATTGTCAGGTCCTGTTGAGCTTCTCATCAACAAACACTTCCTAGTCCTTCTCCGCAGGGCTGCTCTCAATCCACTCATAGCCCAACCTGTGTCTGTGCTTGGGATTGCCCCGAACCATGTGCAGGACCTTGTACTTGGCCTTGTTGAACTTCAGAAGTTCACATGGGCCCACCTCTCAAGTCTGTGAAGGTCCCTCTCCATGGCCTCCAGTGTGTCAACTGCACCACACAGCTTGGTGTCATCAGCAGACTTTCTGAGGGTGCACTCAACCCCACAGTCCAATGTTGCCAACAAAGATATTAAACAGCGCTGGTCCCAATACCAACCCCTGAGGAATGTCCCTTGTCACTGGTCTCCACCTGGACTTCAAGCCTTTGAGTGCGACCATTCAGCCAATGCCTCACCCACCATGTGGTCCATCCATCAAATCTGTGTGTCTCCCATTTAAAGAGAATTTTGTCATGTGGGACAGTGTCAAATGCTTTGCACAATTCCAAGTAGATGACGTCAGCTGCTCTTTCCTTATTCACCAACATTGTAACCCCATGTCCTGATGCAATGTCTGGGGAGGTTTCGATGTGATCCCAAGAGTGAGATTAAAGACACAAAAGAGGTCAAATGCCGTATACTAGAAACAGCTTTTATTATCAAAAGTGAAAAATAGTAGCGATAGGATAGGATGGAAGA
>JAVKLA010000090.1:26809679-26865747 GCA_034782735.1 Sagittarius serpentarius | reverse complement strand
TTATTATTGTCATTTTCTTGTTGTTATTAGTGTCATTGTTAGTTTCTTCCTTTCTGTTCTATTAAACCGTTCTTATCTCAACCCATGAGCTTTACTTTATTTTTCTGATTCTCTCCCCCATCCCACTGGGGGCGGGGGAAGTGAGTGAGCGGCTGCGTGGTGCTGAGTTGCTGGCTGGGATTAAACCACGACATTAATTAGCACTAATTCATTTTACAGTATTTAGTTATATAATGGAGAAGAGCTTCAGAACATTGCACCTACAATACTGGCACACAAATCAAATCAGATTTACCTCATACTTACAGTTTCCAAGTGTAAGACTTTCAGAATATCAAAGTATAAAGGGAGCTGAAGATTTGACCCTCTGTCTTGTAAGAACATACTACTTAAAAGTTTGAGGAGACAGAAAGAATGTCAAAGTAACCAGTATTCAAACCATATATGCTGTAGTCTCTGTGGAATGTTTTCTTTTCAGTTCTCATTATTGTGTAATAAGATACTCAATGTGGCTTTCAAGTGAGAAAAACGTTGTGAAGTTATTAAAACTTAGTAAAGTCCTCATTTTCAGAGAGAACCTATGTAGAGTAGGCTTTCAATTCTGTAGAGAACAGTATTCTGGAAGGAAGATCAGCTCAGTGGTCGCTTTCTCATCTTAATTTAATGAACTTAAGAAAAAAATGAGAAGATTTTTCCAAGTACACAGGGTAAAACATACTTAGAATAACATGAAAGATACTGCAATTAAAAAAAATAATCTTGTTAAACCAAGTAGATTTTTCCAACCAATAAGAAAAGCAATAGCATTATGGCAGGAATTAATCACTGGGTGTATTTCTGAAGAGAAAGGGTAGGTTTAAATCCTGCCTTTAATAGAGAGGCATTATTTTGTACCTGCTTTACAATTCTGTTCATTGGAAATTTCACAGGCAGTTTTGTTGTGCAGGTAGTCTAATGACATGCATTGATATTTTATGTCTATACCTTCAGTCGGGCTGCTTTTGCATTTATTGGGACAGTGAACTGTCAGCCAAGAAGTCTATAACAACATGTGTTCCACCAATGTAACTGAACTGAAGCAGTACTCTGCAGATCAGATATATTTTGTGGAGTATCGTATTTTACCAAAACTCCAACTAAGTCCCAAATGTCTACTTCTCTGCATTTCCTTTTGATTGCTGATAGTCTAGATATTTACAGCCGTGTATAATCACTCTCCCATAATCAGTCTCACCTTTTTTCTATACTTCTATACTGCCAATCCAGTTGTCCTTTCTATCCTGTCTTTATTTCTGTCAGGGCAGCAGGAATGGCTTTCTGCAGAAATTTGTGTTCCGTGGGAGATCAGCCTTTATTTTACCCTCTCTGGAGCACTGCTAGAAATTACTGTCTTTCATTGCATAGAAGTAGTACAAGAAGAATAAATGTTGACTTCAGCAAGAGGGAAAAATCTGTAATCATATGGTGCATGTGCTCCAGAGTATCAGAATAAAAGTGGAGATTGTTACAGTGCATTACTGTCTGTGAAGCTTAGGGGTGTGATTTTCCTGGCTATTATAATTATGTAATTATGAAATAGAATATGATATTTAAATTTTATTTACTTAGTGGATGATGAATATTTAAGCATGTTTTCTTTACAGAACCTGATGAAAAAATGCTTTGATGATTTTGACAGCAGGGATTTCAACTAATAGACTGATACTTGTTTCATTCTACTTTTAAAGCACTAAGATCTAAAATAATGAATTTGGCAGACATTCAGTCATTGAGATTGAGTGGTTTTTTTTTTTAAATAATTTATACTATTAGCATTTTAAAAGAGTTTGTTGATTCTGCAACTTGAATTCCACTAGAACTCTTGAGACAAAATGACTCCATTGATGCAGATTGGCTACAGCGATTCACATCTATTATATCAAATGCATAAGAAGTTTTATTCCCATGGAATAAATTAAAAGAGCTTATATTTTGTAAGAACCATACCACCCTGTCTCATGAAAATGTCACAGTGAAGGGGTTTGTTTGTTTTAAAATCTTCTATCTATTTAGGCTAAAATTTGCAATGAAAACTGACAGTATTCAGCTACCTTTATATTTCAATATAATTCAAATGCAAAAGTTTTACTAATAAAGGTGCTGTTCCAGAAATAGTCCTTCCTGGGCTTAAAACTAGAATGAAGCCTTATCTGGCTGGCAGCTAATTCACAAGAGAAGAGTTGCAAGTTATGAATACAGACATCCTGATATCATCAGCCTAACTGCTGTTGGTAGTTCATGTGTTATTGACTAAAGAAGCTTGTTGTTCTCTAACTGATATTTTTTTTAGTATCTTGGAGATGAAGCACCCCGTTCAAGTGTGCCTCTTTGTGCACAGATTGGGATAGTTAGTCATTAGAGGCCTCTTCCCTGCCAGTGTATGCTCTCAAGGCTTAATTACAAATCCCTTCAAAATACAGCCTCTGGTCTTTTAAACCAAACTTCTCACACCTCGTAGACTCATTAGATGCTATGGGCCTTGCAAAAAATAAATGGTAATAGAAAAGAGTTTCTGTAAACTTGTAGGCATCCTTGCACACGCTTTGCCTCATCACATCAGTAGTAATAACTCTCCTTACATGACAACAGGGAATGTTATACTTTCGCAAACCCAGCAGAATTCACAGGGAAGATCTTACTTGTGGAAGTTTATGATGAAAGAGTCTATTAATGTTGTTATGATTTAGGCAGTGAATAATATTTCGAGTGATAAAGTAGCATCTGGAAACTTTGTGGGAATGCCAGATCTTGTCCTACAAAGCTCTGCTTTCCTTTCCTTTCCTCCATCTCCTAATTTGGTCAGAGATTGGAGAGTTCCTCAGAATGAGATCCTTGTCAGATCCTTGAAATCCTTGTCTGTGCACAGAAAATGAAAAATCATGTAATAACTTGAATTACAAAAAATGCATAATATATGTATAGATATCGCAAACCTCTGATGTCCCCCCAGCAGAAGTATTCACAAGGAAATTGAAAATAGAAGCATTTTAATAGCTTTTACTTATGGCCATATGTTTCTAATATGTTAGAAAGGCTATCACAAATTTAATGTTCTCAGAATTCAAAAGTCTATGGCACACGTTTAGCATCATGCAGTCGAAATAGATTGTTCCCTAGAGAACTGGCAGTGACAACCTACAAATCGTTTGTGCTTGTTCAGACAATCTGTTATCAAGAAAGGATTGTGGGAGATTATACAAATCATAGTTCCTATCCTCACCATAAAAAGAATTGGAATTATATTGGGAAAATATTGAGTCAGACACATGTTGTGAGAGGTGTTTCGTTTTTATACTCTGCAACCAGAGCCATGGGCTGCAGCAAATCACTGACAAGTTTAAAGATCTGCAAATCAATGTCAGAGCCTGCAATTAATCTCAGTGTTCTAAAAGTGAGCTGACAATTTGTTCTGAAAGGAGTTTTATTCTCCAAGTTAGCCTGGTAGTAACACTGCCGCAGGGAATTACTGAGTCAAACTGACAGTCATGCCTGGAAGGGTTACCAGGTTTCTAATGACTAAATGCCGTATTCATAAGAAAGTGTTTATCTTATTTTCATGCATTTAGGAAACATAGGTCAAAAGCCCAATTCCTGGTGTAACTCCGTGGACTTCGACTGGATTTATACTGAGGATGAGTTTGGTTCCCACAAACTTACTGGAATTGTAACTTTTATCTAAATGAATTATGCTTTATACATGTTTAGTAATCATTGTAGCAGTGCATCGTAATGGGTTCCAACTTATTTATTAATTTTCAGAGAAATTGTCTAATATTTAATCTTCCTCAGAAGGCAGTTTCAAATTTTATGTATATGTGGTACTAAGCAAGAGGCTGTTTCAATTGGAATACTGCAGTCAAAATGTTCCTAACGCAAATGTGGTAAATTAAACAAGAAAAGGATGAATTTATGGTAGTGATGTTGGTTAGTGGCAGCACTCTGCAGGAAAGGGGCACCTCTGTGGCTAAAAGAGTAAAAGAATTTAAAATCAAGTTAATGGTCTGTATAATATAATGCGAATCCCAGAGATCTAATGATACTGCTTTTAGCTTAAGTAGCTACTACGGTTTTAACAAAGATAGCATAAATGAGGAGCTTAAGAAAGTGTTAGGTAACTGAGAGTTAGCTTGTCATAGTATTCTGGGTTATCATTAAAGTAAGGTTTAATGTTGGTAAATGAGCTTTAGATACAAAATATCAAAATTACGGTGTTTTTCAATAACCTTATTGGATCTTTCTGTTAAGATGTCAGTTTATAAATAACATTGTGCTTAGTTTTTATATTGCACTTCTCGTTACTAGATGAGAAAGCATGTAAGTATTGTCATTTTCTCACTTTGTATGTGAGAGTGTGCTGGTTTTGGCTGGGATAGAGTTAATTTTCTTCATAGTAGCTAGTATGGGGCTCTGTTTTCAATTTATGCTGAAATCAGCATTGATAATACAGGGATGTTTTTGTTATTGCTGAGCAGTTCTTACACAGAGCCAGGACCTTTTCTGCCTCTCACACCACCTCACTGTCGGGGAGGCTGGGGGGGGGCACAAGACGTTGGGAGGGGACACAGCTGGGACAGCTGACCAAAGGGATATCCCATCCCGTATGATGTCATGCTCAGCATATAAAGCTGGGGGAAGAAGAAGGAAGGGGGGGATGTTCGGAGCTATGGCATTCGTCTTCTCAATTAACTGTTACGTGTGATGGAGCCCTGCTTTGCTGCAGATGACTGAACACCTGCAGGACGATGGGAAGTAGTGAATGAATTCCTTGCTTTGCTTTGCTTGTGTGCGTGGCTTTTGCTTTAGTTATTAAACTGTCTTATCTCAGCCTATGGGTTTTCTCACTTCTGCTCTTCTGATTCTGTCCCCCGTTGCACTGGCAGGGAGTGAAGGAGCAGCTGTGTCGTGCTTAGTTGCCGGCTGGAGTTAAACCACGATAGAGAAAAACTATGGTTTTCTCTATGTCACTCATCAGCAGAATGGAGACAAGAACCCAAGTCTATTAAGTCGCCTCTAGTACACAATTCAACACATCACTTGTTCAATTCAGTTCTTTAGGTTATTAACATGGTTCAGTTCAATTACGGAATTTTCTTTAATATTCAGGAAGAAACCTGCAGGCTATCCTTCAGAAGCGCTTATGCAACAGCTATTAGAACACATAAACACCTTTTATATTGCTTGATGTAAAAGCTCAGCACTCTTCATGATCTCCTCTCATATTCTATGCTGTGGGACACTGAGTAAGCTGCTCTGTGATTTGCAGATGATTCATTTAACTACTTCAATGCAATCTGAAGTGTTTCTCTCTTGCTTCATACAGTCTTGATTTAGTTTGTATTGGTGGCTGCAACGTAAATCCCACTGAAAAATCCAACCATATAAATACAAATGGTCTAAGTATAGTGGAGTCTGCTTTAAACCAAGCAAAAATTAAATCAGAAAAACTATCTGTTCATAATTTGATTAATCATTTTTAGGTTAAATTCATTGAGGCAGTTTCTGATCTCAGTTGTGCTTATTTTAGGCTACTCTAGCCTTTACTGTGTAGGTCAGACTTCTCATCAGTGTGAGGAGGGAAACTGTATTGCTCATACAGTGACAGGGTTTGTGTTTATCTTCATACTATTACTTATATTTCTGTGTCCAATGAATACAAACTGTACCTTTCCATTTAATATGTTGGAGTGAAGTCTGATTTTTGTAATAGTTGTTTGTTATGATGGTAGCAATTCAGCAGTCTTCTTAACAACCAATCAAACAGAAAGCCTTCCTATAAGCTTAGGAAGTTAATAAATGAAACCAAGTATAAGCCTTTTGAGATGTTCTTCAGTGCCAGTGTACAAGAAGGTCAATGACTGATGGTTTGCCACCTAATCAGTCAATCATATGTGCAGAAGTTATACCAATGGCATTATTTTTTTTGTGTTCAAAAGAAATGTTTTGCTGACTTTTTGAAGTACACAAATAAGGAATGGAAAGAAAACTTACAGACCAGTGAGGTCACAATGCCTTTCTGTATAGCACAGCAAAACTGAACCTGGATTTATACCTTCTGTTTCGGGCAGCAGTAAAGCAGGAATATGAGGATTAATTGGAAGTAATTCATGGGAAAGTAGAAAATACTTGAAAAGTGTGCAAGAGCTATATACATAGCCAAGATACAACTTACTGAGAGATAATACAAGAAATTCCAACCAATATTTTAGGAGAGAGAAAAGTTGCTGAGAATGGTACTGGCAGCAGGAGGTGTTGGTACAAGTCAGCAGCAGCACTAATGTTACAAAAGGTAACGTGTATGCATAGGAGATGTGCAAACTTTGGCACAAAGGGAAAGTACTTAACTGCAAGTTGCTGTTGTTGCCTTCTGTTGCAGAAAGTGAGTGTACAATGCAGGTTGGCCCAAAACAGTTGTCAGGGAAGAATTAGTAAATAATACCCAGACTCCTGAGTTGTGACTGATGTTCTGGACAGGATGGAGAAGCTCCTTGGAGCTGAAAGTCTAGTTTCTCATGGCAAGCTGTTGGACTGTTCATCGCATGTTGTACCTGAGAAAGGTGTCCTTTCTATCATATAGCTGTGTTCTTCTTAAGGAATCAATAACATGGTCAGAACTGTCAGGGAATGAAAAAAAGAGATGCAACACAATATGGGGAAATACTAAATTCTGCCAGATTACACAGTGTTTACCTAAGGGAAGGAGTTAAAACCATTGTAATGCAGTTCGTTGGGAGTGCTGTATAACTGAATCATCGAAGAGTGGAGTAGAAGCTGCTTGCACAAATCAAGCTTCAAAAAAATTGAAGAGGCATTTAGCTCTCTACTATGTAGCTGGTCCCAGTTACAGGTCCATGGACAGTTCATTTGCTTGAGAGTGTGGCTACAACGTTTCCAAGTTCACATGTCTTTCCCCAGCTGTGGCCTGCGACTTGTGGAGCAGGGCTGTGTAGTATTAAAAAAAAAAAAAAGCTAATAAACTCACTTGGTGTTGTACATAAGAAAGGGATAAATAGTGTCCAAATTAGGAATAAGTTTATGCATCTCTACTTTACATGCAATTCTTCTTGACTATAGCGCTGCCTTTGTTTCTTTGTTACTTTTCCATCCATCTGCTTGCTTATTCTGTCAGTTGGGTTTTTGTTTGTTTGTGATACTTGTTATGAGTGCTGGGTTTTGTGCTTCACCCAAGATTTTGCTGAACACTTGGGGTGTAAGAGAACTTTTCTCAAGACAGGTATTGTTATGAATGTCGTTTTTGCATTTCTTAGTGCATACTAGAGGTTCAGTAAGGGAGAATTTTAAACTGAGATGCTAGTGACAGGAATCTAGAAGAGTCCGGAGTCGATACTTTGAACATATTTTTAACAAATACACAAACTCCTACAGCAATATTTCACACTGTTGTCTTAAGCCAATAGAACTTACCTTTTGTAGAGAGGGTACAAAGGAATCAGTACTTTTTCCCAACTTAACCTCTAGAGAATAATAATTTTCCATCTTCAGTTTCTCAGATTTTGTTAGCATATAGGAAATAAGAGGTTCTTTGAGGTAAGTTAGGCTCATCATATGATTTAGGGTTATTAAAGATGATAATTCTCTAAATGAACAATGGTGAATGGACACAGACTTGAGCATATTAATCATGAGATTGTCTTGTGTTATGTGTCTTTGGCAGTTGGATAGATATTCTTTCCACAGCTGCCAAATCACTTTATGTATGCAAGAAGAATGATGTCTTTGTAGCATTAGCTTTTTGGCTTTTATCACACCTCTCATCAGCCATCTTTCATCATCATTTTACCACTGAGAGTTTTTCTAGGATAAATAGATCTGGGTTGTATAGAAGAGTAAATCCTAATGCTAAGTAGATTCTTTCAATTTTCTCTTCCCAGAAATGCTCTGTCTTGTCAGATCTCCAGAATAGGTGGTTGCCATGATATTACATCTCCAGTATATATCGCGTACTGAATATTAGTGTTTTTTTAACTACATGTGTTCAGCTGTGTTCTATGAGATCTAAACTGTGTGTACTCGGTGAAACAGGTACCTTAGTAACCATTGAGTCCTTTCATGTTTCTCTGTATGCATTTGTCTCTGCCTAAGAATGAAAGAGGGTTGGAGGAGGAAATGGAAAAGGCAGGTAGGGAGGGTGACCACACAATTTTCTACCTTGTTTGTGTGTTTAAATTAAAATGTTGCAATCTAGCCCAAACTGGCACTGAAATCAAATATACATGTGGTGTTAAATTCTCAGACGTCAAATTGGCCAAAGCCACTCAGATTTCAAAAATCCACTTTAAAAAATCAGACAGAATTGTGGGGGGTGTTTCTATTTTTGTTTTAAATGTGTGAGGGTAAACTGTTTTTCTTCTAGATCTAGGAATTATGTCCATGCGTAATCAGACTTAACACTGGACTGTTACATGAAAACTGATGTTCACTATGTTAGTCAGGGCAATTAATGAAGGGTTTGCTGGTATTCTTTGATTATGAATTCATATAACTTTACCATTGCTGGCCACGAAATGGAGCTAACCTGAAGTGATGGAGTCAATTATGAATGATTGCATTCCTTCCTTTCTGATATCAGATCACAGTGCAGTGTGGTAAGAAGTGAAGTCAGGAGCTGTCAGCTGTAGTTTCCCCAAGAAATTTTATCTTGCTCAGTCTACCCCAGTGTAATTCTGAACTAAGAATATGATTTCCACTAGTATACTAAGACTTCCACTTTCTTCAGTCTTGGGAGCAGTAGCCATGACAGTCTACCTGTAATGTAAAAGGTGTATGCAGTGAAATACAAAAATAAAAATGCCTTTTTGGCCTTAGTGCAGAAAAAACAGACCAACTTTTGAGTGCTTAAGATTTTGTTCAGGTCACTGGAAACTGGGAGCTACATTGACTAGAAGTTAATAGGCTATAGTTCCACTTGGAATAAAGTAGTACCAAGTTCTAGGAAAACGTGCTTTTAGGTACGTTGCTTTTGAATTACTTTGATTAAGGGAATCTTTTAGCCATCAGTACTAAATTATCTTTGATCTGAGGGTCTAATGGAATTAATGATTGCTTGCAGAGACCAGCTGATGACTACTGACCTTTCAGTTCTTTCAGTTATGACTAGCAAGTAGACAGTTCTCTTTTTGCTCTCTGTGGTAGCATAGGTTGATTGCTCACACATGATTCAGTCATCAGATAGAGTTTTATAATTACTTTTTAGTTAATATTTGTCTAGCAGGGTAGGCATGTTATGTCTGTGGTAAGTGTTCCATGAATAACATCTCCTCATGGATACCTGCTTTTTTAGCTGGGTCAGTCTCTACAGCACACAGACAAAAATAGCCTGTACTGTTGAATTATTCTGTGTATTTTTCTTTGAGACAGCAGCTGTGGTGCATGTAGCAAGTGTCATACTCAGCTTTAGCACTTGGCTATGGTATGAGATGAATAGGTGCACTGCAGTTATAAACAGAGGAAGGAAAGACTTACCAACTAAGGAGAATATGTATAAAGTATCTATGCTCCTGGTATTAGTATCAGACATTTACAAGGCACTAGAGCATCCACTGGCCATTACCAGCTTCATACACAGCAATCTTTCCAGGGACTTGAAAGTGGCAGGCTCTCTGAATTAAATTTAAAAAAGAGTCTGAACTTTCTTTTGTTTCCCATGAAACCAGTGATCTGCTTCATAGTTTATACTAAACCATGTGCTTAGGTGCTTTTCTCTCTGAAAGCCTGTGTGCTTGAAAGCAGAATTTTAAATTTCAGGAACTGCTTATGCACGAACATTAGGCACCTTGCTTCTTGAGTATATGATAGTTTTCTACACAGAAGTATGCAAGTAGTTGGAAGAAATGAGGAACATTGGACTCTGTATCAGCCCAGGATAACTGCAATGAAAGGGGAAGTTATTTTTGGTTATGGCTTTCCGAGTCAGTGTAGGAGTTACCATTGGCATGCAATAGTATATAATTCGTACGTGCTCTATTAGGATTCATGGATTAAGCAGAAATCCTTGTCAGTTTTCCTTTTGTTTAAGATTTATCTGTTTAGCATCTTGACAAATTTGGAATTAGGTGGCACAAATTCCGTTTAGGTCAGCATCTCCCTTCCCACAGAGACTGAAATATTGAGACTGGAAGTAGCAAACATTCTAGCAAGCGCATACGGACAAAGTTCTGGCTTAGGATGACTCGCTTGCACAGTGTCTTATCCAGCCCAAGGACAGGAAAGCATGTGGAATAATACTTGTGGCACCTAATGGGACAGAAGCCAGCCTTGCTTCAGTTGTACTCCAGTGCTACCTCTGAATATCAGGTCTATTCAGTTGCTTTTACCAGGAGGAAATTGTTGAGTAGCCTCTTGGCAGAGGTTGGAGCATGTGTCTAAGTCCCCATGCTGCCACATGCTGAGTTTGAGGGTCCCTGTAATTGTTGCCACACTGTGTTAGGCTGAGTCAGTGGAAACAAGGGTGAGGAGAGTGTGGAAATGTTTTAGCAAGAGAAAAAGGATTTGGGTCTGTAATGAGATGTATGTTACCTAGGACATGTTAAATTACATTTTCACATGTATGTTACCTGCTGTTCTATGGTGACAGTGGTGCAATAATGACAAGCCAGCCAAGTGCTCCTCATGCAGAATATAGCTACTAGATGACTAGATACAACCACAATCCAGATTCTTAAGTACCACACAGAACTGAGAATCTTTATTGCTCACATTTAGATAAAGTACCTTTTGTATGCTATTTATTTGTGCAGTCACTGAGTGGAATATCCTAAATTCCAGGTGATGTGAGCTGGTTTCTAAATCACTTGGCTGATTAGGATGACAAGGGTGTTGTAAAAGTAACCCTTGTTTTTGCATCTCCCTTTTTTTTTTTTTTTTTAAGGGAGGAATGCTATATATTGCTCTTTTTACTGGGAATATTGCCTAGGGATATAAAAATATGCTTTTCTAGCTAACCAAAATAGCATAATAATAATTAAAAAACCACACTGGAAGTGGAGTGGATGTGTGGATGCAAAAAAAATTTAAAAAGATTCCCAAGCATTGCCTGGATGTAGCCAGTATTTTTAGTGCATTTACAGTTGCAACTTGGAAGACCTGAGCTCTGAAAGTCTTGTTTTATTTGAAGAATCAGCACATTATTTGGTGTGATTGCTATACTCTTCAAGAGAGAAGGATCCAGACATGGAAAGCAGCTCATGTGCAGACCAAGATGACATACATTTGAAGATTTGAATAGAAGTTTGTACTGCTTTCATGCTGTATGCTTTAGGTAAATGCAATGATTTTGTCTCCTTAGCTTACATTTAGACACTGCTTTTGTAAAGTTTAACAGTGCATTGTATAATTTAGCAAATCTATATGATTGCAAATATTGTATTCACATATCTGCTGTATTTTCTGATTCAAATATCTAAGACTTAGTTCTCTATCAACAAATTATTTAATGGACCTCATCAGTGTAGTTTTGTCTATATTTTATATTGACAGCCATTAAGCTGAAAGGAAACTGGAATTGTAGCCCAATATCATTGAAACATTGAAAATACTGGACAATCTTTACCGTATTGCCTTGATATGTAACATGCTATGAATTTAGCACAAAATATATAGAATAGTATCAACTCAGGTTAATTGCTTGCAGAGGCACTTGTCAAGATTTTGTATTCCAGTATTAAAGTTTTATAAGGGATAAATGGAGCAAGTTAATAGAAAAATAGTAGATCTATAAATAATTTACATTCTTATTTATTTTAGTAAATCCTTCTGGGACAAACAGATTCATGCTAGAATATTTAGAAAGCAAGCTGGATGGAAAAATACCAGTTTCAGAGCACTACCAGTACAACTGAAAATACTGTGCAGAATACAGAACATTATTAACAGAACAGAATGATTGCAGAAACAGTAAATTGTGGTTTTGTGTATGTGAGACATTATGCATTAATCTCCCCACTTTTTAAAATATAGTTTCAATCTTATGCCAACTAATAGCTCACTTTGCTTTTCTACCAGTAGAGCTGAAGGGGATATTGTCCTTGCTTCCAGGTTGGTGGACATACCAGCTATGGTGATGTCAGATTATGCTACTAGAAGTTTTTCACTGACTGGACAGTTGGGCACTGTTTATATACCCAGGTTGCTTTGAGATGGTTAACTGGTGTACTGGTTAATTAGAAAATGTGCTGATGAAAGCTGACACAATGACTGGTGCGAATGTTATTCATCTATAGACAAGCAGTTGTTGAATCATAAAGAAATAAAGTCAGGGATAAATATTGAGTGCTTTTATTTAGAGATACAAAGTAGTATTTTGCTAATGTAGTTTTATTTTTTTATACATTTGCAAACTTTGTTTAGGGGAGATTATAAGTACACCATATGTGTGTTAACTTTTACAGTATTTGTTTTTCATAGTCATGGAAATAGTCAGATGTAGATGATATATTTAGAACGGTAAGTCCAAGCAAAGCATTTGATATAGCAAATGCAAACACACATGGCTGGGAAGGGGAAGCAGACCCCTTGATCTAGAAAAAGTGGCCAGATTTGGACTACTAAGACAGTGAAGGGGAAAAATGAGGAAGAAGTTGGAAAGCGTAGGTGAGAAATTTTAATTAAAGAAGAGATTTTTCAGGTAAACTTCTGGTTGTGCCGGCTGATTCAGGCAACCAACAGAGAGAGCAGTACTATTGGTATTCAGAACTGTGGAGTACCATATTTTTGCCTAACTGTGGGCATGGTAGCACACAGTCAAAGCAACCTAGCTCTTACTAGGTGTATTATGGGGCTTTAGGATTCAGCAGCAAATAATATCAGCCAATCTGTCTTGGGATTTTTCACTCTAGTGGTACCTAGACTTTGGCTAGATAGCTGCTATATTTTTACCAAGATGATTCTAGATAATGACTAGATTTTTAGTAAAAATTCTGTTCCAAAGGATTCTTTTGAAAGGTTCAGTATGTGGCACTTTTAATTTTCTGCTGCAATGCCAAGTTCTTGCAAAGGCATTGATTTTAGTAGGACTAATTATCAGCTTAAATTGATATATGTGATCCAAGGTGGTGCTGGAGCACAGCCAAATTAATGCAAAGAGCATTTTCAGGTAAAGGAAGTTTGTTTTCATTTACGTGGGATCTATTGCCTACAGAATATGAAACTTCCTTCCTTTCTATTGTATGGTAACTATCCCATTGACTAATACTCAGATAAATTATCAGTAGTCCTGGGATCATCTTTATTTGGAGTGATGGTCTGTTTTGCATCCGAAGTATTACCTAGTACTTGTTCCTATCATGCGTGCCTCATACACATAATTCTAAACAGTTATTAGTACCACAGAGATGTAATCAGACAAACATTTCAAATTACCTGTGGACACTGTCCAGAATATTACTGTGTTAGCCATTCAAGTCTAGAAATTTGGATTCTTAGTAGCAGAGTATGGTTTGTGAGAGAAGATAACTTCTTCGGTAGGAAAAGTATCGGTGGGTCTTAGCCCGTCTTCTGAAGCCCATCTCCCCTTCTCTTGGGTGTGAACAACGGCAGTCAGTGTCATCCCAGCTGCCTTCGAGGAGTTCTGAAACAGACGGTCATCTGCAAGGGGGGGATGAGTAGGTTGTGAGAAGGCCCGAGTTTGGCACTAAATAGAAATATACCTGTTAACTGGGATCACCTAAGCAAGTCCTGATGTTAGTTCAAAACTCCCTTTTCTCACTTCTCAAACAGACAACTTTTGCCTAATTTTTGTTAGGAAAGTTAACCAATGGCCAGCTATTTTTAACATGTCAGGTATTACTTATGTTATTGTAAGAACACTGAAGGGAAACCATATGCTGTGGTTTGGGACCAAATGGACAGGGTGGAGACTAAGTGAGCTTGGATACCAAAACACTTCTAGTCACACATATACTCACTAAACAGCGACACATCTGCCCTGCCCTACAGAAGAGACAGAGTGCTCCAGGAGAGAAGCCAGACAGGTCAGCATAACAGTTTTTAACATGACCTCTCTGTCCTGCAACAGAGGAGGTGGCAGGGTCCGGAAGGAGAGCCGGCTGGGCAGTGCATGGTCAGGGTGTGGGGCTGTGGGCCGAGGCCCCCCCTCCCTGCTTTTAGCCCTCAGGCACGGCCAGTGGCCCCAAGTGTAGGAGAGGACAGGGAATACTTGATTCTGATTGGCTGAAATTCCTGTGGTGCCTAACGATTGCCTGTTGCCACCTGTTGCCTCTCTCCAGCTGTCCTTCTGGAAGGTTCCCCACACCTCGGCAGTAACACAACGGTTACCAGGTTAGTTATAGGGGAGTTACTTGAAGGTAAACAAAGTTTAACCAGTTCTAACCTTATGCCGAACAACTGCAACATGTAATAAAACCATAAACGATTTATGTATGTGTTAGGTTCCCAGGCAGTGGCCGTCAGACGACACAAGTTGTCCCTGTGGCTGGCAGGAGACGATCAATCCCTCATCTGTCTCTTTGGTTGAGATTTGTCTCAGTTTAGTTATCTAAAGGTTAAGGGTTAGACCTGAGCTCCTCACTTAGGCTTCCTCTGCAGTCGATGGAGAAGATTATGCATTTAGGTATTCCAGTCACAGAATAAGCTCAATTGCAGCATGAAGGTGACTGGCAGTCTGTCTGCTTATTACAGAAGCATCCTAGAAAAAGGTATCTTAAATTGAATGCTTGACTTTTGCATGCTAAAGTTATAGAAGATTAATTCCAACCATTGTTTCAAGCGAGCATCCCTTTGACTGTAAGGCTGCTGTTGAAAAACTTTCACCTGTTCCTGAAATGAGCAAAGCAGTAGATGTGATTTTCACCAGAACAACCAATTTGAACAAATTATTTCTCAGTATTCCTAATCTCAGGAGATAACTGCCTATAAAATAATTCCAGTGGACAGAGTCAGTAACAAATTTTCCTTTGCTGGTGTAAGTTAGAATTCCTAGAATAAAAGGATGGCATATAGTTTGTTTGCTTTTGTAAATAAATGAAGGAGCTATTGCAATTTGATATTTTTCTATGTAAATATCAACTTTAAAACAAATGGTATACCTTTAATTCATTTAAATGTGCTTTTGAATAAAATTGTAGACATAGTTTATTAATATAAATTCATATTATGCTAATTTGTATCTACTAGGTACTCACTATTTTCCATGCATATACTAAATACGGGACATTTAGAATTTGAACAGTACTGAATTTCAGTGTTTAAATGATGACATTCTACTATGGGAATTAAGGGATAGACCTAACAATTGTGATCGTAATCCTGTAAGATATACGGAAGTAATTTGTGGTAGTGATATTGTACTGCTAATGATTTCCAGAGTACCTTTATTCAGTTAAACAATAAAGTGTATCAAGGTAGTTTTGATAATGGGGTATGAGTCATTCTGAATTTAAGAAGTTATTGTTTCTCTGCTTTCTGAATTTCTTTGTTTTGTGGAACTGGTGTGGGTTCTTTTTCCCTCCACTTCTCAGAGCCTGTGAGATATCAGTGTTATAACCTAATGAAAGTTCTAGCAATTCCTCACACTTGATTCAACAACTGTAGTATGAAAAATTCTCACTTCAGGGTTTCTCTGAAGTATTGTCAAAATGGAAAAAAAGACACTGTATTATTCAGTTAAAAGTCTGAAAAACGTTCTGTTCCTTAAGACTACCATTTAAGAGCAGAAATTCATTCTAGTAAAAAAATTTTTTTATATCAAATATACAATGAAGAATATTTATTTTTGCTGGGAAGCACCTGCTGTGAGGTGTATCCAGTAATGCAAAAAAACCCCACAGTAAGATTGGAAGAAGAAATTATGAGGCTAACAGGACTGCTTAAGTTGAACTAGTGCTTGCAGGTACTCAAACTCTTTCAGGTTTGACTACATATACTCAAAATTCAATAAATGCCTGAACCTAAATAATTTCTTAGGTCCAGCTGTGTTATGATCATAAGGAAACTGATCTTGAGGTTTGTTAGACCCCAGTATAACTGCACCAGAGTGGGTTGCAATTGATTATAGACTGGAAGGCTGTAGTGACAAGGATGCATTCATACATGTATTTTTTTGAGACTGCAATGTAAAATCTTCCTGAAAAAGGAAAAAAAAAGTGCTGCTTACAGCATTTTGTTTCACTCTGCTAGGATTCATGGTCTTATCACTTACTACAGACAGACCTATCTCACATAGTCTACTTTTGATTTTTTGTTTAGTGTACCTTACAGGCTTTAGGAAAAATAGATGCATCATTATAATGTCATCTTGTGCCATGGCAAAGCAATGTGAAAATATATAATTCTTCTAGTTTACAGCTGAAGCTATAAAGTATTCTAGTTTCTTTGGAAATAGTCCATGGATCACTCAGGACTGGCCTGCTGGTCATTAAAGTTTTTACAGTATTTTAAAGTGAAAATTCTCTGAGTTTATATATAGTAAACTTTCAGATTAGTTATCAATGTTTATCAGACCTTTACTTATAAACATACTTAGCTACTGATCCAAAACCTTTTGCATTTTGGTTGTACATCATGAACTTTGCTTTTGGTGTTATGGGGTCAGCTTCTCAGCCACTATAAAACCATGTAACTTTATGAAGTCTACAGAGCTATGCTTCTTTATGCCATTTGAAGATCTAGCCGTAAATCACTATAGCTAAAATATTAAAAAATCACTTAAAAGCTTAAATCCCCCTTACTTTCAGTTAAAGACAGGCCTGTCCATGTCAAAGTCACTTTGAAAGAAGTGACTTGGATTCCTAAATCACTTTGAAAATTCTTAAAATGCAAACTTCCTGCTCTAATACACTGGACACTTATAGAAATGTGTTTTCTGAGAGTCGTTACATCTCCAGTTGTTTTATTTCATTGCTGGAAAAAGTGATATTATCCGACCATTCATTCAATACCATAACACCTTTTAAAGCCATTAGCTTTGGTCAGGAATACAAAGGATTTTGAATCTTTTGATGCACTTCCTGTGGATTATGCACACAATAACTTATAACCTACCATGGGTGTTTGCAACTTGCCTGTGCGATTTTTTTTTCTTTAATTATTATTATTTAGTCTCCTCTGGCTGTTGACATTATTTTGGATTCTCATACATTTATTCCTTCTCCAGCAACTTAGCATAGGTGTTAAATGGTGCATTTTGTTAGGAACAGATAAATGCACGCCACAGCCTCCAATATAAACTGAAAGCTTTAGCATGTATGCAGCACTCTCCCAACTGGCATCCATTAAGGGGAGAAACTCCCTTTCCCTTTTAAATTAAGGAAGAATAGAGTAGATCCAACAATCTCAAGCTGTTTAATTGAAGTTTCACAATTTGGTGTGGGCTATTCCCAAAGCATATAATGCAATACAAAGTTCAGATGCTGTCTGCAGGAACTTCTTAGCTCTATCTTCTATGAATTCAAATTTTCCATGCTGTGATGCTCAAATTTATGCCACCCATACTCTGTAGAGACAGAACTGGAGTTCAGGACGGTCCCTGTGTATGTCTTGAGTTTCATTGCCAGGTTGTAGTGAGGGTGAGTAGTCCACTAGGCAGTATGGGTAACTGCAGAATTTGGGGTTATGTGTGAGCTAATCTAACAGTAGAGATGTACCCATAGATTCCACACCCAGCAATCAGTTATTTCTGTCTGCTTCACTGAAGGATAGTGCAGTAGAAAACAGATGCTAGTTAGATAGCAGACAAAAGCAAGACTGAGAGGAAAAACGGAGACGGAAAACCATTGTAGAAAAAAGGAAGACAATAGGTTCAGGTGAGTATGTGCTCTACTTGGATGACAGAGCAAGTGTTAGAGGATCAGAGAATGTATTTGAAAAATGTGTTGAGAGCTAATAGCATGAAGAACAGGGTAACAACCTCAGGACCTTTGGATGTATTTCTGGTGTACATGGAAATACATTTGGAGCTTGAACTTGGTAATTTAATACACATACTTTTGTAAGTTATGGAGCAATTGAAGAAAAGGAGAATATAAACCAAAAAACTTATTTATGTAAAAGGGTGGGGGAGAGTTTAGGCTGTGTGTGGATGCATGTATTATAACCCTTGGATTGCAATACAAGCAAGAAAGCTAAATGTAACTTTAGGGCACTGATTATTTTGGCCTTTTGGGCTGTATTGGCTATTTATTACCTTACTGGTAATCCTCACATGAGAGATTTTTACTCTTACTTAGTCTGAGTAATGCTTGAAAGTTAGAAGTTGAATATAATAACTGAAAAATTAAAATGATATTTTAATATATAGAACAGTTGAGAAGCATCAACACCAGCACAAAACATAGATCCCATTTGGAAAAATACTTGAAGCTTGGTGGGTACTTTCCATGTTTCATCACCCGAAAAGAAAAAAAACTTTTTAACTCTAAGCCTAGTCCCACGTATGTAAAATGCCCCAGAATTGTTTCCTGAGATCTTCATAAAATAATTAGTATAAGATGAAGTCTGAAGACACTTCTGACTACCTGAACTATGAGAGAGGCAATATGAAGACAGCATCTTTACAAATGTCCCAAAAATCTTAGTGGGTCACATGTTGCACAAAAGAAAAGGTCTTAGTCTGAAATGGTTAACCTTTATTAGGTGCATATAAAAGTAAATAATTGAATTTAATAAGAGTCCATGGAAAGTATTTTCTAATCTCTGTGGATACTAGCTTTAAGAATTGTCTGGAAGAGTCAAACTGATAAATAATATCAAAATGAATGTAAGTTCACCCTTTTCATGGTTTTCAGAGTGTTTCTTATTTAGAATTGATCAGCATTGTGTTCAAATCAAAACAGTGAATTGTTCAACTTACTGTTATTTTTCGTATTTTGTGCTTTGAAAATCTGTGACTTGAATTTCAATTGAAATTACTTGAGAATATGGCCTAGTGTCTTCACTAAAGGTGTCCTTGTTATCTACTTCTGGAAAGGTCTGGAGACATTTTATGGCATCAGTGATCTGAAATTCCCACATTAAGTCTAATTCTGTCCTTTACATCTTTAAAAACATCAGAAGTGACAGTAGCTGAAAGTAGTGTGTAGAACTGGACTCTTTAGGAGCTACAAATGAAGTTAAGGATTTGATACTTGTTTTTTTCTTTAAGTATAAAACATGATAGTTTCCGTACACTGATTGAAAGCAGCTGACGTTATCAGTGGATGAATAAGTGTATGTCAGCTTTTGACAAAAACCTAACGGACAAACATGTTCAGGCAAGAGCTTAAAGATCCTGTTCTCTTATAGACTATGTTCATCTAGGACAATAGTAAGAGAAAAAAAAAGGCAATTGCCTAGTAGATCTGTGCACTTCTGGTATTAGACACAAAATAGCATGAGCTGAACTTCTCTTTCTAAATCATTTGCAGTAGAAATAATATACAGCTTTTATTTGAAAGGGAATGGGCAATGGCTTCATTTGTATCTGCAGTCTGTATTACTTTTGTTTGCTTGTAAATGAACGCTGACAGAACTTAGCCATAATGGTATATGTTTGCCAATACTGTTTAGACTAAATAGTGAGTACCAAGGAGCTTGAGAGCTTTCAGCATCCGCAAGGCATGTAATTAACTCTTCAGCAGCTTCCTACCACCACTTACTCAGTTTTTACATACCACTAGTGAAAAAGTTAATTGTCACTGTTCTTATATTAAAATGTGCACAGGAGACATTCTGCTGTGTGTATTTGCCCAGTATGTTACAGTTATTATTAGGTAGATTATGGTGGCACCTAATGATGAGCAGAGAGAAGGCACTGCCACACCGTGCAGCGGACAAATACAAAAGTGTGCAGTGTTTGTTTTGGCTTACAATCCAAACTGGTGTGACAGATGTAATGTGGGTGAGGGGTTACTGACAAGCAAAGTGACTGCTGGGATGAAGCAAATGCATTAATGACCAAGTAAAAGGAGAAGAATGGAATCAAGTGGTAGAGTGGCAATGAAGTGAATATACTGTGGAGAAAGGGACAGAGAAAAGAAGCTTAGAACAGGCAGTTACAAAACATGGGGACAGAGAACTGAGGCATAATCCTAGAGGCTCTCAGAGTGTTTGCTGTTGTTGCTGGGCCGTTTCTGCACCTGTTACTTTCACCGTATTTCTTTACCACTCTTGCCACTACTTCCCCAAAACCACGTACAGCAGGAGGTTCTAATATTCCTGAAGGATTTTCCTTCAGCTGTTTGCTACTCAGAGTTGTTCATACTACAAATTGGATTCATGATAAGTTATCATATGAAATTTTACTCTGCGTTATACCAGTATAAGTGAGATGTTACTGACTTCAACTTGCCTTCCCATTCCTTTTTTCTACATGTAGGTCTGACAGTAACCAGACCAAATTTTCTAAACAAAGTTTAGCCCCATCAGTTCCTAAGAGTAGTGCTTTGTATTGCTGTTTGGGGATACACAAATAAATTCCTGTGTTTGTGCTACCAGGTACAGTATGGATAAAATTACTGCAGGATGGGCCTTCAAATGAGATGTCAGAAAGTAGCGTGATGTTATGCTCAGGATTATGACAGGGGAAAATGGCAGAAGGTGAAAAACAATGAACCATCTTTTATCAATTTATCTTTCATTTTAACTGCCGCAGTCTGGAATTCAATAGAACAGCACTGAATAATTTCATGGGCACCAGACACAATGGTAATTTTATTTTTACTTTCTAAGATGCAGTGAACCTATTGAGTGTAGCACATAGTAATGGAAATTTTTGCATGAGGATAATAATTATAATGTTCAGGTAGCAAGCAGAATACGTGCCATTATCTGAACTGTTTATATTTTGTATAAATTCATGATCAGCTTCAGATAAAAAGTACCAGTTCACAAGAGGCAACTGTGAAATGGTTCATCAGATAGATGAGGAAAGTACACTGAACCTTCCCATTGTGAAAGCTCAGTAAAAGATGTGTATATACTTTGACAGGAAAGGAGTGAGACATGGATAGGACACAGTGAGCATTCAGTCAGCGTAGTCTGGCACAAATACAGAACTACTGCCAGACAGGCATCAGACCAAACTAGGAGGACAGGCATTTTATCATCTTTATGTCATTATTTACCCAACTTCTTTCCTACTTCTGAAAGGCAGAGGAGTAACGAAGGAGATGATATACTGAGTTCTGTGCATGAATTAGAGGTGGCAGATGCACAGCATATTGTGAACCACTGTCTGGACTGTCTAATAAGTCAAGGGAAGTCATTTTGGTTTTGTCCTACATAAACCCATTCTTTGCCCTTTTCTTAGTAGCCACTGGGTATTTCAGAAGGTAACAGGAATATCAGATGAGTCAGCCTTTGTTGCCCAGATATACTCAATTTTGGAAGCAAAGAATCAGCCTCTTTTCTGCTCCATTAGCTTCACTGGTAGCACAAGGACAATGTAATTATTTACACAGCTCAGTGTGTACTCAGTTTTGCACTGTCTCTGTTTCATATATGTAAGGAACAGGAATTTATCATTAGGAAACACTTTTACATTACAAATATACTAGACAGGCATGAGACCGCTCAGAGACTAACAATCTAGTATCTAGTAATTTATCCTGGAGTCAAATTTTTGTTTCCTCTCCAAACTGAGAGTGGCTCCTTGGTAAGCACATGCTATTGTCGTTACAGAGCATTTCATTGCAATGAAATGGTCTGTAAACCTTTTCTTAATTCCTACTGTATTACTAAGTTAATGCTGTAATATGTAGAGCTTTAAGTACTAATAGTTCTAGCTAATCTTCAAGCTTAATCATCAAAGAGATGGTAAAGCTTGTTTTCAATCCCCTTTCCCCCCATCAACTATACAGTACCCCCTATCTGGTCAGTTATTAAAAGGACATTTGGGATTTTCATAATAGGCTTCAGATGATGCTTAAATGGCATGGAATATGCTGTAAAATATTTGTAAATATATGTGAAATAGATATTTAATTCAATACATGGTAAACAGTTTGATGCGAGAGAGGAAGCACAGTTGTGTTTGGGTTTTTTTTTAAGAGGAAGAAAGCTTTAAAACTTTATGCTTGTTTATATTCCATGTGTTCAACATTACAATGGAACTTTACAACCTGAATGACATCTGTCTGTTATGAGAGAAACAACACAAAATGGTGCTCTGCTGTCATTGTCAGGTCATACATTGTCCCATGTGTCTTTTTACTGAATGTGCAATGCTTTCTCTGGTGAGATGTAAGAGAAGCAGATGTGGTATTGTGATTCCAAAATGTGGAATCCATAATGTTGATTTTATTTGAAGAAGCTGTTTTTGAAACTGTAAATTAGTCTGCTTAAAAGACTTTGCACTGAGTGTCTTTGGAATAACTTGATACTCCTTCTTCTGTAGAATTTTCAAGTATTTCATTCACTTGTTCCTCATATTCCCACAGACCACACCCTCCTGAGGCCATTCACACCCTTGTCTTTTGAATGTTTTTTTCTCTTAAACTGGAATGTGGCAGCACTCTAATTCTGCCCAATTTTGTCTTTTGAATTTCATATTAATTTAATTCTGCATTTTTTACTGTTTGGGCAATGGGAAGATACAGTCCCATCTTCTCAGCTTTCTTAATGGAATTTGCGTACTTTATAGTGAACACTTCTGTCTAAGAAATTTTACTGCAGTTGCATAAAAAAATGAAGAACTGGACTATGATGTTTCTGTTCTAAGAAAATGGAAAGGCTACTGGATGATACCAGGAAAATAAAATGGAGGGAGCATGGAAGTGTAAGAAGATACTGAAATGTGTGTTAAAATTCTGAACCTGTACTGTACACTGGAAGAGAAAACGTTCAGTCTTTATCATGAAAAGTTTGGTAGTAGGTTGCCAAATAGCATTGTGTGGAGATGTTAACAGCATGAACATGACTGAGTTGTCTTCAAAACCCTTCTCAAAGAGTTTCTTTAAACGATACTGTGTTTGAAAGAAGCACAAGCTCTGTTTGCTTTGAGAGAAAGAAAGCAAGAGGGTAGGTCAGCCTTCTCATATGAAAGGAGGATGAGAATTCTGGCAGTGAAAAGGTGATGCATAGCAGTAGAGGTAGGAGGAAAATCAGGAACATAAGATGACTTTAGGCAACTGAAAGGCAGGCTTGTATTTTACAAAGAATGTCTGTATTTTAAAGTGCCTGAATGGTTAACTCTGGAAGCTAATGACTTCAAGTCTATCTACTTAGTATGCATAACAGGCTTCTTTTTACCTCTGTGTTATACTTTTGGTACCTCCCTAAGTATCCAGCTGTTTCTTTCACGTGGTTTTAAGCTGTAAGCTCCTAGATCATTATTCAGCTTTTCCTACTTGCCTTGCCAGCGTTTTAAGGTTTGGGATTTCCTTCCACTATAGGCTATCAGCCAGAAAAGAATAAACCTAGCCAGCAGCCTGGCTGGTGCCAGACCACTAGCTCCCACATGGCCAATGTTATTTTAACTACTTTGAAGTTGTCTACTATAAATATCTTCCTTCTTTCATTGTGCTCTTTGCTATTGATTTGCACCTTAGCAGCCTTGATTTAATTCCTGGCAGTCAGCTGAACTGATAGCAAACTGATAACCTGAGAAGCACATGCTCTGATAGCAAACTGATAACTTGAGAAGCACATGCCCTTTATAAAAGCAATGCATAACTACCTAATTCTGCACAGAATACTTCTGTAATACTCTTGTGTAAGAGAAATTTTAGAAAGATGAGATGTAAACCTGTTGTTTATATATGAATGGTATTCAGTAATATAAAACAATTGTAATTCTGTAACTGTACTGTTTTTGCATTAAATGAGTTCTTATGACATTCTGTTATTAAACTAAGCACATTCTCAACAGTATTTTAACACTGTAGCCTAATTAATACTTCTAGAAGGTGCTTTTTATAAGGTAGAAGTATTGTAATGCAAATGCAGTTCTTCAGACGAGTCCTTTCTTGTGTTTGGACAGTGAAACAAAGCAGTGCTTATTACTGATTCACTGTAAGGGTGTCATTTTGCACAGTTCAGTCTGCATGACATAAATCTAAAGAACAAAAGCAAATAAGTGATTTAATAATTATGGAAGGGAACCAAGCTTAGCAGTATAACCTACAGTGTCTGTAATGCGTAATGGGATATAGCTGTGTCACATGCAGTATTAAACTCACTAGGAAAACAAGCACTAGAAGGCCCTATGATAATGACACATCAATCTTTGATTTGAATACATTGACCCATTTCAACTTCTGTTGCTCTTCACTGGATATCTCTTTTCCTTAACTGATCCTTATTCTATTACTACATCTTAGTATATATTCATACATAGCCTTCATTGCTGGGATATGGGCTTGATTAAAAATATAAATTCCTGTGTATTTCAGTAAACTGTAGTGCAAATGTTGTGGATGTTCTATTTCTCTGTCTTCCAGTGCTTCTTTTCTGCTTTTAGAGAGTCACTCTGATAATTTAGGCTTGGTGCTTAGTCCTCCATTAAATATAAACTATTAATGGAATCTTTTAGTGTTTGTAAAATTTATCTGGAGCTTAATCATGCATTACTTCTTCAGCGGGGAGCATTTGCTTGAGTAAGATCTGAAACCTGGGCCATTCATAGCACTTCCAATCTTCATTGCTTTTAGCAGTCTTTGTTCTTCATTTGCTCTCTGCTCAAAATTCTATTCAGAATAAAATGGAAATTTCAATGCCATCCACCAAGCAGATCTTGCAGTTTTATTTTCCACTAGAGCTCTTAAAGGTGCACATATATGTACCTGCACTCTAGAGAGGCTTATCTGTACCCCAGAAGAGTGAAGAAAGAAAAACACAGAACACAGACAGATATTGGATTTCTTCATGATAACTGGTAGTTAGGACCAAATTCAAAGCCTGTTGAAAGCAACGAGACTTGATAGGTTTCCGTGAACATTGTTCAGGTTTCTCCAATGCTAACTTAAGGGACCATTACAACATGTTAGGTAGAATATAACTGTGAAGTAAAATTAACATGTAACTTCTTTTTTTTTTTTTTTTTTTTTCCTGCTGAAAATTTTTACAGCATGAGATTTGGAGGTCTTGATAGACAGGAGGCTGAATGGAAACTGGCAGGATGCCCTAGTAGCAAAGAAGGCCGATAGCATCCTGGGCTGTATTAACAGGACTGTAGCCAGTACGCTTAGCGGAAGTGATTAACCCCCTCTACTCAGCAGTCATTATTAGACCAAATCTAGAATACTACGTCCAGTTTTGGGCCTCCCAATACAGAAGGACATCAGTCAATAGCAGTGAGTTCAGCAGAGGACCAGCAAGATGGTTGGAAGCTCCCGCCTGTGCCTGTGAGGAGAGGCTGAGGGAACAGGAGCCTATTCAGCCTGGAGAAGAGAAAGCTTCAGGGGAACATAGTAGTAGCTGCATTCCAACAAGTAATGATGAAGCAATCAGGAAGGTGGAGGCAGGCTTTTCACCAGCGTGTATGGTGGGATGACAAGACACAGTGGGGATAAGTTGAAGCAACAGAGGTTTTCAGTGGATTTAGGGAAATCTTTTTCACCATGAGGACAGTCAAGCAGTGGAGCAGTTTGCCCAGGGAAGTTGTACAGTCTTCATCCATGGAGGTTTTCAAGACCAAATAGAATAAAGCCCTGAGCACCCTGGTTTGATCTAATAGCTGGACACGCCTTGATACTATATGTGGTTTCTAGCATTAATCTGTGCAAATTAACTAAGCATTAATAGTCTCTAAATTACTGGTTGATCACAGCACTAGAAAATTCCAAAGACCTTAAGTTTAGAAAAAGCCTGGTCCATTAGCTATCCCAGCTGTGCTGTATTGATATCCATTGACTGTAATTTCTTGTCACTGTGATAACATTTTAAAGTGGTTGGATAGCCTATGATTACAAAATTACTTAAGTCATCTGACTGCACAGAGTTGAGCAGCGAGTGAGAAATCAACACAAAGTGATTGCAAAATGCCATTGCTACTTCATCGTGTAATAGTTGTGATTCCACAGTGAAGTAACTCATGCCCAATGACAGTAATTTGACTACAGACTATGACAATGATTCGCATGTCTAAACAGGAGAGCAACTGCTTCAGTTGAATGACAAGCATATGAGAATAAATTACATACGTGGGTATCTGTGAGGTATGATTATGGATAATTTGTCTAAGAAGCACAACATATGCTTGTATCATGGTACTCATGATCAAGCCATATAATATGGCATGCTATATCTGGTGTTCCACAGCCAGTGGGCCTCCTCCCTGCCAGTGTGTATTCCAGCTGCTGTGACATCTTGCAGTCTAGATCTCTCTGTAATCATTTTCATTTGCCATAGGCCAGAAGGACCTTCCCCCTCAGCAATCTTTTGTATCTGTCAAGATAAATCATTAGTTGCTATTCCAGAAGTAAAAACAGAAAAATAAGCATAGGATGAATAAGCCCTGCCATTTTAAAAAAGAGCAGAGTAGGACAGATTTATTCTTAAATCCCCATAATTTTTGTTTTGTGCAGAGCAATGCCTCATAAGTTGTATGGAACACAGGTAACAAAGATGAAAGAACGTCAGCCGTTGTCATGTCAGTACTTTTGACTTGGTTCTTTTTCTGTCCCAGGGGTTAATGTTAGACTGCATTGAGAAGAAGAGTTCTTTCAGGCAGCTGATGCCCCTTCTGTTGTAAAGCACTGCCTTTGATAGGAAAAATCCTTTCTTTGTTCTTTTCCTTCTTCCATGTAAAAATGCTTTTCTGCTGACACATAGTTTTCAAGCATGTTTTTCATGCATGTTGGAATTCATTCTTTTTTTTCCTTGGTGTGTCTACCTGTGCAGAAAACTTGTTCTTTCTGAAAATGGCCTTAAATCAAATTTAACTAGAATATTAAAATGTAGATTGTAATAATCTGTTTCTATGTGATTTGTATCCGGTTTTATCAGCTGGATTGCTGTCCAACTGGGAAAAGAAACCTCTTTCTAAGGGATTCTTTTTATTGTTCTTTCTGCCATTCCCCATCTTTTACAATTCCATCTTCCTGAGGAAATGTAATATTACAGTCTTAGTGTTCTGCATTTGCTTTGTCCTTTGTTAATCATATGCTCTTCAGTTTCAATAGCACAAGTGCACAAGTATGGTCAGTCTGAGAGGGGAAAACTGTATTTATTTAAATTCGATTGAATTGAATGAAAAATAATAGGGCTGGACATGGTTTCAGTTTTGTAAAGACTAACCAAGGAAATCTATCTCCCTGGGGTTAGATTTTCAGAAAATTCAACAGTTTATAGGAATGGATTGCTTATTTCTACATTCTTTCTGTAGTTTGACTGAGGTCAGAATTTGCACATACAATTTGAATGTGATTACAGATCAGACTAACTGCATCTGTACTGAAATAATAACAACTTGTCATATACATGGTGTTGAAAATCCTTTCTTTTGCATGCTTTTGCAACCACAGATGATTTTTTTGCCAATACAGTGTGCAGGCTTGAATTTTAGGAGTATGCACTCTGTTTCCATATTTACTGAAGATTAATCTTTTGGGAAACTTTAAATCTTTGAAAAGCTTTCTCTTAGTATACATGAGAGCTGTGACTCCAGCCTCTCCAGAGAAAAGGTCTTTGCTATCAGTGCCACTTTACTAATTTTCTGAAATGAGCATGTTCTGTTCAGTGAAGTATTGTAGTAAAATACCAAGTATATTTGTCAAGTTACATATGTTTTTAAGCAAGTAATTGATGACTTGGTTTTTTCCCCTTTTAGGAACACTTAGACCAGCAGGTCTACTTGCATGAATAAAAAGCTTATATTGGTCACTGAGTTGAAAAACCTTTCACCTTGAAAAATTTATCTTTCAGGATGACAAAAATGAAGCCTTTGAATTCTGTTACTAAGTGACAGCATATGTGGGACTATATGCCAATTCATTGTGAGGTCTATGATAGATTAATGGTAGTATCAAGTCCAATTTGACCTATCTTCTGTACTAAGTCACTCAAAATCTAGGATTTGCCCTAGTGTGATAATTAGGATGGGCCAGGTTGAATTAATCTCAGTTGCTATGCTAGTTAATTTTTCTTTTCTCTTTTCACCCCTTTTATTCCCCCTTTCTTTTAAAACCATCACTTTTTATTCTTCAGTAGGAGCTTTTCACTAGTTAAGCTGGATTGGAGCAAAAGATTGAAAGGACATCATCTTTTCTATGTCACCTGTCATGAAATGGTGGCAAGGGCTTATGTATATGTTTTCCAAATCCAGCAAGCTGAAACTTTTAAATGTTAAATGGGTTGATTTCAAAGCCTTCTAGTGACAGAATAGAAGGCTAATGCTTCTGACTGAATCTTCTTGACTCTTATCATGAACAGAGTGCAACAGATTTTCATCAGTTTCATCAAAACCATTTCTAAAAAATCTCTTATATTATTCTTAAGAGTCAGAAGGAATAATACGCCTTCAGAAAGTTGGAATGCCAAAGTATACCTGCTTTGCATGCACACAACCATGTACTTCCTTGTGAAACAGATGTCATGTGAACCCTTAGATAAACCCCGCTGGAGATATTTATGAATGCAAAAACCCAATCTGTTTGCATGTATGTGGCTTTCAGATGTGTTTACTTCATTTCTGATTAAAGGGAATCTTTAAGGTTTCATCAAGTGATTACCAGATAACCAAAGAGTATTGAACAAACATTGCTTGCGTGTCTTGTAATTGATAGATACCTGTATCTATAAATCCATAGTTTCTAGTATTCTATTTCTGCACCTAAACTCATGTTCACTTTACGCAGGGTTTTATATTTGGGAAAAAAAGTGTTGAAAGACTTATTGAAACAAAATATTTAGGAGAATCAGCAAAGTTGAAAAGCATTCATTCCTAAGTTTGAGAGAAATGTCCATAGAATTTATTTTTTGCGCTCACCATCCAAGTAATTTTATTGAGTTCCAGTACTTGTTTTACAAATGTTCTGAAAACCAGTGTTTGAGACTCTCAGGGGAAAGACAGGCTATTTATTTAATTTGTCAGCTCTGGCATAAATCATAACGCTGTTGCACTTGACGTTGTACAAACAGAGTTAATAAATGATCCTTGCCCCAGGTGCCTAGGAATTAAGTCTAAGACATAAGGTGGTGGATAGGTATGACAAATAGAAGAGTAAAGAAACCCAATAAATAGTGCCAGTTAGAAAGATATATTACTTCCTGGCATATCAGCATCAAGGATTTTGTAGACTTCCCAGAAAGGCAGGGTTTTCAAAAAGTATCTTTACAGTATTTATAGGGCAATCCTGGCAAACATGAGGGGGAATATAGAAGAAAAGCTGGAGTTGCTTGTATGGAAGATAAACAGACAAATTAGCTTGTTAACCAATTTTAGGGCATAACATTTCACTTGTGACTGAGGATGTGATGTAGGCTGCTTTATTAGTATTTTGTTCTGGCTTTGGGACATAGGTAGGACAAAAGTTAGTAGATGGAAGTGTTAACTTAGATGCTCTGGAATTACTAAGCAAGATCCCAAAGGCTGTTACTGTTACTCCCTTCTTATTTTGACTGACAACACTAAAGGCTCAGTGTTAGAACACTCTTTATTTCACTTCAGATGTTTCACTTCAGAGTGCATGAACAAAGAATGACGTATTTGAAGCTTTCTAGTTTTGATACCAAGATGAGTTTGGTTAATTACTTGAATGAATCTACAGATATATATGTATATGTATAGAGGGACATACATAAAGAGAGAGGGGGAGAAAGAGAAGCAGCTGACTATCCCGTAACAATGCAATGAATGATTTCCTCATACCAATAACAAAAAAGGAGCTAGTGGAGCATATAAAAATACAGAAGTAAAAATAGCTCTAGTTCATCATTTGGAGGAAATTATCCATTGAGAAGTCTGGTAGACTGCCAGTGCCTCAGCCTTTATACCCAAATGCATAAGAAGAATAGAGAGACAATTAATGAAAGGATTTTTTTTTTGTCAGATACAAAGATTTTTAATGATTCTTTTACAACCGTATTTATTTAAGAACGGCACTTATTCCAAACATATTTGAATATATGGGTAGTTCATGCAGAACCCTCACATTTGTACTGTAGTACCAACAAAAAAAAGATAATAAAACCACATTTATTTACCAAATAACCAAAAATAGCGTAAGCTTTTAGCTCTGAGGAAGGAAGATTATGAAAACAATATAAGGCAATGAGATTAAAAGAACTAACTAAAATCATCCTGATTCAGCAAAGCTAGCCGAAGTACTTATATGCTTTATGTTAAGCAATTTTTCTGTCATAATATGACCAGACTGAACTAGACAGACATTTCTTCAGCAACATGTAGTCACCATAAACTGGAAGGAAAGGAAGAACACAACTGCTGATGAGGGTCAGTGGAAAAGAGCAGAAATTTCAACAATAGACAGAGATGGCTTGACAGTCCAGCAGGTCAAGATAGGCTGAGATGTCTTGGGTAGGAGGAAAGGTTCAGTATGAAATTTAGGATAAAGTGGTAAGAATGGTAAGATCAGCTGGGGCAGGGCAGTTTCTGCTTGAGTTGAATTGATCTTATACAAATAATTTGTAGCAGAAATCAACTGAATAGACAAGTTACCAGTGTCTTCCTCTGTCTTGAATATGTTGATGATTCAGCAACACCATACTCTAATAAAGTACAAATGTTAGGGTACTTATCAAATATGTGACTTTACTATTGATTAAATCAGGTTAGTTAGGTTATCAGGGCCAAAATTCTGACAAGGAGTTTTGAGAATGTTGCATTCTAGTGTGATTGAAGTCAGTGAAAAACAACTGTTGATTTCAGTTAGTGCTGCCAGCTGTGTATTCTGTAATTATTTTAAAGTCACTGGCAGTTCTATCCTGTAGCATATACTTGATGCTGAAAGATTAATCTAATGCTTTCCTGACTTCGCCTTACAATATTGTATTTGACAGTGAACATTTTCTTTTTTAATGGTAGGCAATACTCATAACAATAAGTATCATCTTGAGTAGAGTCAACATCTTTCATATATAAAGTCTGATTCTCTTTCTTGTTAAAATTGAATTCATTAGAATGGAGTGCCTGATTCAGGTTGCTGCATATAAAATTTCTTTTTGGTAACTCAGCTAGCTCATTACTACCAGGACATGGCTACATGAGCCATCATTTCTTCCTTTAAGAGAAGCAGTTACTATTTTTATGAAATATTGTGGGGATGGGCAGGGGACTAATTTCACAATAACATTCTTATTTTTACTTCTCATTTTACTACCAAATAATCCGAAGAATAATTTATAGCTAAGTAACCTATAGTAACATAACCTGCTTCCTCCCTCTTGTTGTTCCCTCTCATATACACATTAAAAGCTCCACTGGCTTTTTAAGCCTCAAGACAATATAGCTTTAGTTAATTTGAAAATGTTCTGTAGTTATAGCTTGTTATAACAAGCAGGTTAAGATAAAGATTTGCATTGGAACAGAAGTGATGAACCTTTTAAACAAGGAAAAAAACAAGCTTAAAGTTTCTTTGGAAAAAACAACAGTGAAAAATTGTAAGTTTATTTCCTTTCTCATAAAATAGATTTTTTTCAGTACTGTCTTTGATGTGTATTTATCTCTAGATATGTATCTTCTCTGGTTCCATTTCTGTCTTGGAAAACAACTTTCTGATGAAGTATTAATGTAATGCATTATGAGAAAGCCATCAGTGATGTTTTGAAGAAGTATTATAGTAGTATTAATTACATCACTGTTACTCTGATGATGTGTTTTTCATAACCTTGAACTCATGGGTTGAATGAACATTACGTTTGCACCAAAGCTCAAAAAAGCCTCAGGGAGAGAAGGTGAGGGAGAAGCTAGTATTTGGGAAAACTGCAATGGGGAGCTGATGTAATAAGGAAGGGATGGTCTGGAGGAATGTGGAAAAGAGGAAAAGAAGGGCTTGAAGTCTGGTGAGAAAGGAAAAGAAAGAGACAGTGAAGTTAAAAAGAAGTGGTTTGAAGTCATAAAACAGCGAAGTTCACTCCTGAAAGTGAAGAGGGTGGAAGTTCAGTATTGTCACCATCACAGAGAAATAGAAGCCAAAACAAATATTACGTAAGGTTTGGCTTTTTCTCCCGTCAGCATAAAACAGCATCTGTGTGCCCGAAAAGACAGATGTTTTCATGTTCTGTTGTTAATGTTAATCAGTTTGGTGACATTAAAAGAGTTAACAAGTTGTTTGTGTTTAAGTGCAAATGAACTTCCAGAGACAGTATACAAGACTACCCGGTTTTAGAAAAGACAGGTCAATTTTAACCAATGCAATCCCAATTTTGAGTTTAAAATAAAAACAAGAACACAGTGTCTCTGAGGAGTTTTGAGAGAATGTAAGATCAATAACTAAAAGATACTAGCTTATTCTTTCTTCAGGTTGTCTTTGCTGAAACAGTACATGACTCTCTAATTTTTTCTAATTAGATTCAGAGGTGTTGCTTTGAAACAATGAATTACAACAGTCTAACAGAGGAGGTGAAAAATATGGCATGTGCAGAGTGATTTAATATCTAAGCCAAGATGTGGTCTTCTATCTAGGTATCTGAGGGTCATTTGAATAAAAGCAGAGCACAGTGGACTAGACAAAGCAGCTGAGAATCATCATTTATAACAGTTATCAAATTTATAGTTTGCTTGTTTTTGTTTAATCAGTAAAATTCATTAGATAACGAATTAGTGACTATTACAAAAGTATGCATTTGTCTTTTATTGTATTTACATTGAATTCCTGGGATGTAATATAACAAGGTCTGAGCCCAAAACAGGGGGACCAAGGAAATTTAGAAGAGTTATCTTTAAAAGAACATGCTTTCTCATAGAGAAGGTTTATTACTGCTACAGTTCACAGACTGTAAAGTGGTTGTGTTTTATTATGATGATTATTTTTACTGTTGGTACTACTGGAACTCAACTCACCTGAAGTTTTAGGGAGTGGAAGAGATTAAAAAATCAAACACTGATTATCAATTGTGTATTAAATTATTGAATGCCCACTCCCAGAACCCATAATTAATAGAAATAGTTTTAACTGTTTAACATTGTATAATGCTGACCTCACATTCTGCCAACAATTTTCACAAGCCATTACCTTTAAAGTAAGAGTAGTCATTAAAAGTATCCAATGATACCAATGACATGTAATCATTTATAATGTATTTGAGTATCTTTTTTAGAAATTACGAGAGAATATTTAGTAATGCTAGATTATCTCAAGGAAGAGCATGAGAAAAAAACCTCTTGATTAAAATTGCAAACACCAACTTTTACCTACAGTTATATATAGCAACTACATATATATACACGTCACACTGCTCTGAAGAGGCTGCGTGTGAGACTGCACATGTATATCTGAACAGATATTGTTAGTTTCTGTTACTTAACACATACCTGATGCAACTGTTGTTTTCTGTGACAGTATCAGTGCCATTCCTCATAGGCATTGGTGAATTAGAAACCAGATTGTCGCATCCTGCAGAAGAGGGTAATTTTCTTCTGATATTTGAGTAGGGCTTTCGTGAAAACCCTGAGCGGGTGAGATATATTTTTTTATTATTTATATTGAAACGAATTGGACATGCTGAAGTAATTATGCTTTCAGTATTGTGGTTCCGTGATGGAACATACAGTGTAATAATCATAGCAACTTTTTTTGTATAATTATAAGTGACAGGCATCTGAGGCTCAGAGTCATTTTAGCATGACATTTTCAATTATTGCAGCAGTATTGATGGAGGAGGATTAAGAAGCTCTCAGATGCCAAACCCCATTATTTCAATGTTACGTAGAGCTGTCAAGTCCTAATAATTCCACAGGGATTTAGCCCTCACAGCATAAAAAGGCAAAAGATCTTCATAGCAATCTTAAAACTATTATGGACTGTCAAAATGTAAATGATCATAATTTAATGAATATCTAATTTTATAACTTTCACTTAGCAATTTTAAAATTATGCCCTATTTTTTAAGTGACATAGCGGTCAACAGTTCATAATGTCCCTTAAATAAGACTTAAAAATGTTTAATTATTTAACCTGGTATCTTAGAATTGTGACTCATGAGAGTGCATAGCCTAGCCTAATGTAAATATAACCAATGTGCAATAAAATGGATTGGATATTTTTTCTTTTCATCTGACATCTTCATGTCAACAATTTGCAGGCTGGTCTTTCAAGTCTTTTCAAAGGGAGATAATTCATAAAGAGCTTCCCTGCTTTATTGTTAAGACACTTTCATGAAAAATGAGACATACATTCCTGACCTCTTTTATATTATTGTAGGATACTTTAAAATAAAATTATTCCATGAAGAATTGGTTTTAGTCTTTACCCTCTTCTTTTGGAGGTTCTGAATATCTACCTGTAAAATTTTCTTTCTTTAATCTTAGTCTGTTCAGGAAGATAACTCCAAGGTTTAAAATCTCAGATGAAAGAAACATATTATTTGTACTTAGACCTAGGTGCTTTTCTTTAATGACATTTTTTCTTTTTTTTATGTGACCTCTATTATTTGACAACTTCTGCAAAACCAGATACTCGATTATGCGTTGAAGATGACCCTTCGTATCTGTTGGCAGACCTCTTAACCTGAAGAATTTTCTCTGCTGAAGATTCTATTTCTTTAGTAGCTTAAAGTTTCACAAGAAGTCTACATGAAATTTAGCATTTTGATGAGCACAGTTATTTAATCTTTCTGGATGAAATAAACTGATGTTTTCAAAGATAATGAATGGGCACCGAAAATGTATCCAGAGACAACGCAGGCTCATAGGGAATACTGGTGTGATCCACTCAGTTATATGTATTTGTTAAAAATTGGATTGACTGTATTCTTTTTTTCTAATTAGATTCAGAGGTGTTGCTTTCATTCATTGTTTGTAACAATGAATTACAACAGTCTAACAGAGGAGATGAAAAATATGGCATGTGCAGAGTGAGAAACTGCAATATTTCTTTTTGACTAAAATGGACCAAGGCTTTAACTACTGTGATAATGTGATTCTTCAAGAATAGTAACAATGCCAATAGGATTTCCAGTCTGCTTGGAACTCTTCTGAAGAGAAAATGCCCATAAAATGCAGGCAGAATTTTGTTCTGTTTCTTGAGGTGTTTTTGATTTCCAGCCACAACTGGTAACAATCTCATAATCTGATAAAGATGCTGAAATAAAGTTTCCAGTTTATCCATTGATTCACTGAAACATATTCATATACCTGACAGCCTCTCATGATGTCTTTGGCTGTGTCAAGATGGAAGATCTTGGTTATTCATGACCTTGCTTTGCCTGATCTTTTCTCATTACAGTTAAGCATGGACTTGAGACTACAGTAAATGTCCCTTTGAACTCCAGCTTTCTCCACTGATCCTTTCCAAGGATTATACAAACCTTCCAAGGCAGGTGCTGGGTTTATCCAGTGAGTTTTGACACTAGGTTACTTTTGAGTGAAACCTTTGATCTCAGTGATAAGGTAGATGTCCACCTTGTGACCTCAACAGGAAACAATAGAATCACAGAATATCTTGAGTTGGAAGGGACCCCTAAGGATCATAGAGTCCAACTCCCTATGCCTAAAACTAAAGCATATGACTAAGAGCATCATCCCGATGCTTCTTGAACTCTGACAGGCTTGGTGCTGTGACCACTTCCCTGGGAAGCCTGTTCCACTGACTGACCACCCTCTCAGTGAAGTTATTTTTTATTAGAATACATAAAAATTATGTCACATAAAGCACATGCTTGTTTTTCAAGTATAGCCAAAAGCCTGAGATTGGTGGATTGTAACACTTGTAACTCCTACCTATTACTTTTGGATTTTGAGAGAAATGTAGAGACAGAAATCCAGCCTCATTCAAAACATAGGTTTGTTTCTTCTTCAGAATGCCATAGGATTGTGAGAGTAGGGCATTATATCAGTTAAGCCAAAAGAATCCTTTGTGAGATGCAAAACTCAAAAAGAGAAATACGAATAGCAGAAACAAACAAAAAAGGATTTATAAGTAAGGCAAAACTGATAGAAAACTCTGTGCCCAAATCCTGAGCCCGGTTTATTCTGTTATTCTAATGTATATGTTGTGTAATTCCACTGAACATTGATCTACAGTTTAAATAAAAGAACACAAGATTTATTGAGGTGCAGACAGCAAAATGGTAAGAGGAGAGTTTTGTGCAAATGAACATGAAGAGCAAATCTCTCTTGCTACTTACCAGTGATTGCTCTCTAACAAATTATGTGGCTCTAGGGAAACTAGAAAAATTCTATTTAATCCTCTTTGGCCAGAAGAGTTAGAACTCTGCTAAAAGTCACAGAAGTGCAGCAGGCATGCTTAAGGGGAGGAGGTACATAGCATCAATGACATGGAAGTGTTTTTATAGAAATATGTTTTCTAGCTATATGAAGTTTTTCCTTGGCAAGAATTTTAATCAGATCCCTGGCTGCAGTACTTGCCTATTGCATGTATTTTTGTCTAATTTTTAATAATAATTTTTTCGTCTATTAGTCACTGAGACATTCTAGCATTTTGGTATATTCTTGACAGTTCAAAGCACATCGAGAATTGGGCTGTTTGTTTGACTTCTGGGTTTGCTGTGAATGATTACTATAGGTCTTACGCTCACTCTTTTTTTCCCACTTCAATTTGTAGTTAGCTAGTTTGCCTGGATCCCAGTAATTTGTTGCTATGACTGTTGGGTGCTATCCCTTGCTTTGTGTCTTCTAATGAGCGCAATAGTTCGTTTTGAGCTTCTGCATCTGGTAAAGATAATAAGCATGACATCTCTGTTAGTCACAGCCGTGCCTGCAGTGAAGGGCACACTGGGTTTTGAGTTTAAAATAGATTTTTTCTTCTATAGTCTGTGTGCTCAAGCCCACAATAATTACTGAACAAAATGTTCTTAGACATTTGCCTGAATAGCATCAATCAGTGACACTGCTTATGAAGGAGAAAGCTATTTTTGAGGCATAAAGAGGCTATGCATATAAGCTGGCATTTACTTTCCTGCAGTACCAAAATCTAGACCTGACATTTTTGTTTTCATTTTAATTTAATCAATAGGTATGCTTTGATCAGACTGCTAAAAGTCTGTGCATGCTTCTTCCCTACGAAACAACGTAACGGAAGGACCACTCCCTTTTGTCCTGAAATGATATACCGTTAGTTCAAGGAGAGGTATACAGTGTTACGTCAATAGCCATATTGGGGTGGGTTTAAGGAAAGCTCACAAAGTTCATGTGTGCAACAGGAAGCTAATTGAAACAGGAATAAAATCCAGGGAGAATCTTCACATACAGAGTGTAGTGAAGAGGTATGGTTTATTTATCTAGAGAATAGGAATAGTCTTGGCTTATTAAAAAGGGCTTTATCTCTCATTTTGTAGAAATTCTCTGACTACTTTAGCCTGTTGTTCCGCAAGTTGTTCTTCTTAGGAATCCTCCTCTTAACAGGTAGAGCCTTAAACCAGGTAGCTTCTATGAAGATACATATGTTAGCCTCTTCCATAAAAAGGTAGATGTTAAGAATGTATCTTCTGGGGCCAGCTGGTGCCTCTTTTGCACTTTTAGTAGCCACTGGAGAAACTGGCAGAATATTTCTTTTGAAACGCTATAAATTGGTCTTCAGTGCTGTAGAAGATGTAGTATCTGGGATCTGGCTGTGCTCCATAGATTAACAAATTATGAAGTGATGTGGTCGTCTGAACAGAAAAGATCAGTAATTAGAGCACAGTCACACAAACAAGTTGCTTTGGAGTGACAGGTTAGGACTGTCTATGGATCTGAAAGAACTGCCATGAGGCACACTCTTAGTTACAAACGCAATTAGCTTAGCTGACTACTGGGAGTTGTCTAGGCGTGTAAGCCATTGCTTAACAAAATATTGTTTCTGATATGCAAGTTATTCAAGAAAGACAAGGGAGTAGCTATATTTTGGCCATAGGGTACAATTAGCTTTTTGGGAAGTGGCAGAGTTTGGAGAAAACAGCAGTGCAATCCTTGAAACAAGCTATCCAGTGTAAGTATTGTTTCACAAGAAGTGTAGTTCTCTGATAAAACACAATCAGGATAGCATAAAACATATTTAAGACTTGGATAAGAAAGAAAAATGCAGCAAAGAAACATAACTTTTCCAGTCCTTTCCTCCTGACAAAATGAGCACCTAGGTCCATGTGGGTTTGAAGAGAGGGAGACAGTTTCATGAGTTCTTCCATCAGGTGAAAGAAGTCACCAAAGCGTCATGGCTGCGTTGAGTAAGTTACTGCCTGTGACTCCCAAAGGGGTCAAAGTTCGTAAATTGCAGACCAGATAAACTAGATCTTACACATTTGATCTTTACTTTCCACTTAAAAAGCAAAACAAAATAAACATGCAAAAAAATCAATAAGGGGGAGAGTATGAGAGTACTGTTTTAGAATCAATAGAACCTGGCTCTCCAAGTGGATTTACAGTGGCTAAGCTTTCCTTTATGAATAACAGAAGGAGAGGTGGTATGTTTTTTATACCAGCACTTGCTGAAGAATCTTGCACAATAGACATGAATTGTGAAAAAGAATGCAAATAGGAATATCAAGAAATCCAGTAAAGATACTTAAAATCAAATATGTGGCTTTAAAGTAATTAGAAGATGCTGCTGTCATTTTGAAAATTTGTATTCATATTTGTTTTGGTTTGCTACTGCTGAGGTATGACAAATAGCCAGAAAACAGTTTATGGTTATAGAAAGCCAAATCCGTGTCATACTGACAGGTGGAGATACAAATAATAGTTTGATTGTCTCATTTTAAGGAATGCAGTCTTGTCCAGTAACTTGAAAAGCTGATTAATTGAAAATGAGTTTTTAACATGTGAAGAAATATCTTTGTCATTCAGTATCTCTCTGACTTAGGGTCTAATCATGGGAAAATGATTTCTCAGAAGATCGAAGTACAAATTCAGTTTCAGATAATGTAGACTTCTAAATGTAAAACTGCCTATATGTGCCATTTCCACTGACATTACTATTAATACAGGTATCGTGTATAGGATCTAGGCCTTGCATGTTCACTAGGTAAGTGCTTTTATATATGGATCACATACAGATATACATAGAGAGCTAGAAACATCTGTGAATCTGGCCATGTTTTGCTGCTGAATGCTTTGTGGAAATGTTGGCAGTATTAGTCTTTTGAGTTAGTGGGGAAAGGGAGAAGGTTATAAATGAAAGCCATGTTATTTCATGGTGCAGAGATATGACATGAAGTGTGTGACTTCAAGTTCATCCTCTCCAAGGTCAAACAGAATTTAAAAAAA
Organism: Sagittarius serpentarius; assembly: GCA_034782735.1. Taxonomy (NCBI): domain Eukaryota; kingdom Metazoa; phylum Chordata; class Aves; order Accipitriformes; family Sagittariidae; genus Sagittarius; species Sagittarius serpentarius. The sequence continues at coordinate 26,826,440 of JAVKLA010000090.1, read as the reverse complement.
TTATTTCAAGGGAAATAGTGTGAAGTCTTCTGTTGTGTTTTAGGTGGAAAGTCTAAGCTGTTGTGAGAAGCAAAAATAAAAAAGGAGCTGTTTGCTTCATAGTGCTATTTTGTATGACATTTGTATTGACTTAAAATGTGAAAGTGAACTAAAATAGGCCACACTTCTCATTTGGCATTTAGTCTAGAATCCTAAAATCTTGGGAGAATCCTTTAGGATCCAAAACCAGCTTTTAGAAATCAGATTTCATTATTCCAAGTTGAATGCATCCATCAAACAGTCAGCTTGAAACTGGCATGACTTGGGAGAAGTAGGTCTTTTCAGGATGGAGGGCGTGATTATGACAGGATGTGACTGATAGGACATTTTCCTCCCAAAGGGCTGCTTTCCTGTTTGGCAGACTGGTGTATGCAACTGTTCTACCTACATAGAGCTCTTCAGGGTTCTACTGTTCTGTAACAGAAGGACTTTCACCATATAAGAAGTATGATAAAAGCATATTATTGAAGAGGAGGGACGTGATAAGTAAAGCCCTCATGATATTTATTTCCAGTAATACAAAAGCCAAACAAAAATGTTGTTGCTCCTAATACGTGTGGTAAGTGCCAGTGCTTAGTCGCATCACTTTGATAAGTGTCATTCCCTTTCCTGTGTTTGCATGTTGCCTACCTCTGTTCCCTTGGGAATCCTCAGGAAAAGAACCTTGACTCTATGACTTCAAATCAGATATCTAATATGGGAATAGAAGATTACTACCATTAAATTGTTGCTACCCATATTAAAGCTGTATAGAAATGGTAAATACCTCAAGTCCTTGCTTCTAACTCCACACTGTAAATGTAAGGCTAAACAGGACCTTTAGATTCTAGATTCTGTTTGGCCTGTTTCATAATTGCTAGCTTTGCTACTTCAGGTATTAAACTGTGAATATACAGAGCTGTGGGCTTTAATACTGTCAATGTACCTTCAGCTCGAGTGAGGTAGATTTCATTTTGCTGGGTGGTGGACTTCTGAATAAGATCCTATTTTCCAAGAATTTTAAAGATTTTTGGGCAGTCTTCAGGAACACAGTCCTTTCTCTAGTGTTCTCTTAACCCCTGCACAAAAGTTTACAGATGTAATTTCAATCTGTATATCTAATTACTATAATATCATTTAGAGATGCATCCAAGAAGGAAAGCTTCTGTACAGTTTTCAGAGCTTAGCAACTTGTACATATTTTCCTTTCCTAAATCAAAGTTTCATAGGGGTTTAAAGGGAAGTTAAGTTTGATAGGTACTGAAGTAAATCTGTGCTGGGAGAGGACCTATTAAGTCTATACACAGACTGTATTTACTTAATTCTGAAGAAAAATGTTATCATAGAACATGGAGATTTCTCCATGTTTCCTTACTTATTTGGGCTAGAAGACATAGGGAACATATAATGAATATGTTTTTCTTATCTCATAAATTCTCCTTAGAGCAGTTTAAAGGACATTTCCCTTAAAAAAATAAAGGCAAATCTCTAAGAATATAAGAATGTTAGTGCTCCTAAAGGTGCATCTTTACAGATTAATACATTACATTAAAAAATACAATTAATATGTCAAGATATGAAGGTCTTATTATTCTAAAAAAATATTGCTATTTCAAAGTAAAACTTGGTAACTTCTCTAGTGTTCCCACAGAAACCGTTTTCGTGGCATAGGAAGAAGCAAATGTAGTTTGTACTGGTATGTACTTTCTTCCAAGATATATATATATATTTTAAAGTGGTTGCGTACTTCAGTCAAAATTCTGGCATGAAGTCCTACTATCAGCCATGGCTGAATTTACAGAAGTTCTAAAGCCAACATGTCAGGATAGCTGGAGAGACAATGCACGGATTTAATATCGTTTGCTAGTGGGAATTTCTGGAGCTCAAAGTAATAATGTCTTCTACATTAATGTGCAGTGAAGTGAGTGTACCATTAATCTTCATAGAATGTTCAGTTCTCTTGAGAATGTGGAAGGATGATATAAACCACATTAATAGAAGGAAGGAGCCAGGTAACATGGGGTTACTTTTATGTAATTTAAATCTGATTAAAGAAAGTCTTAATATTTTCTCTCTGCAATTTGTCAGAATCAAGCATTCAGGATGACAGATAACAAGTGTCTTGATACTGTGAGCATGTGTGTATGTGACTCATACATCTTGTTTTAGTTTGAAATTTTAAGACCCAATTCATAGAAAGAATTATTTCTGAAATTACTATAGCATCACCAGTCATGCTATTGTACCTGAGAATCTGTATATTATAAATGCCCTATTTTCTGGAGGCTACATTTCTGCTATAAAAAACATGTTTTAGGCTGAATCATAATTCATAATGTTGCCACCTGAGAATAAATTATTTTACAATATTACAGAAATTGGTTTGACTGTGTATAGGGAAAGGGATGGAAAATTGGTGACTTCAAACTGGGACTTATTTGGTAGCACAGAAGTGTACAAATGGAAATGTACCACTGTGCTTTGTTTTTTCCTTTATAGACAGAAAATCTTTGTATTTGCGAAAGTAGTTTTTTGTTGTTCCCTTAATTAAAAGAAATTTGACTTTAAATTTCTCCTTTCTTTCTATCAGTGTGATTAGAATGTCATCAACTTGATTTTAAGTATGACTTTGCTTCAGGATCAGAGGGATGTGGGGTAAGAAGAAACAGACACTCTGACAGTCACTGAACTTGATCTTGCAAAGGAAGGTGTGTGGCAGGGAGAAGGTATGCTGAACTACAAGCAGGGGATTTGATAAAGAGGTCAAAGGAAGCAGGAAGAATAGACTGTTGATCTGGTAGGGGAGCTGTGCCCTGCATTCATTATGACATTTTGTGCAGGAGCAGCAAGAGCTTTTTTTCAGGTCAGAAAAAGATTTCTGTCTCTATGGCTAATCTATGTGACAGCCTCAGCTCACACTTTTTGTTAAGGTCAGCTCTCCAAATACTTGGACAAAGCAATACTCCAGGGAGGCAGAAGGAGTGAGGTGACAAGGGGACTCTCAACTTCATGTGTATTCACTGGATTGTACCTAAACCAGCATGACCTTACCATGCCTTGTCTGCCCTGCAGCATAACTACTGTCTCTGTGCAGATCAGGCACTTAAGTTTACTTGCACTGCTGAACGCTAGGCACAATTTTCCACATCCACGTTTTCTTACATGTCCTTTGTAATTTCACAACTACTTGCTGGATCAATTCCATTCATTTTTATAGCTGAGGAGACAGGACTTGTGGTTCTTTGTACAACAGAAATCTCAATGACATCAAGGGAACAGGGCTATTTGATGACTCAGTTTACAAATGAGAAAACATCGGAATTCTGACTACTGTGACCTAGTGAGGTTTAATTTATGGATGTTTATGCAGTACTTTGAAATTCCTGAACATATGTATCACTCTGAAAGAAATATAATGCAGACTCCTTGCTAGGGTCTTTTATTGCAGACAGGAGCAACCTAGACTCTTACCAACTGTCCTTAAGCCAGTAAAGCTAGTCAGATGAATGCACTTGTGATATCTTAATTATCCTGCATGATAGTGAACAATTACAAAATCCCTTTGCCACTCAAATCCTACTGAATTTTCAGTAGGAGCAGATAAAATTTTGAGTTAAAACCTTTTTATCCTGAAAAATGAACACATGATTATGATTTTTGCATAAAATTAACTGAAAATCTTTGGCTAAAATAAAGCTTGAGTGACGAGGGAAAATAAAAAAAAAGTTTTATTTTTTTCTTCCAAAAGTCACTTTCTGAACAAAGTCACTTACTTTGAATAAAATATTTTGTTCAGCCTGGAATATTTTTTTTCTAATTTTTCTTTTTCCTTCATAATTTGCGAGAAAATTTGTTGTTTTTTTTCCATCAGTATCATCATTCCCCAGAAAAAGAAATCACTCACGGAAGTGTAACTTTTAGTTATGTATATTTGGAAAGGTATTGGTATGGGTTTACATATACACATAGATGGACAAATATTCTTGGACATATTACTACCTTGTTGATTTTTCCATGGCATTATTCTGCAGTAATTATTGGATATTTGTCATTACTTATTTTATTCTTGTATCAATGTTTTGGGAAGTACTGTTGCTTTGTTTCAGTGATAAGCAGATCCCTAGATACAAGTTGTGAATACAGTGCCTAGATAGAGACATATCCATTTTATTATTACTAGATTCTTTTAAGTGTCCACCTTTTGGTTTTTTTTCCAGGCATGCACATTTTTATGAGTACTTTCCTTTACTATCTGCCTGATCAATGGTATCTGCTCCAAAAAGTGAGTAGACTTCCTTATTTTCCCAAGAACGAGACATGAATAGCTTTTATACATAATACAATACTTTTAATAGTGTGACTGTTAGTGCCCAAGAACTATCAAGAAAAAAGATATATTTTGTTGTGCTTGAAGTCTGTAGTCCAAAGACACTCGGAGACCAAGGACTTCAAAATTCAGTGTCATGATGGGGAAAAAATTATACCAACAAGGTTGTAGAGTAACTTGTCTTCCACATGCATTCAGAAAGTAAGGGAAGCTTTACGTTGCTTTACAAAGAGTTTTTTTCATCTACCCAGTTAATGGAAATGAAAATCACAAATCTTAGGCTACTGCAATTTTCATATATCAGCACGGAAGTGAAATGGTCAGCACAAATTCACTGAATTCTCCATACTGCCTGTGGCTCATTCTGTCAGCTGAACCTTAGACAAATGTGACAGTATCTACTGCTGAGTTTCTCTTAGGGCTTTCCTAATATTCCCTTCTGATGTAGCTAGGGAGCAAGAGTACAGCTTTGGTGTGCCTGATGAGAATGATATCAAGATTTCTCCTTTATGTAGGGATGCAGGTGTTCTGAGATTCAAAGACAAAACACCATCTTTATCGTGACTCAGGACATTATCAAGCAGGAATGTTATGGGTGCAGAGTTACACTGGCAGTGCCAGCAATGATAAGCACATTCAAGGAAAAACAAAACAGAAACCTCAATACATTGGTCAGTTATCTCATGTAGATTGAAGCATTTTTTGCAATTTTCCCTCTGTTATTTGAGGCTACTTTTTAACATTGAATTGAATTGTAGAGCTGCTTCTGTAATCTTGTCAAATGTCATTTTTCATCTTTCTGCAGAAGACTGCAAGCTCAGTAAATGCACCATGGTAGTGTTTCATTGATACAGTGTTAACCTGTATTCAAATAGCATTTTGGTCAGACTGCTCCAAATTCCCTCTGGGTTGATCCCCAACAAACTGGATGCTGGCAATAAATTTTATTTTCTTTTCCTCACTACTTAAGCAAGGGATGATGGCCTGAGGACATTCCTGCCTTACAGTTTAGTCATCTTTATTCCTTTCTCTCATGATGTATTTTGTTTTGCCTTAATTTTGAGGATAAGACATGGCACAATGTGAATACTGCCAAAGCTTATATTTTGTGATTTACTTCAGATTTATAGCCTAAAAGGATACAGTGTTTCTAAAAGACACTCACTTCTCAATGGTATGCCTATCCAAAGAGTACAAAACCTTCCAGTTTCTTGTAAAATTAGTTGTCCATTATGCCAAAAAACATTACCAGTGTTTCCAGTATTCTCCGTTCTTGCCTGTTATTACTGAAACGCAGACACTGAAACATCACCCTTTTTTCTGGTTTATTATCTATATGCTTTGTTGAGCATGGGTTCCACCATCCCACGGGGTATGACTGGTTCTACATGCAGACAAACAGAATAGACAAAGCCAACATATTCTTTCAAATTTGGTTCTGTGGTTTCAATTTCTTGCTTTTGATGCCATTCTCTTCCATATGCATACAAACTATCTCCATTTGATCACTGTTTGACAATGACTTTTACAAGAAAAATCTCAGATGTTTGCATCTCACATTTTTACTCCATTTGAATGCTTCTTTTTTGAATACAGGGAAAATATTTCAAGACTATGCAAATGTTTTTTCTTTTTCTCTGAATTTTGCATTCAGACCACTAGTATGTGACTAACACACATGCTCACAGACTGCTAAAGAACAAACCAGCATAGGTGATAATAAATGCAGCTAACAAATTTTAGTGAATACTAAGGTAATATGCTCCACTTGAGGACCTTACTCACTGCCCTCCTTTGCTGCAGTACTTGTATGACTAAGACTCTCATCAGCTTAAATTAGGCGAGCAAAGATTACATTTACTACAGGTGCTACATCTCTTCCTTACACAGTACCTCTGACAAAAAAGATCATTTCAAGATGTGTCCTGTGAGATATATATATATATATCTGCTCAAGGAGGTGGAGGAGAGGGGAAAGTGAAAAAAACTCTCTTTGAAAGGAAGAGTTTTAAGCTATTATAGCCTCAGGCAGCAGTGATTTATATTCAGCAATTTATGAGTGCTTTACTGACTTCTTCATTATTCAGTAGAAAAAAAATCCATACTTTTTTTTGCAAGTGCTATATCGACATGTTCTGCAGGTGTTTCTAGGATATGTCAATACAATATTTCACATTAAATGTATGCCCTTTTCAATATGTATTGCTACCAAAAAAATCCAAATGGGGCTCCTATGGTATATATACAATATGCATCTCTCCAATCTGTTTCTCTAATCAAGCTTTGAACTGAAAGGGTGTATGTCAAGGTTAGTGGAAGAATGAAGTAGTAGGGCACCACTCCTATAATGCTTTGCAATTTAAATAACGTTTAAGTCTTTCAAGTCATTCTGCTAAAAAAAAAGAGAGTGTACAAGTGTTAAACTGTTTTCACACTCCAAGAAGGACCGACTCCCCCATTCAGATCTGTTTCAGGTTGCTGACTTATGTTCATGGTCTGTCATTCACATAAAAATCTTGAAGGAGAAGTTCTTCTCTGGCCTTGATGGAAGGTCCCAGAGGATAAACTTGTCTGCTGGCCTTTATCCTTAATCTGGTGTTTTGTATGTTATCAATCACAAGAGCCCGGTCCTTGTGATGCTTCCTAAGTGGACTTTCAGCAGTTCCTCATGGAAAATACAATTCTTTCCTGTTTTCAGCTTGTAAATGTCTTCAAATTCCCGTTCTTGGACCTCTTGCTCTTTAAAGGGGTGTATCACCAATCTACAGGAGTTTAGTTAAAACCATGGCTTAACATACATCATTTTCATTGCTTCAAGTTTGTCTAAAATTTCACTGTAGGTTTTATATGCCAGTCAGGTGGACCAAATGAATATCTACTGTTATCCCATAGTCTTTAAACAAAAAAAATGAACTAGGAGTTAATTTGGCCCATAGTGTAACTTGGAAACTTTTTTTTTTTTTGGCTGCTTTGGCAGGTCTTGACGAAGAAGAATTAATGTTTCTGTTTTGCAGTCAAGCCATGTTTAGAAGAGGTATTTAATATCTTTGGTTTGGTTTCAATGGAAGTTAATCATAGTTTTGGAGCTAAGCCTCCTTTTAAATTTTTTGCTGAACAGCAAAAGATAGACACAGTTCCAGTAAACCTTATCATAGAATCATTGCCAGAGAAAGATATTTTGTATAAATCTCCTGTTTGTTGTTATCTGATGTCTTTCAAAAGCCTGTTCTTCAGAAGCACAATTATGGAACAGCGGTAACAATCTCCTGGAGTTTGTGGGATTCTGTGTTTAAATTCAAATTAAACAAAACTTGATACCAGATGTTTGAAATTCAGTTTCTTTTCTCCGAGTCCTTGGGCTACTACTGATCAGTGACAATAGCTATATCAGTGTTTAGAAACTACGTCTTCGAATGAATTATTTTGTGCTGCTTATGTCAAGTATGCGTGCAAGGGCCCTGATGATACTTCCATCAGTAAAATTTGAGTACTATAACTTTTATTTTATTAAAAGGTAGTCACAGTTCAGAATAACACAGTTACAGTGCCTTCTTGCTACTTATATTGTACCTGTTCTGTTACATGTTCAAGATAGTTTTCTGTCATCTGCACCTTGATGAATATCTTTGAAACCAGAGCTGGAAACCAGATACTTTTCAGTGTCATCATTGTTTTATTCTGCAACTCTTTCATGGAGGTGGAACCACATATAAAATACTCCTTGCTTCTTAGACTAGCTCTGACTGTTAAGTAAATTTAATCTTTACATTATTTATTTTTCCTTTTTCTATACATTCACTTTGACACAGGTCTGATCTTTCCTCCTCTTCATTCACTGGGAGTTTTCCTGCTGGCTTCACAGAAAGGTCTGGTCTGGACATTTTCTTACGATTGCTATAGAGCAAAAAAGCAAACAAAGAAAATCATTGAATTAAGATTATTTGATCTGATTTCATATAAATGAAATAATTATTATTTCATCTTTCTTGAGCTTACTCTTATTTGAATACTTGGATAAGGATTGGGTTATTGCTTTTTAAATATAATTTATTTTTAAAGTAACAATTTAAATGAAAATTGTTTTAATATAATTTCACTTATGTGGGTTAATTATAAAATATTCTATATAACTACTAACGTAGTTCACTCTTGTTCAGTTACAGTAGCTAGAATGAAACTAAGAAATTAAGAAAATAAAATCCTTCATGTTTTTGCTTATGCTCCCCAACTGTTAGAGCATGTTAGCATTTTTCATGCAGAGGGGCGCTTGCATTTAATTTCTCTTGAGTATTGACATACAGTTCTTTGAGATTGCTATTCTGTGGACCTCTATAGGTGAAAAACCTGATTTCCTAAACGTTTGTAAAAGGTGAATAAAAAAAGAATGGATGAAAGAAATTACTTAAGATTTCATATGGAATGTTTGAATGAAAAAATTGTGCGCCATACATTTTGGCCATAGTTCTTGTTTCTCTTTTCAAAGACTTTCCAAAATAAAACCCTGTGATTTTCAGTCTGATAGGAATCCATGAAATACCTTTGGTTTTGCTACTTGTCTGCTATTGCCCTAACATTTCTCTGCATTCGTTTATAGGAATTAGCACTAGCAGAAATATTGCATGTCATTTGATCATACTATTCTTGAGTGCACTTTTTTGAGAATTGGAAAGAGAGAAGAAATGGGTCCTAGGATTAACTGCTATAGCAAAAATTGTAACACATAAAGAAGTTTATGTTCTGAGAAATCTTTCTACATTTCAGAATACACAGTCACCACCTTTGCTACGCAGTAAAAAATAGCAGTATCTTAGGAAATGCAAGTCCCTGGAATGTACCCTTAAGAACCGCCCCCCCCGCCCCCGCCAAACTATGCTGCTTTAGTGATATATATGCATAAATATATATATAATATTATATATACACACATATAAGCAGCTCTTAACCAAAAGCTACAATAAATAGACAAGTAAACTCAAACCTGAAATTACACTTCCCTCCTCTTCCCCCAACCCCTTCTCTGCTCTTGGGATTGTTTTTTAAATACCTGGAGAGCCTTCCAAGTCCAGTGTAGTCAGCTGACAATTAATTACAGCTAATTGGTTTGCCAAAAAACAAAGGGTTGTGGTTCATTCCTATGTGCTGTAGGGTTGTGGGTGGTAAAAGTGAGCTTGGGAAACAGGTAGGCTGACCTGCAAGTTAGTTATGGAATGAATTCAGCTAGAAACTGAACTGTGAAGTTCATGCTATCTAGGGCATCAGAATTATGTAAGGATGAGTTTTCCATTAAAGTCTGAACCTTTTATAGCTTCTGTCTTCAATTTCCTAGATCTTCTTTTTAATGTACAATAGTCATTAATAAAAAATTGCTTTTTGAAATATTATCTCAAAGAACTTCTCATTAAAATAAACTCTGAGAATACAAGTGTTTTACAAGGGAACTCATAGTAAATGAAAAAGGGCTTCTCTTGTATTACCTCTGATGGGCTTTTCATTGTTTAATAATTTATAGCTGATACAATAGTTATAAATTGACTTTAATATTTCAGTGATTCATATGTGGTAAAGTGTAGAAACGAAGTTAATAGGAAAGTATAAGGAAATATGAATTCAGACCTGCATCTTCTCTTGGGACAGGTGAGTAAATGATACCTTGCAGAGTAAGAGTGTTCTCTTACAGTATGAGTGTTCTTTCTGGGTTTCTGTCTGATCTATATAGTAATGGTAATATGACTTTCTAAAGAAAAGTGGTTTTTTTTTTTGCTGATAGAATTTTTTCTTAAAAGATAAAGTGTTAATGAACCCTTTTTTTACTGCTTTTCTTCATTTATTCTTTTTCTTTATAAAAAACTTTTAATTTCATTTTTAGATTGATTTTCCCCCCCCAATTTTTCTTGACCTACCTCTGTATGATAGCATTGTTTCATTTATATTCCTTTTGGAGTTATTTAAGAATAGGGTGTGATGAAGTAATTTTTTACCTTTCCTAAGATAAACTGATGGAACCTCAGCAATCTTGTACTGTAGAATGGCTAATACAGGGTAGGTAACAGGTGTTTTCAATCCTATAATCTTTCTCTATTTCTTTCCAGTTTATCACTGTATAATTTATTATTTCTAAACTGTGGACATTAGGTCATTATTTCAGACAAGCTTAGGTTAAATGCCAAGCAAATGTTGAAATGTGGGTGCTGATTTTTATGAAGTGTGGAAAGCATCCAAAGATGACTCCAAAATGGTTTATCTGGACTGACACACACACCATCTGTTTTTACAGCAATAGTAAATTTTTATAACTTGCCAGAGGCAACATTTTAAATATTATGGAGGAGTTGGACATTGTTGAGGACTGGCTAATGTAATCTGATAAGTGCAAATGAAGAAATATGGAATATTTCTTCCACTAAACTTGACACTAGTAGATGCTCTGGCATACTGCCTTGATCCAGCGGATCAAGGAAAACCAGTAACAGAGCAGAGGAGAAAAATATGTCCATTCTAAAAGATAAAAAAAGTATTTGTAGATCTGCTATATTATGTGTAACTATATTAGTTTTGACAGGTTTAAACTGGTTGACTTAGTCTTGTTAATACAACCTTTTGTATACATTCTTAGTAAACTAATTTTTCAACAGTTTATGCAGCAGTGTTCAATTCTTTGACAAACTTCTGCCTAATGCGACATGAATTTCTGCAACTAGGAAGAGTTAGGTTAGCATAAGGTTATCTGAAACTTGCAGTTCTGGGTAAAAAAGGGCCAAAATAAATGCTGTCTCAAAAAATATGGCAATGTTACAGTCAGGTTCTTATTTCTAATTAGCATGATACAGAACTCTGGACAGAAACAGGACTTCAGGGGTGAAAAGTGATAGTTATATTAAGTCAGACTCAAATACCCTGTAACTATTAAGAAAGCTTTGAAAGAATGTGGTGTGAATCTGCCTTAACCATGGGTGATTTCTAAGCTTACGTGGGTTTACTTTCTTCACATTTCATGTGGTGTTTTAATATAAATATAAGAACAAAATTAAGTATGTAAATCAAAACATGCATAACAAAAATGTCAGATTTTAATGCTTGTATTTCCTAATAAGGATCAAAGGAAGTTTTGATTTGGGAAGTCCGTAGCAATTCAGTAATGTGTAGTATATTAATTCTCCTATTATAATGAAGTTTAAAGCTTTTAGAGTCTTGTTCTGAATATTTTACACAGATAAAAAGAAAAAATCAAAAGGTTTGGAGACAGGAAAATATATTTATCAGAAGTGCTTTACCTTCCTATTGTAAATGTGTATGAATCTTTTTGAAGGAATGCTGTTGTTGCCTTTTATTTAGGTGAGATTTCCTTGTAGGCCACAGGAATTTCCAAGCTCTCTATATGTGGCTCAACACCTCAGAGGCTGAGAAGACTTTTTTTCTCTGAAGGCTGTAGGATATGGTAGCTTTTCTAAATATTAGCATCAGGAATATATGAGTTTTCCTCTTTTCTCTCCAGTTAATATGTACATGCATTTGAGTTGACTCTATCTCTGTATCCCATGTATGTTTTCCTAAATCTATTGTTTTATAGATTGTTGGTGTGACTGGGTATAATTTTAGCTGGCCTTGTAACTCATCAGAATAAATAGTTTGAATAGAGTGGGGAAACCTTATCAGGAAATTTACAGAACATTTGGATACTCAATCTATGTATTTAATCTTAAGTGTTTGTTTTCACAGTGGAATATGACAGCATATAAGGTGTCTGTGGTTCTTGTTTTGTGGGGAAATAACAAATTAAAGTTAGTGAATTGATTGCTTCTGCCATAAAATTTAGTTCCTTTGTTCAATAGACTTGGAGATCTCAGGAGAGAATGAAAGAAAAGGATTTGCCCTCTTAACAGAGGGCTTGAGGTTAATATGGACATTGGGAAAGCTAGTTACGTACTTATCTGCATCTAAAAAGGAAAAGTAAAAGTAAATAGGAACTTAAAATTTTTGTAAAATCACATTTTTACCCAAAGCATAAAGTTCTAAACACATCAGTAAAAGCTTAATTCTCTTTTCCCAAATACCAGCTGGAAAGAGAAAAAATTCCAGTGGAGTCATTGGAATGACAACTGTAAACCTGTGTAATTGCTTGTTTAAATCCCAGCTTATCATCAATGATAAGAAAGTGAGTGTGCTCATTTTATTCTAATGCTCTTCATTGACAATCTGCTGTATGGACAACCAGAATGTAGTAGAAAGAGATGTTATCAGTCAGTACTGGAATGCATTAGCAATATGATGTACGAACCTCTGAACAGATGCGTTTACCTTGCAGAAATAGTAATGGAAATTGAATTCCAAAGAAATAAGCACAATTATTTGTAAATAATGAAACTTAAATTGAAATTTTAAAGTATTAGTGATAGATGATTTGCACATTAATTCATGTATGGAATTCCAGAATTTATGGAATTCTGTATAGTTTCTCTGACCGATTCAAGCTAAGTAATGCACCATGGTTTTTTCAATGCTTCTGAACAATTCAGAATTACAAAAATTGCAATAAGTTTTCTAAATATCTTGAAGAATAGTCATCTTTGAGAATATGAAAATCAGTCAGTGATCAATTCACTGAGGTTTTATAAAAGCTGAAAACTAGATTAGATTTTCTTTGCAGATTATATACTTAGCTGTAATTTAGGCCATTCATAATGCTTTCTCTTTTGATACTTTAAAAAGTAGAGTATTATTTGCTTTTGTAATGACTTATTTTTTTGCTATTTGGTGCTCTGTTGTTAGGGAAAGATTGTCATGATTCTTTAAGTATCAGAAATTGAATGGGGCTTTTTGCAAAGAGCCTGCTTTTATGTTGTTATTGACTGCTATGTTCTTAATCTTTCTTGTGTTAGGGAGTTACTAATGTCTTGCAGTTTACCAAAGTCGTCTAAAATTCTTGGTTTGGAGTTCTGGGAAGAAGAGAACAAAATTGGGAGAAGATACTTAATGGAACCTTATGGAAATTAATTTTTTAAAAAACACGTGGTTGCTGATCTGGCATACATTTTATGTCTTTTGGTGTCTTTTGCTTAAAAAACCCAACCTGTAAAATCATTGAGTGTTTGAAAGACTTATTTTCACACCTGCATGTCATTTCTGTAGAGCAGGCTCACACTGCAGCATAGATTTCATCAGGTTTATATATAACTGACTGTAAGACACACTGATAAGGAAAGGTGATTCAATTTTTCCAGTCTCTTTGTTGCAAGTTCCATTTTTTGAATTCATGAATATGTAAAGTTATCCTACTGAAATTATCCTAGAATAGGCCCAGTGGGACTTACTGAGTAATTAATTTTTCCTGCTAGAAGCTTTTATTGTAGCTTTAACTTGTGCAGCTAGTTCTTCAATACCTTACTTCTTTGATTCCATTTATTTACTAAGTTTTCATATTCTATGTATCCCAGATCTCATCATAAAAGCCATAAAAAAATGACTGCATATGTGGGCATCTATCAGCACCAGTAAACTACGTGGTCAGCCTCCTGCCCTCGGACAAATTTGAAAGTAAACTTGTAACTAGTAGTCGCTGAGAAGAAAGTTTTGGATACTTTGGTTGTCTTTAAAGAGTGTTAGCTTGGAGTATACCACAGGTATGCTAATAAACTGACATTCCCTGAACCAAGTTAATCCAACCTAGTACAAGACCAGCCTGAATAGTATCTTCGTATTTCTATTGGTTACTGTTTCAAGAGTGAGGAGAGAAGTTGGAAGGTCTCTGAGAAATGTGAACACTTAGGGGGATACATTGGTGAATAACAGTTTTATGTAATATGAAATTATTTATACAGCTTTCTTTATGGTGATCTGTGAAAATTTATATTTTTCTACTTAGATTTTTCTTTTTTAAAATTTTTGTTCACTTGGAGATTTTGACTAAGCCTAAATGTCTAGGAATTTCATATGTTTCTTGTGGGTTATTTTGTTTGTTTGTTTTTGTTTTTTAAATGAAGAAATCTGTACCAGAAAGCTTTGCAAAATCTACCATGTTATTCTGTAAAAGTGGTACAGGGATTACTACACCACAAAACTTTAGGTGGTAATCTTTATGCCCCAAAGCACAATCAGGACAACCCATAAGGTGCTTTTCATGAGACTGATTGAGACAAATAGACTTCTCCAGGGTACAAGGCAGAACATTTTAAATGAGGCTCCTGCTCACAGTCTTTTGGGGGAGATAATTTTTTCCCTTGAGAAAGTGTAGGAGCCAAGGAAGGTCATCCTTTTATCTTGAGAACCTAACTCACTTTCCTGGATTCTGTGTTATAAACTCCCCTGGCAGTCAAACTTAGCCTCAAGAAATTGAAGCAGTCACCACTTCCCTTTGTGAGTGATAAAACTGCAAAGATTGTTCAAATCCAGGCTGTTCTGTGACATCAGAAGATGACTGTGTCCTAAAGGCATGGAAATCTATAGGAATACCCATTTTACATGCAGTATCATATTTTATAGTGGTACTTAAAAAGCTTCAGTTTTGATTGCTAGAAGCTTAGTTTTGGAAAAAATAATGCTGCCATTGATAAACATTTTTCTTCACATTCAAGCACAAACATTTCATAGAGAGTAATTTTCCTCTCTTTAATCTTTTCTGAGTGGAATAGATTGAGGATTATTTAAAGCTCACTCACTACAGAATGGAAAATGAATGTGACTTTGTGGCGATACTTGTGATAGTTTTGTATGCCCATGCCTTGCATCTTATCAAGTTACATTTGTTAATAATTTTTAAATCTGCAATGGAGTAGAAATATGTACATCATATAATACTAAAAGTCAAATCATTACATCTTTCTATTTAGTGCCAAAATTAAATCGTATCTTTAATGAATCAAATATAGATGATTACTAGAAACAAGTGGTCATACAGAGATATTAATTGTTTGAACTAATAACATTTTTTTTTCCACAAAGCCATGATTTAAGGCTATAGTAATGGAAAAACATTCAAAGCTCTTGAAAGGCACTTGAGGAAATTTTGTATGTCAACTTGACAATACTCTTGCCTAAAGTTTATAATGCTCAGACATTAGAAGGAGTTTTTTGGTTTTGTGTTTTGTTTTGTTTTTTTAAAGGGCATAAAAGAGAAAATATTACCTGACTAACTGCAGGCTAGAGCCTGGAGTCATAGTTGTGGGGAGAAAAAAGTCCCAAGTAGATCTACTTGAAAGTTTAACAAAGTTAAAACCAGGTCACATGTACAACATAATTCTGCTTAAAGAAAAGGACAAGCATTGTCCTGGGAAGGAAGTATAACTGGATCAAAGTTTTTACAACTTCTCTACGTAAGCTGTATGAACCAACTCAATTAGATGCTAAGAAGTTGTCACATCTAGATAGGCCCCTGAGAATACAGAATCCAGTGGCATCCCTTAGAGTAAAAAGCAAAAGAAAGGACTGATAATTACAAAATAAGAATTGAAACTAAATCCAGGAATGTGCAATAGTGCAAATATTAAGAAGGAGATTTTTTATAAAATAGTAGTGTAAAAACACAGCCCCTTTCTTAGATGTACACACTAGTATTTTTTTCTAAATAACAAACTTTTTCCGATGATGGGGCCTTTATGCTATTGTTTGCTATGATTAGCGTTCAGTGCAGTGCAGTTATGAAACTTCATGTTTTCAATATGTTCGAAGGTTCCTTCCCATCCATTTTCCTGACAGCATGTGTCTGGCCATTGTGTTGTGCTGTTAAGCAGATCCACAGTTTATGTATGTCTTTATATCTGGTGCAAAGACCTTGTCTGTAAACTTGGCTTTGTTTAACAACATAATTTTATTTGTGAGAATTTAATTTTTTTCTATTATCTGCACTTCCTCACACATCCTTAGCTTGCCCAGTGCACACACACTTCCTTATATTTTGAGTGATACCAGGAACAAGAGAGATGTTTTCTGTCATAAGGCATGCGAAGAAGTACTCTTCAGTACTTTGTGAATTGTGTGTATTCTAGGTGTTCCAGGAACCCTTACACACACAGATCTGCTCACATCAGCAGGAGGTGTATATATAGACACTGTAGTGCAAAATCAGATCCTAACTTTACTCATGATTAGTAACTCTGCTGATTAACTGGAAAAAGACCTATTTAACTGAGAATTCTCTCAACTGTTATTAAGAAAAATGAAAGGAGATACAAACACACATTGCAGCTTGTGGGATAAGTTCCTCAAATAGAAAAGTGGCGTATTTAAAAATACAAATAAGAATTCACTAATGAGCTGTTAGATTATTTTCCTTACAGGAGAAATGTAAAGGTGGCTACTTAGAAAATACCTTTGCTAACAGCTCACTGATGAAATATGTTGTTGTCATGGTTTCGGCTGGGATAGAGTTAATTGTCTTCCTAGTAGCTGGTACAGTGCTGTGTTTTCAGTTCAGTATGAGAAGA
>JAVKLA010000090.1:26785625-26803635 GCA_034782735.1 Sagittarius serpentarius | reverse complement strand
GTCCCGGCTGTCTCCCCTCCCACCTTTCCTGTGCCCCTCCAGCCTTCTTGCTGGCTGGGCATGAGAAGCTGGAAAGTACTTGACTGAGTCTAAACACGACTTAGCAACAACTGAAAACATCAGGGTGTTACCAACATTGTTCTCATACTAAACCCAAAATACAGCACTGTAACAGCTACTAGGAAGACAATTAACTCTATCCCAGCTGAAACGAGGACATTTACTTTTTTATTTTGAAAAAAAACCAAGCCAAACCAAAACCCCCAACACTTTGCCTTCAGGTTTAAGACAGAATTGGGCTTTAAGAGTGAAATGCTGCTTATACCCACATAAAATACCTCATTGTCTTTTTAAAAATTTCCTTGACTTTCTGTAACAGCTTCTTTTTACCAAATTACAAAAAGAATAAGATTTAGAATAATTTCCATAACCAGTTTTGTTTGCTTTTAAGGAGTAAATATTGTCTTGAACAAAACATGTATTTAGCAAAGTAAATTTTAAAAAAAATTTTTTGAAGGAAAAGTTGTAAAGGAATTCTCCGTATTTTACATCAGACATTTTTGGTATCTGATAGCTTTTTGCAGAACTGTTGCGAAAAATGTAGCAATTGTGAAAGGGAGTAAAAGTTGACCATACTGGTTTTTTTTCTCTAATACAGAACTCAAATCAGCTTCTGGGATGACTAAACACTTGAACTTTTGTATTGTATCACCTGAGACGAAGGTCCAGTTCAGAGCTACATTTATGACATGAATCCATATAGAAAGTGGGCCCAGTTCTCCTCTTAATAATCAGTTCTCTGCCCCAAACATCTTTCTAGGCCCTAGTGAATAAACAGCTAAAATTTCTATGCTATTGATCCATTTGTCATGAAGCTAACAAAAATCCCTTTTGCTCTTATGGAGATGAAAACAGGAATAAGTTAGAGCTACATGGACCAGGGAAGAAGCAGATGGATGCAGAGCTTGTCCAGCATTATGGGAGAGATGTAATCCTTGTTATGAGGAATACTAGGGCTGGTGCTGCTGAGAGCAGTGTAAGACATAGCAGGGAAGCTGATGTGTTATGAATTACATTACTACTAGGAGATGGTAGCTTCTGAACTGTTCTTCTACTTTTTCTCTCTGTTTTGAAAGAGAAAAGTGAACAGATTTCATGGAAGATATGCTTAATTTCCTCCTGGTATGTTCAGTCAGGAATCATAGATTTCAAGCTTGTTTCATTCCTTTTGTAATGTTGGTTGAGCTTATGGAAGCTCTGTAAAACTTGTATTATTTTGTGTTTTCTTATTTAGTATTAATTAATTTAGGATTATTGACTTTATTGCTGTCTTAATGAGGTTTAAAGAAGAAAATCAGGAAATCAGCTGACTAACAGAAAGCAGGATTTTACATCTGTATGGATGATATTAAAAGTGATACTGTCACCATAAAAAAAAAAATTCTTCAAGAAGCTTTTTCTCTCCATTGGTAAAATCACTCTTAGGAATACTAACACTGAAGATGGTTAGAAGATACTGCTTACCCTCAAACAAAAACCAAGCATAGATGCATAGATGTGGTCTGCATGGCTTTTACTACTCGATGTCCCCCTGCCTACGGTCTGCATCTTTAAAAGGATGTCTGTTCCCCTCATTGCTGAGGCTGCAACGGTTTTGTGTTTAGACTTGAATGAGAGCCCACTATGCTATACAATGAAGACCTTACTTTTCTTTCACCCATTTTTACTGCTACATTTCTTGTGATCCTCCAGCTTGTCACTTACATTCATTCTGTGATTGTGCTGGGCATAAAAGTTTGGGTTTTTTTAATCTGCATGGCTTTATTTTACTTTTTTTACATTAACATAGTTGCTAGTGTTACGAGTAGGTTGGGAAAAGGAACGCATGTTTATGACAAGAGACTGTTGGCCTTGTTTTTATTTGGTGGAACTCATAGCTAAAATCAGATCTGTCACTGATCTCAGCACTTAAAGCCTTCCTTGTTTTTTCACCACTGTCTTCATCCTCAGAATTGTAAATCAATATGCTTTCATCTAAACATAAAAGCCTGGGAGGCTTATGTTGTGGATATCTTCCCCTGTGCCTTGCTTCATTCAGTTCTATTGCTAAATCTGGTCTAAGGAAATGAAATTCAATACTGAATTGACAATTAATAGCTCTGCTCAGGAGTGCCAGAAAGTAATTTCTAAGAAAGTTTGAAACAAACTTTGCATTATACCTTTTTTCCCCCTTCTTTTTACTACTCCACTTAGCATATGCAAATAGCTTTTTGAAAGAAGCAAAAAGTACCTAAACTAGGTAGTTTAAATGCTTTTTCCTTAATTAACACTTGAATTTTCTGAGGACTAATAAAAAAAATATTCAAAAGAATCTGGAGTAATATGCCTTAATATGTTGAAGAAATCTAAGGAACAGAAGTGTTTTGTCAGCTGTACCAGTTTTGACCATCTGGAGTAAGCTTGTAACTACAACTAAATACAGTTACCTCCTGTTTTTGAAAAAATCAGTTTTTAAGCTTTTTGGTGTTTTGTTAGTTCATTTCTACAGACTAGTACTGAGTGATGTATCATCTCTTTTGGTTGCTTTTGCATAGTAAGCATTAGTATTTTTTTTTCTTTTGCTCAAATTCTGGACAGTGGAAAATATATGTGCAAAAAGTTACTTTTTGCTATGATTTGTGAAACTATTATGGTATACAAAATGAATATTTAAGGAGAGAAGCCTAGTACGTCTCAGGAGTTTTCTGGCTTTTCTGGCCAAAATTAGAAAAGTCTTTTGCCAAATTAGCTGCTGCAGGCAGCTAAAATTTTTAAAAGTGGCATTGAGACAATATCTGTGATATCATCGGTGTCTCTTCTGTGGAAAAAAAACCCAAACCATCAAGCCCAATCCTTCCTAGTTACTTCATCTGAAAACTACTAAGATAATGGGGAAAGGGGACATTTGGAACCCCTTAGCTACATGGGGTTATAGCTAAAAATCTGAGTAGTATCCTTCCATTTCCCTTGTTGTTGGTGCTTCACTTTCACCCTCTTGTTTAACACCTCAGCTGTGTTAAATGTAAATGCCTCCAAATTCCAGATTGAATGCAATGTTGATTTTAATAGCTGAGAAGTAAAAAGCAAATTTTTAGGGGATGAGGGTAAAAAAGGATCTTGACTGAATCAGCTAAGCTGTCACTGAATATAGAATCTGTTTTATACAAATGATTTAGAGTACTATGTTTTTGTTTCTGAGTTCTTCCAATGGACCAATACTTAAAAAATAGTTTTGATCTTTTCAAATACAAAATTATGCTAGTCAGAAAATTACAAAATTGAGATCTTACTTAAAGTGACAGTTTTGTAAGCTTCATCAAACAATCATGAAATTTCAAATGGTTGATGGGTTTGTTCTTTTTTTCACTGGGTTTTTAAGCCTTTAGACTTCACACTGTAAAGCTCTTTCTACAAAATAAGGGCTTGAAAACTAATTTTCTTTCAGAATGATTAAGATTTTAATCTGATTCTAAAAGTTAGGGAATAAAGCATTTAAACATGTATCTGAATTTTTGCTATGTTTTTGCTGACACTAGTTTTATTTTATATTGACTACAGCATAGTCAATAATTTTAGTCATGCCTTGAAAATGAAATGTGATTTTTGTGACTGTAGGCTCAAAAGTGAGCACCTGTGGGAAGCTCTTTGTCTTATGGTCAATCTGGAAAACATGGGAGCCAAACTACCATTCTCCAGGTTTCATGTTTCCTCTAGATGTTATCCCAAGCTGCATTCTTTTTCTCAAAACAAAGATGTCAAATTGCTTTTATGCCCCAATAACCTAAACTTCTGCTGTGTTTTCCAAGATGCCGGGAATCCTCAATGTCTATTAATCAGCTCTTACAAACCTGTGCATTCTTGTAATTGATTCTATAAGGCAATGATGCGGTTTGAATACAGAATTTTGCAGCATATTGGAAAATTAAAATGTATAGGAAACAGAAAATTGGTTTTTTTTGGTTGAGTTTAAAAAAAGTAGCAATATCTCTGCCAGTTGGAATAAACTAAGGAGACTTCTTGAAAGAGAAAAGCTTTTTCATGTGTAACTTATGTTATAATGTCTTGACTTAGTCATTAAATAACTCATGTCTTCAGCATTTGAGCAATAAGGGCTGTTATGTCTGGGAACTCAGCTCCTTTGACAGAAGGATATCTTACTTCTGGTTGTTTGCCATGTAGGAATAGCTCATCCATCACAAATGGTTTGTTTGTGACACTGTCCTGATATTTTCAGCTGTGAAAGCTTTTATATGACCCACGGTCGTAACAGCTTATCCTGAGGAATGTGGATATATGGAAGAATTTTACTCTCACAAATACTTTACACAAAAAGAAACCTGGCAGGACTACAGAAGCCTATTGATTACTCAGTATTTATCTCAGTATAACTGAGAGCTGATTTGGACCTACTGTTTTGTGGTTTTAGGCTTATATTGATTAAAAAAAAATCATTTTTAGATGTTACATAGCTTTCTGTTTCTTAGTTGAGGTAGAATTTAAGTATAATTACAGTTACCATATATGGGGCAAAACTTTTCATTGAGAAAAGTCAATGAAATTACACTGGGGAAAGTAAGATTAAAATTTAATGAACAACTGTTACAAACACATTTTCCTGTGCAAGTCCTACAAGAGTTAATATCTGATCATTTGCTGCAAAACAGTAGTGAATGAAGCCTGGCAGAAATGTGGTTTTAAAGTAATGATCTACCTGGGGAGAAAAAAGCTATTTCTGTTAACTGCATCTTTGCAATTGAAATTTACTGAAAAGCATGGCAATCTAACATACATATAGAAATATTTTAATTTCCTACCCTCAACAATTATGTATAAATGATTTTCTATTTAAAAGTAAAATTAATCAAGTATTTCTGAGATAAACTGACTTTTGTATACTCAAGGACTGCAGGAGCTAAAAATGGTCCACATCATTTTGTCTGAAATTGTCAATCAGGTCTTGGATTTTCATTCCAACTTACAACAACCAGAGTTCTAAAAGTTCCTAATAAGGACTTTTCTGGATTTTATTTTATTAACTTCTAAATCTGTGTAAAATAAGCACAAACTGAATTTTAGATATTTTCTGTGGTTCTTTTTTATCTTGCCCACTGGTGATTTAGAACTAAAGCACCTCTATTGTGAAAATCTTGGCCTAAAATAAATAGGTGTTCCTTGGCCTTGAAGGAAAGAAGGTGTGTTTTCCTGTCAAGAAATATGTAATGAACCATCACCATTTCTAGGAAAATGTCTTACTTTTCTAGGATTTTGTTAATATTTTTATTTTTTAGGTTTTGTAGGAAAATACAAGGAGAAAAAAAACAGAAATAAATACTCTGTTTTCATATTGCATGTGTATTTCATGATATTTTGTTACAATAAAAAAACCCACCTTGATTCTTCCCCTTTCAAAAGGAATGGTGGCATTCTCTTTGATTTTAAACTTAGGAGCAATGTGAACACTGAGTATTTCTGGCAGTTGTGTTCTTTATGTGACAGGTCTATGGATTAAACTAGCCAATTAAGCAGGAAAGTGGTTTTAGTTGACTTTTTTCTTTGCATGAATGCAATTTAAAAAATACAGTGGTTTTCAAAATGTCACTTCCTGATTAGTGCCCTGTTATATTAACATCACTGTGGCATTGCTATTTCTATTGAATACAAATATATTAGGACTCAATAAAATGGCAACTGTTTTATAGCAACTCAGTAAATGCATGCATTGTGTAAAATGCAGTTTGTTGCATGGTAGAAGTGAAAATGTAGACACAGGTAGTATGAAATACATCATTAAATAGACTGTGCCATATTAAATTCAAACAGATCAAATACAATAAGAAGGATGACAGGAAGAATAATAGTATATATAATAGTTCTTAACGCAGAACTAAGATACTAAAGTTAAACATGAGAACCTGTGTGTATGATTGCTTTTCACCGTAGCAAATCACTATGATCTTTAGCTGACAGACTTTCATGCAGCTCAGTTGTCAGTGATTGGCACAGCTTTCATATCAATTTGCATGTTACAGTAACTTTTATATGTTATTTTTTTAAATTGCTTATCAGTGTTCATACCCCAACTAAGTGAAACTACAATAGTATTTCATTTGATACCATCTTTCTGGTAATTAAATTTTTAATTTTATATCAGAATGACTGAAAAGAATTTTAGTAATTTTCTGTTTATTTCTGCTTTCCTGGAATCTAACAATGAAAATGAAAGCTTTACCCTTTTCAACTAAAACCCACTAGTTTACAATTAAAGGCCTTTTACAGTTCAACCCAGTTCAATTGAATTGCTCTATTAATATAAAAACTGAAAATCAAAGTATTTAAAAAATGGAAACTTCATTATTTATCTGTTGAGGATTATATAAGGAAACAAAAGGATATAGGGAAGAAAAAATTTTACTATTTTCATAACAACTTTATCCATTTTGAGCATGAGAAAAAGTTGATGAAAATCCATATTGTAAAATGTGTGAACAAGTAATGGAGGAAGCTGGTGATTTTATTATGGCTAGATAGAAGGAACAACTGCAAATAATGAACAACTCATACCTTTTTTTTTTTCTTTTTTTTTAAAGAAATATTTGCTTATGAAAACAAAGTATGAGAGATCTAAGGACAGGAAAATCTTCTAAAAAATCATTGATAAGATATTCTTTATCCAGAAGCCTTACAGTATGTAGTAAAATCTAATTATGGAAAGTTATTTATATTTATCAAATAAATGAGCATCAATCCACATGAGAAATCATAAAAAATCAGCTTAAGATCTAAATAAGCTGAAGCTTAGACAGCTACCTCAGCACATGCCTAAGGTAAAATTTTTTACAATGGTAAAATAATTTGGGATTGAGATGTGTAATTGTCATTGCTTGTTCCAACTGTTCTCTTGAAGTCAGAGATAACATTTTAGATTCTGCTGTATTGTAGCTATTCTGTATGTTGTAACTGTGGGTTCACAGGATAATTTAGGTTAGAAGCAACTTCAAGAGGTCTCTTGCACAGCCTTGTGCTTAAAGCAGGGTAAGCTATAACTTCAGACCAGATTGCTCAGGGCTTTATTTGGTTGGGTCTTAAAAACTTCCAAGGGTGGAGATGGCGCAACCTCCCTGGGCAACCCGCTCCACTGCCTGACTTCACTTGTGGTTAAAGCTTCTCCTTATATCCAGTCTGAACATTTATTGTTTCCAGTTATCACTGTTGTCACTCGTCCTCACACCATAACAACATACACCACTTTGAAGAGCCTGGCTCTGTCTTTTCAGTAACCTCCTAGTGGGTATTGAAGGGCTGCTATTTGGTTCCCCATGAAACTTCCCCTCTTCAGTCTGAATAAGACCAATTTCAGGCAAAACAGTTTGCTTTGGTGTTTTGCTGTTTTCTCAGGGCTTTATCTGGTTTGGTTTTTTTTTCATTCTGTTGATTTAATAGGTCTCTGAAAATTTGTTCACAGTAGTGGTAATTAAAATTATTCATGTAGTATTCTTAGAATCTGCCGTGATTGCAGCTCCTGTGTGATATTGATAACTTTTGTAGGAATATCTGCTGAAAGAAGAGTCAATTCCAAATTAACAAATCAAAAAGTTATCTCTTATTATTATTCCAATTAATCTGTATATGTGGCTTAGAGTATTCCACTATGCTTCTTTTTTGTAATGCTTTCAAGTAGCATAATAAACTCAGTTTATGCCATGTGATTATAAGTATTACAGGAGATAAACAAAAAGCCTTATTTCCAGAATGGAAAGTAGGAAAAGTTGTTGACTTTTGAAATTAGGAGTTATACTTTTCTTATTCCTCAAAATATAGTAGCAAGCAACTAAAGTAAATCCTGAAATTTCAACAAAATTAACTTCTTTGGTTTTATTAAGATTAGAAATGAAAACCCGGCTCCTTAAATTTGTACACTGATGTGGTCTCTACCTAGAGAGCTTCAAAAGGGGAGGTAGCTGTTTATATATATATATCAGCTTTGCTTGTAGTTTAGATTTTAATTTGTTTGTGATTCTTCTAAATGACAAAGATTTGCTGGGGTGGGGGAAGTCTCCTAAGGGAAAAAGAATATCTCACCAAGAAAGAGTCAAAGGTCACTGCTAAGAGCAGCTGTAGCTTTTTCATGTATGAAATGCATGAACAATTAATTTTCCTAGGTATGCTAGGTTTACAGGATATTATGCTGAATTTGCATGGGTAATGACAGTACAGTTTAATCTCTTGATGCCAGGATATATGAGATTTTCATGCAAATTCATATTAAATATATATGAGGCATAGATACAGGACAGGAGGTGCGATTTCCTTCAAGGATTTGTAACAGGAGTTGCTATGGCATGATTCTGCTACTGTTGCTATACAGAGGTTTGTATCTTAAGCCATTTTCAATGTTAAGGGTGCTGAATTTCTTTAAATTGGTGCCAGTGAACACCTGGAGTAATGCTACAGAAATTAGTCACTATTCACTGATGGAAGAGGAGAGTCTGGATATGATTTTGAACAGTTTTGCTTTATAGCTAAATTCACAATCTGTGTTCTGAATTGTTACCATTCAACTAGCATAAAAGTGCTACTTTGATGTCTCATATTAGTCATCATCACACTGTGGGAAAATGAACTATATATACTGATAAGAGAGAGATACATGGAGGGAACCTGTGCAGTTCTTAAAATTCTCAAATATTCTACACTGAAATGTCTCATTGCTTCTCTGCTTAATATCAGTCACTTTTGCCCTTGCTGCTCACTTCATGTGGGTTCCTATACTGCTGTTCATGAAAGAAGAGAATAAATAATATAGAACTATGAGATAGAAGTGCAGAAATTCTCAAATGGTTTTGTTCTTTTCAGTCTGAAATAACAAGCGATAGAAGAGGAGGGAATTTATCTGCTTTGCTAATTCTCCTTTTAGTATCATTAACCCAGGGACATCACGTTAATTTAATGTAAGAGTTTTATCACCTAACTTCCCCTTCCTACCAGCTGGACATCTAGTCAGAACTAAGTGCCTGGGAGAACCTCTGAGGTTATGAGTCACTTTAGGTGCTACTCCACCAACCTGAGGTGCCTGTCTTCCCACAGGAAGAATGTATCATTGCCTGGAGGTAGTTCTTACCACTGGCTGTAATGGGAACCTTCAAAGCTGGGGTGCGTGAGCTGCCTGATTGCTTGGTGGCTAATGTTAGATGAGATTAATTTTACCTGTGAGGCTAAAGTGAAGTCTTTATCCAACCTGTTGTTTATAACTGCTTTTTATACCTGTTCAGCAAGCTACTTAAGCAGACACTTCACTTTAGGTATTATAATATGCCGTGTTTATTTTACTTGGAAATTCCAGACATTCCTCTGGGATTTCGTTATTGGGACCAATTACATATCCTGACATGGTAATCAGTATTACCATTGTAGTTATAGGACCACATTGTCTTGAATATCAATGCATAGCTATTCCTCCCCCCCACCAGCATAATTCTCATGGTTTTCCACTTCTCTCTGTAATGTAGTAAAAGACTGCATGTGTCTCTACCTTATGGGGGAGGGGGGTGGGAAGAAGCGCTACTGATTTCTAGGTTATTTAAAAGGTAGTTTACAAGATTGGAAGTCTCCCTAGAATGTGCAGTACAGCTAATTCATTCTTTGCAGTGCAAAATATTTCATTATAAAGTTGAAGTTTATTGAAATGGAAAGTTTTGTGTAAAAGGATCAAATTAAATGAAACTGTGATGTAATAATTTACTTGCTGGCCCTTTTGGTCCCAGTTTATGTTTTTTCCATATAATTTTGTAATTTATGTTCTTCCCCACCATGAGTTTAGATAATGTTTTGGGCCAATACATGTTAGGTCTTTTCTCTTTTAAGCCATGGCATTTAAAAAAAAATACCCCCTAAACTGTGTCCTGTTTCAGACCTGGGTGCCTTTTTGTGGTTTGGTGTTTGGTTTGGTTTGGTTTGGTTTTCCCCAGGGAAGACTGTGTTATTGTGAACATTTTTTCTCTCTTAAAGGGATTAAAAAACTATCAGTAAAGTCAGCCTTAAATGTTTTTGTTAGCGTTAAAATCCTGAGTATTTTCCAGAATATAAAAGGAAAAAAACCCCCGAGTTTGTAGATTTTGTAACCTCTTTTCGTGGCTGTAGGGATGTTGAAGTAACAGATAACAGGAAACGATTATAAATTTTGCGGTCCCAATTGTAAAGCAAGGCATGCTTGTTAGTGGTAATAGTTAGGTAATATGAATTTTCCAGTGTTCCTAAGGGAAGGGAAGAATAGCTTTTCAAAAAAATTGAAAAAGAAAATTTTAGTGTTTGGGAATTGTTTTGGAGAGGTAAAGGGAGACATTAATGATTAGATATGTTTAGATGCTTGAGAAATAACTTTACCAATCTTGGATTACTGTATTATGTGGAAGGTGGTACATTTTGTGCTTTAGTAGGTGGGAGATTCATTTTAAACTTTTTTTTTTGTTAATTTGTCATTTTTCCTGATTCTATTTTTTGAAGTTTGAATTTGATTAAAAGCAAGAGAAAAAAGAAACTGCTATGGATTTTTTTGCTGCAGAATTAAAAAGGTGGGGTTTGAACTTTTTTGGCTCGCATAAAACTGCAGTATCTACACAACAATGGATAGCTGCATAATAGTTAGCCTGCAATTTTCTGATGAAAATACCTTACATGGTAGTTTTTCAAACTGCAAAGTGAGAGCTAATATATATTCTATATGTATACCTAGACACAAACACACACATATACATGTATGTGTGTAAGTTCAGTTAAAAATGGATCATTTAAAACTATTCAGAAATACTTTAATGAGACTGAATTTTGTATGCTTCGTATGAGTATAGCCATCCTCTCTGAAAAAGCAAAATCTAAAAGTCTCCCAGACTTTGAGAGTGAACCCCTCTTTTCTTGCTTTCACCCCCACTTGCTTTCCTAGTCACGTACCAGTACTCTCTCCATGAGAAGCAGGAGTAGCTCACTCTGCATCTCCCCAACAGTGACAGCACCCCTGACTGCTTCATGACCTCAGAAGTTGACACTTCCTAAAACCAATTTTGTCTTCTCTTGACTGAGGTTCACAAGTCTTTGTTCAGATACAGTCTTCTGACATGCAATGACCTTTTCATTTTCGTATGAGTGAAGTGGGACTATTAAGATGATTTTTCCTATTGTCAGAGAGATTTTATTATTATTTTTTTATTATTATTCATGCTTTTTGCTGCAACAGCTGTATGTTCTGTTTGGAGAAATTACTGTCTATGAGACACAAAGGTATAACAGGTATTTGATATTTATACTTTTGGATTAATTCTGGCAAATAATGAGAGTAAGCTACATACATTCAAAAAGGAGTTGTAGTCCTGCTTATGGAACAGAAATCTAGTACTGTCAGTGAAATTCTGACAGTGGGAATTAGTAGAGCTGAAATGTTCACTGAAGTAAATAGCACAATGCAAATCTCAAGGGCTTCTGAAATACAGATTATGCAAGCAAGATTTTGAAAATGTACATTACATTGCTTCTTCCTGTCACACCATCCACCATACCTCTCTTTCCTCTCTTCCACTTCTAAAAATCAGTTTGATGAGACTGCCTCTAGTTTGAACCTAGCATGGTTTCAAGAAGAGCAGAACTTCATCTGTTATACACGAAAAATCTCTCTCCATGGAAGCGACCTAATGGGAAATATAATGACAGCATATTCCCTGAGGAAAGCTGCCACCTTAGACTGTTTCCCTACAGGAGATCAAGTGAACAACTGCAGTATTCCTTGTATAAAATGTGTGTGTGTATGTGTATGGTGACATGACACAATGCTTTGTGACAGCTTATTTTATTCTGGGTCCTTCACATGACAGATGAAATGATTTCTGTAATTATGTTCTTAGATAGAAGACCCAAAGTCAGTTCTGTTAATGCATGTACTTGGATACATTTAGGTATCTCATCTAAACACCCCTCTGGAAAAAACACTCTGGAAAGCAGAAGTGATTGAGTGGATGAGCTGTAACTGTATTCCTTCTAGGCCCAGGAAAAAGGCAAGTATAACTGGCTGATTTTCATTTCAAATGTTTCATTTGCAGTGAAATTTCATCCCAAGACTTACATAACCAGACTTGCTTTTCTTGTAGCTCTTGTTTTACTTCCAAGTTAAATGAAGATTATTGCCATATTATGCTAAGGAGTAGGAGAAAATTTAAATATATACTTGCTTTAGAACAGAAATGTACATTAACAATACCAGTGATAAAATACTGCTTGTCATTAGAAATTTTTATCACTGCTTGTGATTAGAAATAGATTAATTATATAATTAAACATACTGCTGAGGAAATTATTGTGTATATATAGCTATGCCTTATTTTAAAATAATTGTTAGGTTTATAATTTGATTGGAATGTAGAATATTTTTAAAAATACCTAATATAATTAGTAAATTATGTAAGAAAAAATACATGTACTCTCCTAAAGATCGAAGAGGCTTTGTTGTGTCTGTATTTGTTTTGTAGCAATAATGCAGCTTTTATTATCCATTTAGAGAAAATTCTGCTCAACTTTGAAATTTTTTTTCTCTTTCTGAACATTCAGTGTTATTTCTGTCATGCATTTTTAGGTTTCCAGCTGGGCTGGTTTGCTTTCATTCCAGGACTGAAGTCAGCTGGTGCGTTTCCAGGATTACTGAATGGTTGAACCTACCTCAATGATATATAGGGTCTACAGAAAAATGGTTTTACAACTTATATGCTTAAGAGAGAGGGAATATGTCAAAAAAAATTCACTAAGTCATCTATCAAAGGTGCCAGGGCAGCCAGTGGCTTTATTTCTCAGGAAAGCAGACAGAGATGGAAGTGCATGAAGGGAGATTTTTTTTTGATTGCCTTCGGGGAAAATTATTCTATGAGTTACTTTTGCAAAGAATGTAATTTGCCTGAAGTACGGCAGGAATAGTATGAAAAGCACTGGAAGAAATGCATTCCTGATTTAATTTGGTATAAAATGATGCCGTTCTATCAGTATCGGAACTCTATCAGGAGCTCCAGATATGACTTGATGTGTTTGATAATGTTACAGGTAACTCTTGAAAGATTTACTGGAAGGAAAAAATGGAAAGTGGGAGGGAGAAAGATTTTTACTTCTCAGTGAACTGTTCATGTAATGACAAAGAAGTTACCATTTTTGCTCTGGCCTGTCTTTGCTTAGGCATACCTTGTAGCAGCTTGCCAGAATGATGGGTGGTATTAGACATAATCCATGTGCTTGAGACAAAAAGAGTACAGAGGCTTGCAGTTAGCACAGGTGTTGCAGAAGAGCTAGATATATTTCATTATTATTGTCATCAGGAGGAACTCTGAGAGCCTTAAAAGATGCCAATCTTTGGTAGTTATATTTGTCTGGTGTACACTATGTCATACTCCCGACTCCTGTGTTGTCTGCCCATCTGAACACTTGTGAATACGCAGAGTTTTTGAAAAATTCAGACAAGCTTAAAAGCTTACAAGCAAAGGTAAGGCATAGCTCAGATCAAATCCAGATGAAACTGAACACTTAGGGAGAGTTATAAAATTATCAGTCAATAGTAGACTTAGAAATTTGTTACCTGTAGCTTATTTTGTGAAGGGTAGGGCAGGCTTTCTTATAGAAAGATCTAGTTTGTTTAAAGTATGTCATTATTAGGGTAAGTGCTGTAACATGAGTTACATAATTTTAATGCAAATTAATAATGGAAATGTGGCTGTTGATGCTGCCTTTTTTTCTTACTGCTTTGTATCAAAGTGGTCACATTCAAATACTCCACACAGATACACTGGGCTTTGCAAAATTCAGATAAAATGGAGCTTAAATTCGTAGTGTCCTGTCTTGGTTTGGAAATCAACAGCTTGATAGATAAAATATTGCAAAAGCATATCTTTGCAAAAATTCCCTCCTCTCCAATATTTAGTTAATTTTAGAGTGTTTTGCTATTTAAAATCTTGAAATAAGGTCAGTACTTTTAAGATGTGCCAGTTTCCAACCTGAACATTGGCAGCCCTGGGAGTGTGCCCGCAGCAGGGGTATGGTAGCAAAGAAAATACTGTGTTCCTTCCCCTATATGATGCTGTGGAGGCTCTCCAATTCCAAAAGATCTCCATTTACTATGGCTGTTGGACAGGTATGGATTCTTTATTAATCAATATGACAGATATGACAGCTAGGATCAATTATGGTACCATATTTGAGGTGTGAAAACACTCTTCATAACTAGACTAAGAATATTAATTCATTACACACATAGAACCAGACAGCCATGGATTAAAAAGTATGGTTGGTTTGTTTCTTATTGTGTGGGCCAAATTAGAAATGATGACTGAGGGAAACTGTGCCGTGTCTTAATTCTTTCTGCATAAGGTACGTTTTAACTGCATAGGGATATAAACCCCACTTATTTCTTAACATTATTTCTTTAGTCTCATTCTCTGTGGTTTCTCTGGCATCCAGTATTCATCAGTAATTTGCTATTAGTTGTGACTATAAAGTATCAAGGATTTGATTTTTATAAAATATAATTCCCCTGTCTGTTTTAGTCTGTTTTCACTTACAGCTTCAAACAGCATCTTGCTGCATTTCACACAAAGAATAATAGACCTATTGTCAGAGAAGAAAATTCTATAGACTCCAAAAAGAATTTTCTATGGAATGGAAGAAAAGGCCTACTGAGTGAAACCATGACTAGGTGTTGTACATGAGAACCATGTCTGAGACCTTAGCAATGCTTGGAGAAAACAAGGGAAGACAGTTTGAAGCTGGTAATGAGAAATAGCAAGCTACCCTTATGGTTATCCTCTTGCTATATTCTCCATCTAATTAAAGGTTTTAAAAGTGGATTAATAAGGATTTAGTCTTGTTTACTGTAGACAGTGTTTCATCTGAGGCAACAGACTCTCAGAAAGCTTAGTTTTTAAAAAATTCTTTGGCTGAGTTGCTGTGTTTACAGTAACTTGGAAGTTTTTCGGAGGGAAGTGATGCTGTCTAAACTTCTTCCTGAGTCACTTTAGAACATCTTGAGCCTGATCAGTCAGTGTAAATTGGTGAATTATCAATGGAGCCAAGCAGATACAGTGCAGAAGAGAACTAGGCCCTTAAGTTATTTAATCTTTTGTGTGAGTGTAAGTGTATTTACAAGTCTGTCCTGTATAGTAAATACTGACTTCATAACTGGGATCATGTTCTGAATTTAATTTTTATGTACTGTATGCTTTCTTAAAGTAATTGCAGACTGCATGCATATTTTTGTCTTCAAAATTCATGACTGTATTTACAAAAGGTGAATTGTTTTATTTCCTCCAGACTAAGAAGAGAACCATATAATTTGAAGTTCACAAAGACAAAAATTTGTGTCATCAGTAGAAGACCCCCGGAGGTCATAAAGATATCGATGCTTTTATTCTGTCCAGCTAATTTAGACTAAAATTTTACACATCTAAATAATCAATTGCAAGATGTAGTGCACTGACTTACAAGACTGCTTTCTTTCCCATCTCTGTGATGAAAGCCTTGAAAATATACCAGTGCACATCTTATGATACCTTTAACCTGTACAAGAATGTTGCCTAATCCAAGATCTGATGCCCAAAGCAGTATCTTCCTTAAACTTGAAACTGGGAGTTGATAAGCAATATCAGTTTTTCCACATCAAATTCTCTGAGTATAGGTCACAATTCCTTCTATCTGTGATTCAGATATAGGCTCATGTCCTGCAAGTTAAAGCAGCTTTAAAAAAAAAAAAAGAAATCTCGGTTTACAAGTTATTATATTCTTTTCTATGGATCTGTCTAATAATTATCATTGTTAATTATTATAAAAAATCTCATCAGTGAATTGAACTTGATAATCACAATTTATATAAATGTTTTGTGGAGGACTCTTGCTTTCTATTTAAAGAATTAAAAACAATTCAGTGTTCCTGCATGTGACAGGTGAAAGGTCTAAAATCTGCTGAAATTAGATGTCATTCTCAGATATTATCAATCCTCATTGGTTGCTGTCACACTGCAGGAGAACATCGTTAAGTTTTCTGAATTAGAGAGTCTTACTGTACAGCCATACACTGACAACATTTCACACTGGCAGTAATGTACAGTATTTGTAAAACAATATCCTTGCTGGAAAATAGTGCTTCAGTAGTCAAAGTGGTGGGGTCATGTACTGAATTTAATTTTTATGCACTGTATGCTTTCTTAAAGTAATTGCAGACTGCATGCATATTTTTGTCTTCAAAATTCATGACTGTATTTATGAAAGGTGAATTGTTTTATTTCCTCCAGACTAAGAAGAGAACCATATAACTTGAAGTTCACCAGGACAGCAATCCACAAGCTAGCAGGATTACAGATTAAGAACTGTTCTGTGGTGAGTAAACTGAAGCTTTCATATACTGGGCTTATGTGAAGTGAAGATTCTATGGCACATTCCTTCAAATAAGTGGAAATTACAAAGTTGCAGTAATTGAATGAAACCTGAAAGAATTAGTCTTACAAAAATAGTATTTAAAATGAAATATTTATTACTGTTTCACTACTTCAGCTGAAGTATTCCATTCTAATGCAGACCATTTTTTTTTTTCTGGTTTGATCAACATTCTTGCATTTTACTGTCACTTTGTGACATCTAAGGCTGTCATCAAACAATATCTGTAGCTGATACCATGAAGCACTTTTGCTTGCTAAGAAAGCTCTTAGCTCTTACTCCTTGACAGGCTTGTATCTGAATATTCCATTGCTGCTGTATTTGCAATTACAAACTGTTGAGTGGCACTTTAGGCATTGACTGTGTAGGGAACCTGTCTTCATCTATTCCAGTCACATTCAGCAAAGAGATAAAGCCCATTCTTGCTGAAATGAGATCAGTTCTCATTGGAGACTGTAATGTGGCTGGCAGTGAGGATGCTATGCTCCTTGATGCAGCCCATGGCCAAACAGCTGAGAGAGAAGTGCTGCAGACAGAACAGAATTCTTCCCACAGGGCTCAGTCTCTCAGTGACAGCTAGTAAAGCAAGGTGCTTCCTAAACTGATTGCGGGGGTTCTAAACACTGCTCATTTGCTCTTCTTGTATGCATGTTCACTAGGACTTTTCTAGAAAAGCAAAACCTGAGCATCTATAAGTGAATGTGAAAATACTGAGCTTTGTTCCTATGAATTTCATCTTTTTCGGGCAGACTGTGCAGAGGAAGAAATAAAACCGAAACTAATATTTAGGACCTTTTTTGCAAAATTGTCTGTTGTGGACTGCTTTACTGAGGCCTTGTACCTGTATCCATTCAGCACAACTAGATAACCTGAAGCTCTAAGAAAAAAACTGATTTTTAGGGGCATGATTCAGTCTGTATTCAAGGAAAGGGGGAATTTTCACCTGACATGGAAGTCATTCAGCTGACAGTATTACAATTTCTCCACTGTGTCATGGAATAAGGTAATATACCTAGCAAATGCATCTTGAAAACTTCTGCCTTCTCTACTATCCAAATTGTGATCCTACAGTTATTTGAAAGCAAGCAAATTTTAGTGGGAAACAAACAAAAATAAATAGTTCTAGGGAATGGGTTTTATGGAATACAAGGAAAACTTACTGGCTGAAAAAGTGCTCTAAATTTGTTCAGCTTATTGAGATGTATATTTGGAGAAATGTACATTCAGTAAGCTGGAGAGAAGCAAGAATTGTAGGAATAGGCATCTCTTTTTTTAAGTCCTACTAATATAGTTAGGAAAACCTGACAGACTTTTAAAGAAGCTCTTCTTTGGCTATCGTGGCTTCAGGAGCACTGAAAATACTACTGGAAGACTGAATCACCAAGGCTCAGATTTTTTTTAGCTAGCCATCTTGTGAGCTACATCAAGTGCACCCCTATCAGGTGTAAAACTGTCCTGGTTTCGGCTGGGATAGAGTTAATTGTCTTCCTAGTAGCTGGTACAGTGCTGTATTTTCAGTTCAGTATGA
>JAVKLA010000090.1:26761568-26785525 GCA_034782735.1 Sagittarius serpentarius | reverse complement strand
TTATTATTGTAATTTTCTTGTTGTTATTAGTGTCATTGTTAGTTTCTTCCTTTCTGTTCTATTAAACTGTTCTTATCCCAACCCACGCGCTTTATTTTATTTTTTCTGATTCTCTCCCCCATCCCACTGGGTGGGGGGGTAGTGAGTGAGCGGCTGCGTGGTGCTGAGTTGCTGGCTGGGGTTAAACCACGACAAAAACTCAAATAGTGAACTTTAGAACAGATCTGGAATTCTTGTAAAATACATTTGGATCCTAACACTCTGTAGAATCTTCCCACAGATTTAACCTTTTAGGTTGAATAGTAAAGTATTACCTAGAAGTAGATTACATTATAGACAGATGTATAATCTAAGATTATTAGAATCACTGTAAGAGAGCTTTGAAGCATATATGCCTTAACTTGAAAACAGTTAATAAAGCTAGTAGGAAAGACTGTTAGATATATCCATAGAGAGGAGTAACAGTCTCATATGATAGAGCAAGAGGTCCATAAGGTCTTCCTTTTTTACAGAAATCTAAATGTGAAAATAAAATTAAAAAACTAGGAAATGGATGGAGAGCAAATCTAGAACTATATCAGTAGGGAAGTGATAAATAAGTATAGGTAAACTCACACATTTAATGCATACTGTATATAAGTAAATGTTACATTCCCAGGGCTTTTTATCTTTGATTCTATGACTGTGCAGTATAGCAATAATACCAGTCACTTCCATGTACAAGTCTACTTTGATATAGCTTGTAAAACTATTAGACCTGGAGAAACTGTTCAGTCATATGTTTTGTGTTTAAAGTTGTTTTATTCTGTTTTTAACGGTGGCAAACTTATGCCATATTATGCCATTTGTAAGGAATATAAAAATATTTTCAGAACCAGTGCTAGCAAAATAGTTTTCTATTTTTACTTAACAACACAAAGAAAACACTGTGAACAGAACATTGTGCTACCTCTATATCTGCTCATGGATGGCTGACAGTTCATTAACGAAATCTGATAAAGTGTGATTTATCTTTTATATCTGTACTTTGACTCTTGAAGGAATAAATACAACTTTTCTGCTAACATGCTTTACAACGACAGCTCTAAAATTTAGAAGCGTGCCCTGAGTGTAGTAGGGTACATATCCTGGGGCAGGAGTACGTTGCTTTGGATTATCTGCTGGGAGCACTGCCAGGAAGAAGCAGTGGGGGCAGGCCTGGGTGAGGGGAATGGAGCAGCAGTGAGCAGATTCTAGTCAGACAGGGCAGGGATCTGCGGTAGGGAGGTGCACAGCTGCCATTCAGTCCTTCGCCATTGTTTCCTTCACATGGCAATCCCTGAGAGCTGGGCAGGTGTTTCCTGCCAAAGCTGGGGATTGTCTCCTGTTGAATGTACTGTGGTCATTCACTTGGCCATTGCCTTCTTATCACTGCTTCCACCTTCACTTCCAAGCCTAGTCCTACCAGTCTTCCTTCCTTTCTTCCCAGGGGCTCCCTACTGATGTGCTCCTCTGCAGAGATACATTACACCTCTGTTCTCTTCTGTCCATACCTCCGCACTCTTGAGAATTATGCTTTTGTTGACCCAAGTCTGCAGCATGCTGAAGCAGGGTCATTAAAAAAGTGATGTTGGAGGGGCTGCTGTTCCACCTAGCCAGTTCCATACAGTTAAACATATTGCTATAGACTAGTGAAAAATCACCCTGGATCAGATTTCTGATCAGGCTAAACTTCAGGAGGTAACTAGGCTGAGTTTCTTTACTGGAATAAAGGGAAATGAATTCTTCTGAAAATTATTTGGCATGCAAGATAACAGATTTTATAGATGATAAAATATTTTAAGGATCTCTTGATACTTGCACAGAAAGAACACAAAATCCAGAGAGATTTCCCTGCTTAAATAATTCTGAAATAATATATTTGTGGGTAGCAAGAAAAACAAACCAATATTGTGATATGCCTATGTAACACTTTCAGACTAGTCCAATATATGCTAGTTAGCTCCCTAGAGATATTACTGAAACATGGGTTGAGGGGAAGTAATGATTAAGACTAATTTCCTTATAGTATTTATAAAGGATAGGTTTGTCACATCAGAGAAAAGTTAAAATACAAGAAAAAAAAACAACAAACCAGCAGAACAAATGTCCTTATTGACTGGAATGATTTTGTTTTGTTTGTTTAATGCCAATACACACTATTTGTTTGGCCATAGGATTCCCTGGTTTTGACAGGATTCAAATCTGATAAAATAGTCTACTCTCCTTGCACGGCTTAATTTTAGGTCTTCAGTGAGCTCCCCGGGCACCTTAGTAAAACATTACCTGTGTCCACATTGCTATGCATAAAATTAGGCCCACATTGCCCCAAATTAATTTATCTGAAGCACAAATGAGGATGCTCTGTCAATAAAGAGCACAAAGGAAGAGAGATATCTAGGGCAAGCTATAAATACCACACAGGATAATCCCCTTAAGAGGAAGGCCCATTTCCATTTTCCGGTAAGCATTTCAAGCTGTGGGTAATGATGGCTGGAAAAATTGTTGCCCAAGTGAAGACCTTTTTCTAATTCTCCTTGAAGAAAGATTCAAGGTTGGAGCTGCAAGGGTTTTCTAGAAGATACAGAACTTGTCTTAATGGATTTGCTCTTAATAAGAGCCATACTGTTTTGTGTGGCCTTTTTCCCTTGTAACTGTGCAGGAAAAGGTCTTCTGTTATGCAGAAGCATTGAGCATCTACCCCTTCCCCCCTGACAAGAAAAAAAGAAAAAAAGACTTTATAGCACAGTAGGTTTTGCTCCTCAGTAGTTGCAGTGGACCACAGAGGGCTTGTCAGTAACAATTATGTGTATATATATATTTTATACATGTCTTGTTATATGTGTGTGTATAATAGATTGTATTCTATACATATGTATATACTTAGTACAGGCATGTGTATTTATATTATACATATGTACAGTTATATAGATATATATGTACACATATGAGAGGGAAGTCAGAAGATGGTTTTTAAGCTCTGTGGAAGAAATAGAAGGTAATGCTCGTATTTCCAATATGTCTCCCTTGGGAAGTATCGTTAAGCATTATTGTTGAGTAGTAACGACCCTTTTCAATATTTGCTCATTTCTTCAAGCAAAGGCATGACATTTGTTAGAGTTTTTAAAATCTTTCCTCTATTCTTTATTTTCTCTCTAATGTTGTGCTGTCCCATCCAGATAGCTTTTAACTGGTACTTTCTGAATATATTCACACTGTCAATTCAAAGTTTTTGTATTTCTCTGGCGATGATGCCTAAAATGAAAAAATCCAAGCACCTTGTGATTGAGCACACTGCCGGCATAACAGATGGATGTGATTGTTGGCACTTATGAAACATCGGTATCAAGTGGTTAAAGACAGCATTTTTAATTCAGAAATATGTGTTAGGTGCCCTAGGTTTATGCACATGATGGAGCATAATCTAATTAGGCTGATCAAGGTATTTTAAATTTTAAACTATAATTCTTGAGTGTATAGTTTGAGTGTTACTTGCATAACCTTGAGCTGTTATATTTCTGTGTCTTCAAGATTTATATGTAGTTTGTGCTGAAAAAAATGCATTTTAGGGAATAAGGTCAAAGGACTAATACCTGTGCTGGCTTCTTAGAGCACATTGTGTATAATATGATACCAGTATCATGTCATATATTCTTATCCTTTTCATGCGTCTGGATTGTTGTGTAATTCATTGCAAGGGTTAATTTACTCTTGTATTTTAATGTCACATATATTGCTGTGTTTCAGGTTGTATTGTTTTATTGTAGCTAATTTAATTACGCTGAGATAGGGTGACATTTTGGAGATATAACTGACCTACTGTTCTTTTTCCCTCCTTTTCTGCCCCACATGGAGAGAAAATATTTACATGTAGAAAACAGTGATGGTTAGGTATTTAGAAGATCCCACTGGGTGCTTATCTCTATCTCTTAATTCATAATTACCTTTGAAAACAAGGCACTAAATAACTCATGTTAAACCATACTGATTTTCATTACGGTTTTGTGATCCTAAATCAGATAAGTGCTTTAAAATATTTAGCCTCAGAAATGAACAGTAGACTTCCTTTTTTGAAAATGGTTGTTTGGCTGTCTTGTTGAATACAAAATACATGACAAAATACTTGGGATCCTCTGGTTCATTGTACCTGCTCTGAATAATCCCATAAAACCAAGTTCCTGCCCTTTTTTATTAACATGTTATGCTCTTTCTGTTAATTTAGTTCTAAGCTTGCTGTATCAGAAGGTGTGGGGTGCGATGGTATGTGGAAACTTGTGGTGTGTAATTCATCTTCACAGTGTTCACATCCAGATAAATGAAAGAGGGAATGTTTTCTTCAAGAAATAGAAGCAAGGTCTTCTGGAATGAAAATTTACAGCTTATAAAATCACTGTGATCTATTAAATTAGCACATTAAATCCAATCCCATTAATAATTTTAAGCTAAAAACAAATAGTCCACTTCATATTTAAAATTAATGTCTGAGAATCATCTTTTTAATCCTGAGATAGTTTCATTTCAGACTGTATTATCTGCTGAAATACAATGTACTATTAATAGAGACAGGCGAGCCAGTAGATAGCAAGTAGAAGCGTCACTCAAAGCAGGCAGTTCCACATTCTTATCATAAATGTGCTGAAATGACAATAGAGAATGTGCATGAGGAATTTAATGGAATTTCCTAGTGAATTCTTAGTGACCTTGGCCTTAAAGTTCAAGAAGGCTTCTGAGTTTGCATTTATTCTAGTTCTCAAGCATACTTAAGATGCCTGGAGATGAAAAATCACAAATCCTTAAGACTACATGAATATAAAGTAAAAAGAGAAATAGGATCATTTATAATGGAGTGTTAGTGTTTCTGATTTTTTAAAACACCATCACGTCAAAGTCCTTTTTTTGCCGTTATGTTAATAAGAAAAGATATATACTACTCCATGAGAGACTTTTACTTTAAATCAAGTTTCATATTATGCTTTGTTTGTTCTGAAGCTACCTAGATACCTTCACACCAGATACGATAATTAAATTATATTCTGGATGACAACATACAGTCAGCATTTTAAAAAATCAAAATATGTGCATTTTATAGCCATCCGAAGTGGCAGGTTCTAAGATGGCATAGTAGCAAAACTTCACCAATGTCCACATAACCGTGCAGATTTGTAAGATTTCTTGCCTAAAGTAAATCCAAATCTAGGATATTTTTTATATTAGACTTGAACCATAATCAAACCACATAATTATCGATCATGTTTTAGTTACTAGGGGCCCAGCCTGTCCCCTTTCTTCAAATACACAGAGAATTAGAATATGGTCTGGGGACAGAGGGGTAACCCTCAAACTGAGGAATTAATGACAGTACATATCGGTGTACACATCTATACCCTAAGGACACTGGAAGAGAGGAAGGGGAATTACTAGGAAGAATTCACTCTGTGCATTTCCAGGGCTGACTACAATTAATAAAAATAGGCACTTGCACGCAGAGCTGGGATTAGGTATTGGGTGGTTCTAAAAGTCAGGAAAACCTGTGACTGCAGACCTTAGGAGCAATATGCCTGCTGTTGTAATTGTAGGTATCTTTCAGGAATTCAGGGAAAGGCTTTCAAACTTGTTCCTTGGCAAATGCCTTCTGAGTTTTTGCAGCAAAACACCTCTACAGCATTTCAGCTGTAACTCTTTTCAGTGCTGGCCAATGTACACACTATTT
This sequence comes from Sagittarius serpentarius, assembly GCA_034782735.1. NCBI lineage: Eukaryota > Metazoa > Chordata > Aves > Accipitriformes > Sagittariidae > Sagittarius > Sagittarius serpentarius. Next base: position 26,779,797 of record JAVKLA010000090.1, on the reverse strand, counting down.
TCAGGTGTACTGTGACAGCACATACTCCTTTTCTCACTGAAATAATTTTATTTGATTTCAAGAAAAGCAGAACAGGGCAGGTTGAAATGGTGCTCCTGTTTGGAAGGGGGAGAGCAATATGTCAGTGTTTTGTATGATTCTGTATCTCAAAAGAAAATAAAAGAGAGTTTGATTTCCCCCACTCTGCATAATAAGACACAATACCTTTAAGTTAGAAAATAATTTGGATAAGTTTATGATTTTTGAAGCTGCTTGGATGAGCTACACTGCTGCTTTTAGGTGGAGGGTCAAAAAGTGCTAATTCTAGGGGAGAGGTTGAGGCTGTGTCAGCAGAGGTTAAAATGCTCAGATGCATCTTTTAATTCAAAGCAAGGTGCTCACAGACGAAGAGAAGTAAAGCAGTGCAGGGCAGTGTGGGGGATATGGATATAATTCAGAGTAAGCCATAGATTCAAGAGGTGCTGCCAGGCTAAGCTAAGGACTGACGCTGACGGGTACCTGCCAGCACTCTGGTCTGTGACTTCAGCGGCTGGGTAGAATACAGTAAAGGGAAGAAGAGATTCAGGCTAACGGAGAGTGAGGTACGGTTCCAAAAGTGGTGGTAAAGGCCCATTTTTGTTTCTAGAAAGAGTGTCTGGAGTAGATTTAAGATCTGAACATTGGACTGCAGATAAAAATAAGGCAGAATAAGGTGTGAATTCAGAAAGGGGCTGTTACACTAATCTAAGACCTGAGGCTGGCGTGTGCCACTTGACAACAACCTTTTAGGTTTGGGCTGAGAAAATATCACTAAACTAAGGATAAGAGATTAGAGCTGGGATTGATGTTAAGGTTCAAGTTGGAGAAAAGTTTATATTCAAATTCCTGCCTGTGCTTGATATCGATGATGAAGGTTCACTGGCTGCTGGTGGGACTGGGAGCTTGTATGGGGCAAAGGATGACATGTTCAGCACAGGCTGCTTGCCTAGCTTGATCATTGAAGCTAGTAATAGTACTAGCTACAGAATTCTGACGAGGCGTGTTACAGGTGTAGGACACAGAGAGGGCCACAAGATACTTCGCTTCTTTTTGCAGTCATTTATAAAGGTGATGAATAAGTGTCTTGCACATGGTTATATATTATTTGTTAAATGCAGGTGTGACTGCTAAGATGTACACACCCTTATCCATGCATGACAGCTGTTTTCACAGCTACAGAAATTAAACAGGTTCAGCTGTCTTTCCCTACATGTAATACTAAGTACAGCCCCTACTTTAATCAGCAGGTTTGCAAAAAGAAAATAACATATAAGGCTGTCTCCTTGGCACGCAGCATATATGCCATGGGTGCTCTTACAAAAGGAGATTGTGAAAATAAAGAAAATTTAAAGAAATGAGGAGAGAGAAAGCAGAGATGACTGGGTTTACTCCTTTTGATTTGAAACTCTATGCTTTTTAGGCTCCAATTTTGTCAATCATGTTAGCATCTGCTTAACCTTAATCACAGTAATAGTCCCTTTGATTTCAGTGTATTTACGTGAGTAAAGTTAAGGATGTGCAAGAATGTGCAAAAGTAAAATAAAGGTAGACATGATACTCATACATTTATACTCTCTCACCCAGTTATATCCTAATGCTGCATGTCCAAATCCAAATAAAATAACACACAGGAACAGCATGTTAGTGATAACCATTTCTAATTCTTAGTTTCCTACTAGGATTTAAATTAGAATCTGTTTTGCAGATAGCCAGGCTACATTCTGAAGGCAAGTCAAGTCTTGCTGTAATTGCACTGGCTCTGATTTGTTTCCTAAACCACCTGTCTCTCTAGTTGTGCTTATTTTGGGAAATAAAGCTTATGTTGGACAGGAAGTAATCTGAAATCTTATGAAATATCCTCAGTATCAGTATGCATTTAGGACAAAGACAAATTAACAGTTTTGAAAAAACACAAGTACAATAGGAGAAGTGTAATATCTACATTGGACAGGACTTTTACATTGGAAAATCTGTCACATATTTAGTTGCGTTTTTCTGTGACTTACTAACTACTTTTGTATACTACTATTTTAATTATTAGTACATACTTTTCTCAGCAAAGGCTGTATCTTCCCTTATGGTTATGCCTGCATTTCCAGCTACCATCAGTGGAAGGTCTGCCCTGTATTACAGATTTCCTCTGCGTTAGGGTTTACCAAAAGCTTGATGGCAGTAGCAGTTCAGCAGGAGAGATCAGTGCTTAGCATGCTCTCTAGTATTACCTCACCACTGTTGTGTGTTCCTGCATTTGTTTCTCTCAGCTTTTCTTCTTTCTGTTGAGACTTATTCCTAAAAAAGACAGTCATTGGAATGTAGGGTGTTGTAACACCTAAATTTTAGGTATAGTGAGAGGCAGAGAGATTTTTGAAATCTTACTACTAAGCTAATTAAAAATAATGCAAATAGAGTTGTTTGTTTTGAACCAGAAAACAAAGTATGCTGATTGTTATTGAATAACTGATAAAAAAGAGAATTTAACACACACTTCCACACATATGTTTAACGCTTAAGATTTAGCCTTAAATTTTAGGTTTCTTGTGAAGGTTTCTTGGACGTATATGTGCTGAGAAAATGAAATTCTCACCACCTTCTAAGAGCTTCTCTCTTCTAACAGTATGGAGAAGAGTTTTGGGACCTACTTATGCCTACATCCTTCTCTTGTGAAATATTATATCACGACTGGGCGGGTCAGGATATGATGCCCAGCTTAAGTTTAGTTAAACCAACTAAACAGCAAAATACATATCTGTCACATTGTACTTTTCTTTAACTTGTGTCATTTCATTGTGTGGGATTAACGTTGATTAATATCTTATATAGTGTTTCTTATTTATAGTAAGATGTGATTTTTTAAAAAATATATCTTAAAGGAATGCCTGTATATTCTAATCTAATTAAAAAAAAAATAATCTCCTAAGTAAGAAATACTCCTATTGAAAGATCAAACTATTTTACTGCTTTTTAAGAGAGCTTCTCTGAAACACTGAATTTAGCATATTCTTCTCAGGATAACAGCACAGTTAAAAGTGTGCTGAGTCTTAGTATCTTGACTACCTATATTCAAAAATTTCAGAAGCCTGTCAAGAATTTGTGGCTCAGGGAGTATATACTTGAAATCTTTGCATCTTCAGTATGATTCATGATATGTCACAGGTTGGTAATATGGTAATATTTCTCTCACTGCTGTTTAGATGCTTCCATTAAATGAATTGATGTCTAATTCTAACTCTTGATAACATTGTTCACTCATGATTTAGTGCTACAAGATGTGGAGAACAAACTGATTTATGCAAGGAGAGCCCTGTGGGATTAAGTATGTCTGAAACAGAGCATAGGCCTTGTGCTGGACCTCAGCTTGTGAGTGGATGTCATATTGAATGAACATTATAATCACAAAAAAAAGAACCTTTTTCATCTTAGAAAGTCTTTAATCAAATCACTAACTCTTAATTTATTATGACTTCATCTATAAGAAAAATTACTAAGGCTCTGGAGGTTAGGGAACTTTTCCAGAAGATTAAGAGTTGGTAGGTGGACAAATATAACATATGTACTAAAAAATCTTTTAGTTCGGAGAGCTGCAATAATTATAGCAGGCATTTGGTGCTATACAGTTCAGGAAAGTCGGTCTTTGAGATTTTGTTGGTATGTACCAATTGTTTGACAATTTTTTCTGTAGTTTGTAAGTTTAATGCTGATATTAGAAAATAAATTCTATTATTCCTCTTGGAAGTGTGGCTCCATGTGTGACATTTTAAAGAGAAGTCAGCAGATGATCAGAGAATGGTATGCCAAATATAAGAGAGGTAGTAGCAATCTTTATTTGTGCCTGCTTGCAGCAGCCAGGTGAATAGAACACAATTATAACGCACCAGATACATAGCATTCTTTTTTATCACTTCCTTTGGGCTTGCTTATCTTCCAGAGTGCCTGTGCTTTAAACAAAGGCTTCTGCCAGTCTGTTTGCCTCTCACTTTGCTGATTCAGGGCACCTACTAACAGCTGTTTACTACTCATTAGGACAAATCATCATGGTAGTAACTGGCAGCCAGATAAAAGCTGGGAGCCTGAAAGGTGAAGCTGACATTTTCTTAAGTTCACTTGATTTTTACATAGCAAACTACATGCAAATAATGTAAGACTTTAAAGGGGTATTACCCCATAGCCATTTTTGTCTCTGTGACCTTATTAGATCCATAGTATCTCTGACCCTAGCCAGTGACCTGTCAGTGGATATCTGGGGGGATGCAGACTTAGTGTTCCTCACTATTAGCCTTTCAGCGTGTCAGAAGCCTGTAGGGAATGAGGTTGAGAAAGTCACAGCTTCATTTCTCACTAGTTTAATGAGGTTAGTGATAGACTTTGAAAGAGATCACTTGATTGATTTCTTGGCAAACAGCCATTGCAGAATTCCTCATTAGGATGTCTCTTTCAATCTCTCCTAAATTATGGTGATCAAATAGCCAAAGCCTGTACAGGACTGAAAAGAAAAGAAATTAACTTTTCAATTTGTTTAGGACAGAATAAAATGAGCAGTTTAGAAAAGGGCTAGAATACATGATTGTTATCTAGATTCTGGTAGTTCTTACTCATATATTGTTTATGCCCATTATTTTTGTTGCTGCATGTAGAGTCCAGCACAGCAAACTTAAACAAGATTGTTTAAAAAAAAAAAAAGAAAATAAAGGAGGGGAGAAGGAATTTGGTAATGTTACACAGGATGGGATAAAATAAGACCCAGACAAAATCTTTGCTTGTATTAGGTCTTTCTCCCTTTCTCCCCATTTTATGTTAAAATAGTATATATTATAATAAATAAAGTATACACGGGCAATTTCAGTTATTTCCATTCTCCTGAATGCTTCATATGTCACCATAGCACTGAAACCTAAGAGATGAAAGTGCTATCCATGGTGCAAGAAGTCATCTACTAGCCAGCTAAGAGCATATATCTGAAAATCGGGACGTCTCAGCTATTTCAAAAGTTTGCAATGTGTGCAAATATTTCTCTAGCTCTCACTGCCTGCTTGTGAGAAGTTTGTTGAAGTTGCATGTGGTTGATTGTCTGGTTAGTTCAGATGGAATGTTTCTCTGTGGGGATGCAAAACTGCTAGTGCCAGATTTATAATATGAATGCTCACAAAAATATTATAAACACTTTCTTTCCACTGCATTTATCCACCACTTAGGGGGGAGAAGGGGAATCCCGAGGTAAAGTAATTATAAAAAACTTCTGCAAATAATTTCTGATGTTAATTTAAAATTTATTGGACTGCTGTTCTTATCCACAGGCTGAGTGACTACCAAAATATAGAAAGGTCGTACAAGAAGAATTCAGTCGTCAGTGTATTCCTGCCTTAGACTCTTACCAAAGGGTACCTACCTTCCTCATCTGCCCATTGTTAAAAACCAAATGCTAGGCTGCATGTATCAGTAGTTCTTACTGATATTGCCTTCTAAAAGTAAATGGCAAATACCTATTGGCTTCATTACAACTGCAGTTCCACACACTTCATGAATTTTCATTAAAAGAGCAAGAATATTCATGGAAAGTAAATGCAGAAAAGAGATCAACAACAGAAAAATCAAAACACACAGCTGTCATTTCAATGCCATCACCAACAAAATTACCATGGAAACTATCTTACTGTATTTTTAAAGTATTTTTACTTTCTTTAAACAACTATTTTCAACATTGTTTCCTTTTTCAGTTAAAATTATTTTGTTTTCTAAAGGCAGATTTTTTAGGAGATATAAAGCATTTGGCTGGAAGACCATTTGGGGCTGAGAGAGAAGAACTGAAGATTGTGTATAGTGACCTTTTAGACTACTTTTCCACTACAAACAATTCCCAGTGAAGTAAAGACATTTAAGTATGGTGATTTTTAATTTTTTTTTTAATTCTCTTGGTGGTTCTTTCTCAGAAGATATCATTTAACTGATCTGTTTGATTTCATATAAAGGGTAGCAAAAATATCAAAACAAGAATGTCATCGTGTGTATCTCTAAAAAGGGCATAGTAGAAAAAAGGCAGAGGTATCTTGTGTTAAAAGAAATAGATTGCATGCTATTTTTCTGGTATATCTTTCTAAATCTATTACGTCTCTAGTTATTGATTCATCCAAAGGACAGTAGAATTTCTCGGTTGCTGTGTAACCCCTCACAAGAAAGCAGATGTCTGGGTCAGAGATAATTGTTTTCTGACTTATGCTTCATGGCTTACACTAACTGGCTCTTCAAATACCACTGTTCAAATACCCAGTAGGGGAACAAGAGTCACTGTATTAGGTAAACATACTTTATGGAAAGATGCAATTTTTTATATTTTTGAGTTTTTTGTTGTTCTTTTCCTTGAGTTCCTCACTGTTTTTTTATGCCTATCTAAAATCATGTTAAAATATGGCAGTTACTATTAGTATAAAATAGTCTGGCTAATGGTGTTTTTGCAGATACATAATACACTATATTTGAAATTAATCTTGCAAAAAACGTACACTAAAGCATTACTTTAATGTTTTCTGCTTTGTTTCCCTTTATTTAACAACCAGGCCTCTCTTCTCTTCAAGGAGACCAGCCCTGCTGAACTACTGAAAGTGTACTGTTGTCAGACAGCTTTTTAGTTCTTTTAAGGCTTTTCTGGAGTCCTAGGTATATTATCTCTCTCTTTTTTTAAAAATAGAAAATCAAGCTCATTTACCTATGTATCCAGTAAGTCCTACAACCTGACTTAGTTTTCAGCACCTTAGGAGAATGATTTCTAATGCAAGCAAGGGTTAAGATTCTCAAGCAGGGACAACTTTTGTCTGATGAATGATACTCCAGTTGGAGGTGCCTGACTCATTGCTGTTCTTGGGGATATTTTGCAGTTTTACAGCGACTTCATAGGATCTTTATGTATGTGTTTGTGTAGATACTCTGTTAATTTTTAAGCTAATACATTATCCAAAGTGTAACATAGCATATACATTCACATAATTACAGTGATGCAAGCATCACATGATTAAAAACCATCTTAATGAATTCATGCAGGTTGGGGTGACAAAGGAAGCCGGGTCATCATTTCTAGGCTTCCAGAAATATCCACCTGTACTCCTTACAACTGTGTTGTCCCTTAATACAATTTTTAAAGAATAACTATCCCTACTATTTATTTTTTAATGAAGCACTGCCTAATAACTACAGCTAGTCTGTTTTTGACACTGTACAAATGCATATTATGTAAAAATTCTAAAACACAGATATTTAAATTGCCCCCCTCCCCTCTTTTATATTATTACAGTAGTGGTCAAACATCTGTCAAAATTAATGACAAAGCTACACTTCTATTGAATTTGAAGCTCAGTGTTTGGTCCAAACCATGCCTAAGAAGATTTTCCTTGCACAATCTGTATTGTCATTCTTGCATCCTGTTTGTATAAGGCTACTTTGGTCAGAACAGATACTAATAGGAAAATTAATTTTTTATATTCTTTACATATTATTCTGTGAAAGTCTGAAATTATAAGTACTATTATTAACCTCATGTGAAAGGAAAAATATTCCAATATCATATTCTGGATATATTTTCTTAACAGAAGGACTTTACTCAAAATGCTACTTCTGGAAAGATGTGTCTTCTCTCACTGCATTGTGCGTATTGTCTGGTCTCTTCGAGTTTTTTTTAAGACAGGAAGGCCTCTAGGAAGGTTAATGCTTGACACTCTTCCATGCTTCCTGTACTCCTTTAGTGCAGCTATTTAAAGCCAACTAAAGCAATCTAGCACAGTATTACACTTTTGGTAAAAGTTCCTTCTTTTATGCCATGATGAGATGAGAGAAGGTCAGTTCTTAAAAGTGATGCACTTTATAACTTCTGCGTCTGATTGTTGCTGATTTCTGAAATGGCAGTGCCCATTGACTGAACGGTTTCAAACCTTTTTATTCTGAGAAAAATACTGTACATTTTTTTTTCATTTAATCTCAGGGAAAAAAACCAAACCAAGGAAATTCACATTTCAGCTGAGAATGTTAGTCATTTTGTATCTGAATCCTGTTTCATAACACAGTGCTCAGATGTATTGCCCTCAGATAAGATGGTCCACGAGCAGCTGATCTCAGCAGAGCTACTTCTGTTCCTATCAGAGCTGATTTTGATTTACAAAAAAGGCTCAAATTATTTTGACTGATGTTTACAATCTGTCAATGCATAATAAGTTGAAGTGGAGCATCATGTGTAAGTAACCTCACTTTTAGAAAGATTAGCATCATCAACAAAAACCAGCCCTCTCTCCTGCCCTTCATTACTCGGTAGCTCAGTGGAAAAGTATCAGGTTAGGTGGGTCAGCTAAAGGGACCTGGAACTGAGAGAAACACTAAGCTGAGCTGCAGCAATTAAAACAGCCTATTGAATTATTAGCAAGACTGCAATCTTGCAGTAACATGAACTACTTGAACTGTTCGCATTTGCTTAACACTTACTCTACAGCAAGAATATTAGCTATATTAGCTGTGCATTTGCACATTATTGCTTTTACGCTCCGTTTGGCATACTGCGTCAGGAGCTGTGAATAGAGATTTCATGACTCTTGCAATCCTAGAAATAGTTTTCTGCAGGATGCCTTTCACTAACAAATTTTTAACTAAGGGTTGCATTGATATAGTTGTAATTGTAGTGTCAGGTGTAAAAATGAACCAAATAACACCTTTATTCAGTATTACACTTCTTTAATTCCTTAAGGACTTTGATCGTGCCTTGTGCAAATCAACTCAAACCTATCTAGGACAGACATGAATTGGAACCTTGTATAGTAAAGAAAATCTGGCAAAATGTTTTTCCCTAGGAAAGCCTCTTTTAGCTGGTCTCTTTTTCATGAAGGGTAAATTACTAGAAATGTCATAATTACTTACGTTATTCTTCAGTTTCACAACCCACCTAACTGCACCTCATATTATAGTAAATTGGAATGTTTGCTTAACGTTTGGTGTTAGAACGGCTTACCTATCCTCTTACGTATGTTTATTGTTGTTAGACTTTTGATCATGTATTTTTATCCTTGCACAACCTCTTTCTGAAGTTTTAATACTTAGTGGAGGAACACAGAAATTAAAGTTAAGGGGCAGCACAATTTTTTCAACATGATGTTCCTCTCATATCAGTTTCCAAATTCAGTAATAGATTTCAGACAATGTATTCCGTAACCAAACCGTCTTCACATCACTTAGAGTTTGTAAGTAAGTACAAATGAAACTGTCAGGCTGCCCATCTAATTAGGTATTTATTGTCAAGCTGGTGGTCTTGAAAGCAACTCTTCAATATACTCTACAGAAGCAAAGCTACTATATTTCCATTCCTTTTAACTGTATAATAGTGGAGGATCCTTTCATATCAAAGAGATTTTTAATTGCATTATTCTAGACAGCTCTCTTTGATTTTCACAGTATCTCACACAAAGACCCACAAACCCCAAATGTTTAAAATTAAATCATTCAGCAGAACTTTATTTGCTTTTCCTTGGGAATTATTTTCAAACCGAGAAATAACATTCACCAGAATATTGGAGACTGAGCCATATGCTCTTGTCTGCTTATACAGTGCAAAGGAAAACTGAACAGCTCTCACTGTATGTATGAGAGTAGAGGATTGCTACTTGAGGGGAAAAAAATGATCTACTTTCCTTGTTATTTGATTGCCTCTTCAACATGCAGGTTCTGGGCATGAGCTGTTCTCTAAGCAAAACATTAATTTCTCAGGAATATGGCAGAATTCACAGTGTAGTCATCTAATAAGCGTACTTCAGAAAAGAAATGGCATATATATTAGACTGGTATTTTTTGATAATGCTGGTAAGAATAAAGATCTAGGGTTTGGTCACTGCAAGGAACTGCCTGTATAGACTGTCCTTTACAAGAATTTCCACATATGGCCGACACTTTAATTTTAAACTAAAAATCCAGTTGTCTCCAGGAGTATAATTTGAGATTTCTCTTTTTTAGAGGGAGAGGAAGGAAGAAATAGCTTGACTCCTCAGCATAGAATGTAAAGAGAAGTTCAAGACCACTTTTCTCAGAGAATTTTTAGGCAATACAGAACAGCTGTTTTCTACTTGTTACTTTTCCCCTCCCTTCTGTTGTTGCTTTCATTTCCCCAAAGGTATGCTTTAGCTAAACATTAGACAGATGTTAGAACGCCGGAAGTATTTTACTCAAAATCCTCAAATTATTCATTCTGTTATGATAACAGAAAGAATGGAGTTTGTGTTGTTTAGAGAGCATGTGGTTCTGAAGAATCTGAGGGATCTATCTCAGACATAATTTTCCCACTAAGGTACCTCTTGCCCCACCTTTCCAAATTGCCAAAGGGCCGTGCCTCTTAGCAGGTAATGTGGCTGCTACCTCAACAGCTGAAAATGTACTTGTCTCTGAAGTGTTTGAAAGCCACACTGAAATGCAAGTAATGCTGCTGAGCTCTGTGGTATTTTTATCACCACAGATTAAAGCTGGAGAAAAAAAACCTACTAGGAAAAAGAGATCTTCAAATGTTACAGAGCAAGAGAGCACAGCTGTCCTCTGGCATTGACACCATTTTGATAACAAGTGGCCCAGCAGACATCAGGAAAGCCGAGAGGGTCCATCAGCTCTGTTTTTGTAGCATTGAGTGCTGAAGGTACTTTATAGCATGTAATGCCCTTTACTGCTAATAAGAGAAAATGCACTGAATTGGAAGTTATGTTTATAGTCTTATCTGTAGGTTGGATATATTCAGGACTAGAAAGTTGGTTGAGTGGGACTTTATGTGAATTGTTTAGGTTTTGGGAACGTAAGGCATTTCAGTATCAACTGAATTTAGTGTAAACTCAGCTCTTCCTTCCATCCCAGTTGTGATCTTTGAAGACATAAGCCATATTTTAATTCTGTTTTACTAACAAAAAAGGTGCTGATCCATGGCTTATTGCCCTCATCTCTATCCTAGTACACCTCAGTAGAGAAGTGGTAAGTGCTTCCTCGATACTAAACAGATTACTTTATCTGACAAGGTTTGGTGTTGGTTTTTTGGTTGTTTTTTTTTTTTTTAAACAACTCTTAAGAAACATACAGGCTCAAAGACAAGCGTTTTCTTACTAATCCCTCCCATGAGCCATTTGAAGTTGAACTCTTTGAAGTGTTACTGCAGTGGTGCTTTATAACAAATCAGTGTGGGCATGTTTTGAAGCCAGCATTCTTTTTTCTTATCTATGTTAATCTTTGTTCATCCACCACCTGCTAATATGTAATAGGCTGATGCTAAATGAATCTTCATATTTCCTTCTAGTAGTATAAACTAGACAATTCAATTTTTGTTTTGTCGGCCTCTTGCATAACCTCAATGATTTGTTCTACTATTTTGAAGTACTTATTTTTCTCTGTGACATTCAAGAACAAAAGATAGGTCTTTCCATGCTTCAATGCACAGCTTTTAGGTTTATCTTCATATTTTTGATGGACAATTACTATATTTTATTGATCCATACTTCGTCTGTCTTTAAGTATATAGTATACATGGAACAGGATACTTTGTCCTCTAAAATAGAAATTTTAATTTTAGAAGTTATTTTTCCAGTCCATTTACAGAACTGGAATTTTTTAATATAAGTATATTCTTTATATTTTTAGTGAAAATGAAGCAAGTGGATGCTAGGCTGTTGTTTTAATTCAGTAGAGAAACAAGATGTCACTAGAGAGTTGTTAAATAGTGGTTTTCTGGCTGACTATGATGCAAGAAAAATTGAGATAACCAGTCCATCTTGCAGTAGTGTTAACTTATATTTTGATTCTGATCAAAACATCTAAATACTGGCATTGTTAAAAACTTTCAAAAGAGCAAGTCATCCTACCCTCTGTAACTGGGTATATACTGCATGGCCTGACTGTGAATAACTGTGCCAAAATCTATTTAGAAGAACATGACAGAGCAGCAGAACTGCTGGAATTTCTCTTTCAAGTGGGCAGGAGGACAGATTTTCTGTTTTCTTTTAGAAAACAGAAACAGGCTTTTGAAGGGATTCCATTTCTGTAGTAATTTTGCTGCAAGCCACAACATTTAAATGGTTTTCTTCATTTGTGACTGTCACCACTGTTTCGTTCTATAAAAAGACCTTATGAACATTCTTTTAAATGACTGAGTGCAAAATCCACCCCTTTTACTTTTCTATATATTCACCTCTGCACGTTCCTGGTTTGTTTGCTTTTTTGGTTCAGATTATTTGCAAGACAACATCATATAAGTATTTCTTGGTTCCTTTTCAAAATCTGAGCCTTAATGTTTCTAATTTATTTGCAATTGCAAGCCATAAACCAAAGACATTTCCACGGCTTAAGCAGAAGTCTGTGACAGTGTAGGTTGTTCACTCTTCAGAAATCTTCTCTTTTTGCATTGATCTTCTGTTACAAGATAAAGCAAAGCAATATATCCACCTTCGCGTCAATCACTGGTTTTCTATTCTTGAAATAAATCACTCTTGTTTACCTTAGATTCATTTCCTTCTCTTTCTGGCTCGTCTTTTCTAATGTTCATTCTCAAGTGTTACTAAAAAAATAAAGGAAACAAATGGAAGTAAAGATGGAGTGAGATACTATAACTATGTGATGATTCCTAATTGCAGTTTTCATTATGCTAATAGTAATTATTCATGTCAAATCACATGGTACATGGATAACTTCATCGTCACTATTAATATAGTGAGCTTTCTGTTTTGCAAGTCATTCTGAACAATTAACAATACTTATTTTTGATTAAAATGAAATTAAAGAAAAGAAATAATTCTAATGTGCTTGTCTCCAGAAAATGAATTCCACTGAAACAATGTCACTAGGTACAAGTTGTTTGGTTTTTTTTAAATGGAATTAAAGGCAAAATTAATATTAATCTCTGTTAAACTCTCAAATGGACAAATTACTATAGAGCTACTACTTTTAAAAAATGGATATCAGTGAACATCTATTTTTATAAATGGCTAGCAGTCATTTAAACACTAAAAGGCACTCTAATTTGGTGATGAAACTCACTCTTACATTGTTATAACAGCACTATGAGTCTGTCATATGTAGCAAACATTTCCTGATACAGTTCTGAATAGCATAGATATTTCTATTCTGTATCATGACTGGTTTAAAGAAGCACATTAGGACTGATGCTTCTTCTCCATCTGGAATAACAAAGCCCATCAATTAATATATGGCCTAGCAAGTTGACTGTCTCTGTGGCTGGTACAAATGCTAAAGATCATCCCACCCAAACCCTTTTTTTTTCATAGATGCATAGAAATAATAACAAGGGTTTTGTCAGAGGCTTATCTGGATGCCTTTGCTATCATTTATAAAAATAAGTACACAGTAGAACTCTTCGCATTATGAAATAATTTTCCCTATATTTCTGCTTTGTCTCAAAATATCACTTCTGTGACGAACTGTGCAAATGCATGTACTTTGGTGAATGCTCTGGAAGAGTACAGACTATTGTTTTGGGTATGGGGAGGTTTGTGAAGAATTGTATCAGCACTTTTACTTTAAGAGCAGGAAGACACATACTGGCCAAGAGTATTCCAAGTGGAGGGGAGGGAAGAGTTTCTTCCTCACCCCTAGTGTTTAGTAGTTACTTATCTGCCTGGAGGAATGGCAGCTACTTCTCAGTACAAACGTCAGGGGACAGCCCAGCAACAGAAAGGTCTGCTTTTCTAAGCTGCTCAATATTGAGTTAATACTGGTGGTACTGAAGTTGCTAGGGAAATATCCCGCAATTTTCTTTGGGGGTAAAATTTATCTCTTTTTGAAAGCTTGGGGTAAATGCATCAAAACAGTCAGTGTCTTTGAGGGTAATAAGTGTGATACAGCTGTTAACAGAACTCGACTTCATGTGCAAACTCTTTGATGGGGGAACTAACTGCATATTTGTGTAGCTAACATAGTGGGATCCTGCAGGGCTGGCTGCAACTGTTAACTATGTGGAGACCAAAAGGTTATTTACTTCCACTGATAAGTCTGGTTTGGGGGCTTGGACTATGCCCAGCCCTGCATGCGTGCAATATAAATAAGAAATCATCAGATAATAGTGCTACTCATCACAGCGTTCTCATTTGTCTGCCTGTCTTTTCATTTTCTCTGTATCTCCTGTATTCCCCCTGTCCCCGCTAGGCTTTATTGCTTATATTGTTCAATCAGTACATCAAATATTAAAGGTATACACTGAGACAAATAAAAATCATCCATGCTATCTTTGGTGGCTTGGCATCAATAGCTGGCTAAAGAATACTATTCTGAGAACTTTGCTAACATCAGTTGATGAAGCTTATGTGTGCACCAGGGCCTTGACACATTAGATTGCTGTATGTGAGGTGAAGGGTTTTTGATTTGGGGAGCCAGAAAGAATTGCATCAATTTCAACTCCAGTTAAACCAAGAAAAAACTCTATTTTGGAGAAATAGAAAAGGACAAGATCAGAAAGAAAAGGCAGAAATGCTTAAGAGTTGATTCCAGGATATTGCAAGCATTTTAAACACCAAGTGAATATTATGGAAATTGCGCTAACTCTTTACATCATCTGATTAGACACTTCAGGTTTATTCAGATCACAGTGAACAAACTGAGAAACTAAGAGGACAAATTAACATGGGTTGATTGTTCTTTAATGAAAGTAGTATGCTTAGATCAAAGTAAAAACTAAAAATGCAAGTTAAAAAGCTGAGCCATGCATTAAAAAATTCAAAATTTCTTGAGATTACTTTCATCATACTACTTTAAAAAGGAGCCTTAGTCTGTGGCTCCATGTTTATCAGTGAATCTGTGTGCAGTCATTAAGTAGCAGTACAGATTTGCATCTAGGCAAAATATGAGCATTTTGCTCAGTTTGGCCCTTCTGCTGGCTGCAGAAGGCAGTTTATAAAAAATTGCAGGGATTCAGAAAGAGGTCTAGGGCTTCCAGGGGAGACAGTGAGTTGGAGGAGTTTAGGTTGAGGGGTTTAGCTAAATAAGATATTGGTAGTCTTCTGCCTAAAAGTGATCCCGGGAAACGAGAATTAGGTGAGGGGGGCAGCATATAAGGTTATGAACAGAGAGCAGGCTCAGGGATGACCTAGAATTTATCTTTTTCTAATTCTCCTGTTACACTGGTGGCACGATGCATACAACAAAATAAATTAACAGTGTTTGTATGATAATAAAGATGACTGTATTCTGGAAAAATAACTGTACCTTGCTTTCCTGGATTACTGGGGAAAGTGCATGGTATAATGGATAGACATTTAATATATAAATATTAAGTAATACTTTTAAATGTGTTCATATTATAAAAAATGGTGCATGTTTCTCACTACAACTAATGGTTAGTACATATTAAGTGCTATGTTCTTATTTTCACCAGTTTAGTTCATAAAACAACAATTTTCCTACATGTACATGGCTTTCTGAATTCCACATCATTAGTTTTTATTTGCTGTTTCTGAATTGTCAGAGCATTAAGTGAATATCAATTTAGGTTGAAGAAGTTTGACCAACTGAAAAATATACAGAAGAAATCTGTGAAAATAGTCAGGGTATGTACCTGTGCTTGTGTGCTCAAATGTCCATATTTTGGTTCAATAAAGACTTGTGAGTATTTTAGGCAGCTGGCCATAGCAGTTATAGCAGTCACTGCAGTTTAAGAGATTTAGTGCATCTATTTTCCCATCATTAAACTTACTGTGAACCCATAGGCAAGACTGAAGTTGGGTTTTTTTGTGAGTTTGTTGTTGTTGTTGGGTTGGGTTGGGTTTTTTGGCACAAGTTAGTGTGGGTTTTTCAGACAGTTCTTACATTGGAAATCACATGACCTTTTCCAGCTCTGAAATTGAAATGGCAATAGCAAAAAGCCAGATAGAAAATGTTTACAAATACCTAGCCAGGGCAAAAACTTTCAAAGCCAGCTTTGAGAAAATTCAATAAAATCTTTGGTTGTTCACAAACACAGTTTAAACTTCAGCCAGGACTGTTTGTGTGCTTGCATTTTTTTGTTCTGGTAAGAATGTCTTCCATCAGTTTTGGATGGGTGTTAAATGTTTCCCCAGGGTTTGTTTTAAGATTTTATTTTTTTAGGCAAGGTAATTGATTAGACTGCTGTATTTTCAGCAGGTATGTTGTACTTCTAACCTATGAATATACATACTGCAAACTCAAGACTTGGAAGAAAATTCTGGAGAGAATAAAAACACAAAATGCAGAAATGCTTAAACCTTGAAGTATTATTAAATGCGATGCCAGAGGTATTTGTACAGTGCTAATACAGAGATCTTGAACAATGATTTATGGATTTTCACATCATTATTATTGCTATGGATTCTTTCTTCCCCTCTATTCAGTGCAGCTTTTTTATTCCTTTCATCCCACCTAAGGTTCTTCCCCTGAACACGGTTTGGTAGTTCACTGTATATTGTTTTTCAATCAGAAAACAAGGCATGCTAAGAAGAAAAATAATTCAGAGAAAGAATGCCAAAGGATTTGAAAACCAAATTCTTTTAATCAAAATTTTTTCCACTTTTGCAATAAGAAAGAACAACAGTAGTTTGGAAAGAAATGCTCTGCTTATGTTTGTGTTTGAAGATCGTAATAATCAATATTGATTTTGGACCATATAATTGATGATCAGAAATAATCAACAAGATGAGTGGTTTTTAATTGTCTGTTTTTAAAATAAGGTATTGCAGACAGCTGATCCCAAGTCCAGATAGACAGACTTTTATCAGTCTCTTTTCTTCCTTTGTGCTAGGGTGATATCTTTGTGCTGGTTTTACATGGATATTCTGCTTTGAATTGTAAGATAGTTTAATGTTAAGGATAGGCCAAAGAAAAGTCCATAACCAATTTTGTTTACTAGTAGAGATGTAGCCTTTATCTCTTGCCTTTCTTATCTGGTAGTATAACATGTAATACCTTGATTGCCCTCCCTGTTTTTTTAACATTCTTTTATACTACTATCCCAACCCTCCTAACAGTGATGACTTGCTTGGTATCTTACTTGGAACCACTTAGTTCGTATAATCTTAACAGTACACAACATTTCAGTATGCAAGTCTTTCCTTCAGCACCTCTTTATTTCAAACAACAAGCATGCAGCACGTGCATTTCTTGCTCTACCAGAGAGTTGCTGCTTTGCAGTAAATCTAGGTAAGCATCCAGATCTCTGCTTTACTGGCAACTGCTGGGAGACAGAACAGAGATGTGGACATTTGCTTAGTTCTATCTTGGTTTTATGCTATGACCAGTTTCTAGTGGCTTTTAATCTTTTCATTAGCACCCCTGTATATGTATACGCGAACTGGTCTTTTCCTCTCAGCTGGATTGCTTTTGGTGTACTAGGGTTTTTTCCTTCAGGTTTGTCACTGCACAAAGGACCTTGCTGGTCCTAAATATGCTAAAATAGGTAATGCATAGTCTGTTCAAGTAAATTTATTAAATCCTAACCTAATTAAAATTATATGCTTTTGTCACTTCCAATTTGGTTTATAAGAAATCTTTCAAGGACTCTATAAACAATTCAGAAGATCTTGGTTTATCCTTTGGTTTTTTTAATGTGTAATCTCCCTTTCCATTTAAACTGTAAGTAGAACATTTTAAAATACTTAATACTTTCCAGTTACTCTGTGTTCGAGGGCCCTAACATGCATTTCTTTTTCAGTATTGGCTGAACTTTTGCCAATGGGTTGCAATTTTTACAGTGAATACTGTGCAGAGTCATTACAAAAGTGCTGCAGTGTGCTTAACTATGCAATATATATGAGGTCCTAATGTGATTTGTAAATTATTGCTATAGAAAAAATGCGAGATGCAGGACAAATAGTAGAAAAAGAAAAGCTAAGGTCAGGGCAATTGGAAGAAAAGGTTGCTGTGGAGACCTGACTGCTATTTTCTACAGTATCACATGTGTTTTAGAAACTCTCCAAATGCCTTGTAAATCCCATGAGGGAGTGTGTGTAGATTGTATATGCAACTGATCTACATTACCCCTACAATCCATTACTGTTGACATCCCTGTGAGGTAGATAAAATGTGTTTAATTAAGGTAATGATCATCAACCATTGCAGACCAGGTACCCCAGATGGTATACACCAGATGGTATACCCCTGATGATAGGTGTCGGGGAAAAATACCCAGTTGTCCTGGTTTTGGCTGGGATAGAGTTAATTGTCTTCCTAGTAGCTGGTACAGCGCTGTGTTTTGGGTTTAGTA